>CM028751.1:16027666-16413102 GCA_016801395.1 Leptodermis oblonga | reverse complement strand
TCAAAAGTAACACAAATATCACAAGAATAACACAGTCAACTTTGAAGAGTATTAGTTGTGTTACTTGTGGGTATTGGCTTTGGTTTAGAAGTAATATTATATCAAACTTGCAAAGTATCAACCATATTAACTATGGGTATCAAATTTGGTTCAAAAGTAATATTGTACAGTATTATTGTGTTAGTTATGTGAGCGAACATGAATGTATGTGCATCTAGAAATCTATCCATATATGAACATGCACGTTTCATGTAAGTTTTTCGTGTTTAAAATAAACGCACGTAAGTGGGATAAAACGGGTAAAAACAAGAGGTCATAGGGTCAGAAGATTAAACACGAACCAACTTTACCTTCTCTTTTTTTTTTTTTTTTTTTGGTCTTCTTTAGAAGCAGCTCAATTAAACTTTGACGCAGTGATCTCATATATCCGGTTGCTCAAAGCTCAATTGAACCTCAATAACTTCCTTTCGATAAAGCCAACACACAACAGGCTAAGTAGGTAAATGAGTAACGATTGATAATTGATAGGATTTCAAGTTAAATGGGTCAGCGTGTATAGCGTCAATACTAAACAGGTAAAGTTATAATAGAAAATGATGACACGTGAACTCATCAATTTGAACCCATAATATGAATAAAAGTAATTTCTAATATAATAAGAAAGTCCGACACAAATCGAACACACTGCAAATTATGTATTAGGGTCAGACCTAGATGTATTTGTCGTTTTAAGAATCTCCATAAATATATAACATGACAATTTAAGAGATAAACTTAAGGTTGAATAGTGTTAGTACTCAAACTTGCAAATATATTATTCCAATTTCGGTGGTCAATTCAAATGATATCATGAATATATTATTTCTTTTTATTTTCTCATAATGCTTTCGCAAATACTTGCGTAAGAATGAGATATGATATCGAAAAATTCTCATCTGACCAGGTTAAAATTTTCTTGACAGCTATTAGGTAGAGTATTGTTGGACAAAGTACTACTAAATGGTAGGGACAATTAGACCATCAAAGGAATTTAAAAACACCAATTTTTTAATTTTTTTTACTTCTTTTGTTCTATTAAAAAAAATGATACTTTGGCTCTGTTCTTTTAGTGGCTAAGGATGAGAAATTTTTTGTTTAGGGAAAAAATTTATTTTGGAAGAAATTTCTTTTGGAGATTTGTGTAGGGAAGAGAAGAAAAAATATAATGATTATGTTATTTTTTAAATTTATGTAAATGAGAATTTAGAGGGAATTTTAAATTTTAAATTGTGAATTTAGTAAAAAATAATATTTTTTCTTTATGTAAAATTTTTGAAAAAAGTGATGATTTTCCTGAAATGAAATGGAAAAAAACAGAGCCAAATTATAATATCATTTTTAGCATTACAAAATGCATTTGTTTAATAGAACACAACAGCGAAAGTATTTTTTTGTATGCAAAAGAAAACCAACTAGCCTATGAATTCTACATTTTTAGTCATTCTTTATTATAATCGTTACAATTTTGATTCCTTTTCTATGCCTTACACGTATAGTCCCTCTTCTAGTCTCCATGACCGACAGTATAAAGTTTTACCAATCATTTGATGTCAAAATATAATTTTAAAATTTACACAATTATCCTCAAAATAACTTACAAAACTAACTACTGCTAGTAATAAAAATTTAAAATGTCAACATATGAAAGAAGATGATCACAAGTATAACACAACATAGAAGAGAATAAAAATATAACAAGAATATAAAATAAAGACAAAAAGTGCAAGTTTTCCATGAATTCTGCATAGAATCTAGCAGGGTACAAGTTGGGCGGCTCATTGCAAAATTATGAATTAAATATCCCCAACCAACCATCGACTACCCATATGAAGGGAGGGAACATTAGTCTGCCCCATCACACACGCAGGACCAAAATTGGAAAATAAGTAAGCTAGTCAACCTTCAAAGTCAACTCCACCCTTCAAACACTTCTTCATTTCTTTCTTCCTTTGGCCATAAATATTTCTTTTGGCCAGTTTACTTCATTCACAAATCAAGAACTGGACTCATGTTGTTTTCGATTTTCACCATCTTCTTAATCTTCTCAAATTTTCATTTGTCGAATTCCCAGAATCAACAGCAACAAATCATCACATCCTTTTCGGTTTCAGACTCAAAATGGACTCCAGAAAAGAACCAAATCCTCCTTTCCCCCGGCAACCACACCTTTGCTGCGGGCTTTCTTCCATTGCCGTCCTCCTCCCCCAGTCTCTACACTTTCTCAGTTTGGTACTACGAAATCTCCAGAAGATTCAATCTCACCACCGTAGTTTGGTCGGCGAATTACAAATCCCCTGTCAACAGCTCTGTTTCTTTGGTCATCAAACCTTCCGGAGAGCTTTTCTTGAGCACCCCTTCTGGGCAAAATCTATGGCCTTCGATTCCAGTGAGTAAGAAAAACAACACCCTCGTGCTGCTGGAAAGTGGGAACCTGATTTTCGGTGATTGGGGAAGTTTTGATTCCCCGACGAACACAATTCTTCCGACCCAGAATATTACCGGCACGGAGTTGTCGACAATAAATGGCAAGTTTCGATTTCTTGACGGTAATAAACTCGTTCATAAAAAGCCAAATAATTCTTACTGGAGTGACGGTAATGCTTTTCTGAATCTGGATGATCAGGGGAAAATATCCCTAAAAAATTATGATTCCATCATTTCATCGGACTATGGAGATCCAAAGAGGAGAAGGCTGACCCTTGATGAAGATGGAAATCTCAGGCTTTACAGCTTCGATCCCGATCTGGGCCAAGGCCAATGGACAGTTGTTTGGTGGGCTGTGGGCAATCTCTGCAGAATTTTAGGTACATGTGGTCGTTATGCTATATGTAGCTATGAACCTTCTGATAATTCCGCCTCTTGTGAATGCCCACCAGGGTTCAGAAAAACCCCAAATGGTTCGTGTGAAAGGAAAATTCCGATCAGGGATTCTGAAAAATTCAAGTTTTTGATTCTGGATTACGTTAGTTTCGCTCCGGGAACTAATTACACTGTCTTCCCTGTTCCAACTTTAGCTGATTGTCAAGAAAGATGTTTGGGCAATCAGACCTGCGAAGGATTTGAGTTCAGGTACGATGGGTCTAATAACTGTGTGATTTTGAATGGAACTCTGAAATATGGATTATGGTCTCCGGACAATCAAAACGCATTGTTTCTGAAGGTCGATGAATCTGAAACTGATGAAGAAACAAAGTACATTGGAATGACAAGTTTGATGGAAACAGCATGTCCTGTGACGATCAAGCTCCCTCCACCAACTGAGGAATCCAACAAAACGACGAGGAACACGGCGATTATCGCAACTCTTTTCGCAGCTGAGCTTCTTAGCGGCGCTTTTTTCTTCTGGACTTTCCTCAAGAAGTATATAAAGTACAGGGATATGGCCAGGACGTTTGGCCTTGAAGTTATGCCTGGAGGTGGACCTAAAAGGTTCAGTTATGCTGAGCTTAGAGATGCCACTCAAAATTTCTCTGATGTTATTGGAAAGGGTGGTTTTGGCATTGTTTACAAAGGGACTTTGAGTGACGGCAGGGTTGTTGCCGTTAAGTCCCTGAAGAATGTCGCCGGCGGTGACCCGGATTTCTGGGCTGAGGTTACCATCATTGCGAGGATGCACCATCTCAATTTGGTGAGATTGTGGGGTTTTTGTACTGAAAAGGATAAGAGACTGTTGGTGTATGAGTATGTCCCAAATGGCTCTTTAGACAACTTTCTTTTCCAGAAGGATGTAGTTGATTCGGACCCCGTTCAACCAGATGGTTCGGGGGCTGATTCGGGGGACCGGAAACCCATCCTTGATTGGAATATCCGGTACCGGATTGCCCTTGGCGTGGCGAGGGCAATCGCTTACTTGCACGAGGAATGCCTGGAGTGGGTGCTCCACTGTGACATTAAGCCTGAGAACATCCTTCTGGGAGATGACTTCTGCCCAAAGGTTTCAGATTTCGGATTGGCTAAGCTGAAGAAAAAAGAGGACATCATGAGCAAATCGCGGATCCGGGGCACCCGCGGGTATCTGGCGCCCGAGTGGTTCGGCCAGAGCCAATCACATCGAAATCCGATGTATACAGCTTCGGGTTGGTTCTCCTGGAAATCGTGACGGGTACGAGGAACTTCGACCACCACAACTCAAACCTAGACAGTTGCGAATGGTATTTTCCAAGCTGGGCATATAAGTATATAAAGTACAGGGATATGGCCAGGACGTTTGGCCTTGAAGTTATGCCTGGAGGTGGACCTAAAAGGTTCAGTTATGCTGAGCTTAGAGATGCCACTCAAAATTTCTCTGATGTTATTGGAAAGGGTGGTTTTGGCATTGTTTACAAAGGGACTTTGAGTGACGGCAGGGTTGTTGCCGTTAAGTCCCTGAAGAATGTCGCCGGCGGTGACCCGGATTTCTGGGCTGAGGTTACCATCATTGCGAGGATGCACCATCTCAATTTGGTGAGATTGTGGGGTTTTTGTACTGAAAAGGATAAGAGACTGTTGGTGTATGAGTATGTCCCAAATGGCTCTTTAGACAACTTTCTTTTCCAGAAGGATGTAGTTGATTCGGACCCCGTTCAACCAGATGGTTCGGGGGCTGATTCGGGGGACCGGAAACCCATCCTTGATTGGAATATCCGGTACCGGATTGCCCTGGCGTGGCGAGGGCAATCGCTTACTTGCACGAGGAATGCCTGGAGTGGGTGCTCCACTGTGACATTAAGCCTGAGAACATCCTTCTGGGAGATGACTTCTGCCCAAAGGTTTCAGATTTCGGATTGGCTAAGCTGAAGAAAAAAGAGGACATCATGAGCAAATCGCGGATCCGGGGCACCCGCGGGTATCTGGCGCCCGAGTGGGTTCGGCCAGAGCCAATCACATCGAAATCCGATGTATACAGCTTCGGGTTGGTTCTCCTGGAAATCGTGACGGGTACGAGGAACTTCGACCACCACAACTCAAACCTAGACAGTTGCGAATGGTATTTTCCAAGCTGGGCATATGATCAAGTGTTCAAAGAAATGAGCATTGATGGCATTTTGGACCCAAGGATTAAGCATTCTTACGATAGCCTCGCCCACTGCGATATGGTTAATCGCATGGTGAAAACAGCTATATGTTGCATTCAAGACCGAGCTGAGAATAGACCAACAATGGGGAAGGTAGCCAAGATGTTGGAAGGAACAGTGGAAATCACCCAACCTAAAAAGCCTATCCTTAGCTTTTTCGAACAAGACGACGAATGTCCTGGAGTCACAATTTCTAACACGACATGAAAAATCATGTTGTCTGAAGGAATAATTGTAATTTCATCTGTTTTTTATCAATGGATGCTTGTCGAATATGTATTGCATCGCTTATCTTCTCCATTCTGTAAACTGTACATTGCGTTCATCATATTGTTATATAGACCGCCCTTTCATTCTGTTGTCTACCCGGGTTCTCTCGAATACAAAATTTGAGGTACACGGAACAACATGAACTCGATGAATTATTTGAGCAAAACTCTTGCAGGACATGTACCTATTCGGTATCCGGTTTTGAGTTGTACCGTGCCATCTGCGTTGTTGATACGCCATTCGATCCAGGCTGCCGATGATCTTATGCACTGCAGCATTATTCGTTGTGTGAATTTCTGGATGTGCACGTTCTCAAGTAAAACTCAGTCTCTTGGTTTTGTTCATGACCTGTGATCTCGGATTCAAACTTAGTCCTTGTGAACTTTCTTTCGAAGGCGCCTCTTGATATACCAACCAGCATACTTTTGGAGGCCCATGCCGATCATCAATTTCAGGCTAGAAAGCATCACAAAGGTCATGGCACAAAGGAGAAATATCCAGAGGAGTCTCCATAAAAGTGGATTTGTAGGTAGGTGAGCAGCGTAAACAGGGCGCAGGACTCGGATGACCTAATATACAATAAAGGGTAGCAAATATATAAGAAAAATCATGTGAAAAACATACACTCGTTGCATCTATGTCCCCCCCGTCCCCCCCCCCCCCCCCCCCCCCCCAATCACCGGTAACAAGGCACGCATCATTGAAAATGAAGAGGGATAAAATCACAAAGAACTTTACAACGAGAGAAACATGTTCAAGAAATTAATGCTTACCAAACAAGCTGGCGCCAGAGGAACAAAAACAAGAGTTCTCTTCCCAGTCTCTGCATGGGTCTTCAGCATCTGGAAAATATATGAACTAATTAGGATGAAACTATACCAGTTATGAACAAAAATTAAGGAAGCAGCTAGAGAAGGAGAAATTAGACGAAATGGGATGTCAACCGGCGGATGAAAAAGAATATACCTGATTACATAGATCTTCTAAAAATTCTGAGAAAGTGTCCGGCTTCATGTCATTGAATTTTGCAATAAATGAAATCTTGATAATGTCAATCAACACTTCGCAAAAGTGAACTAAAAAGGCATTCTGCAAGATTTAGATGGCAATTCTAAGCATAAGGGCGTAAAAGGTATCACGTTAACATACCATGTAATTTTTTCTGTCACCAGCATTGCATACAAAAAAGAGATACTTACCAAAATGAAACTTTCAAACCAAGAGCCCTCTGCTTCTAGTATGTTTTGAGCCAAAACAAACAAAAGAAATGCCGAAATATGGAACCGCTCCACTGCATCTGGTCACACAAGGAGCAGGGGTTTAAATTGTATAGAACGAAACAAAATGAGGGGTTATCAACTGAAACAAAGATAACTTACCAAAATGTACCAGGCTGTGTACGTTATCCTTGCTAAATCTTTTAAACACATTGCTTTTTATCTCCGCAAAATTGTTGGATACAAGAAGAGCCCATAATGCATTATTATGAGCAACTATACAAGTAGACAAAGTAACACCTTGAGCTAACAGAATGCATGAGTGCACGAGTACTCACAGTTAAGGAAGCAAATTTGTAGAGGACAAAATGATAACAGAAAACTAATGGGCAGCAAAGTTTCTGCAAGCTATACATTAATAAGGATATTGGATGAACCCACAGCTAATGACTCATCTTTGATGAATCTCAATAGCGGTTGTTGCACACTTTCTGTTGAACAATTTGCAAGCTCATCTGCTGTATTAAACATGGTTTCTATTACATCTCCCACAAAACTTTGACATAGTTTATCAAATATCTGTAATTAAGAGGCAACTTCACATAAGTTACATATCTCAAAGACTATCTATGAGAAAAGAAACAAATTGGAACTGACACCAAATTATAACAATATATTGCAAAAATGAGTCAACTATCAGCAGATTGTCTGATGGAAAAAGGAACAGAAGACAAAAAACCGAAAAAAGAAAAAAGTTGTAACTTTCTTCACTCAACCAATTGTCAACTGCAGGAGTAAGATATAAAGAAATGTCGCATCCAAAACTTTGAAACAACTCTGGAATCACAGAATTTTTCCTGACATCTATGTGATTCATCAAGTTATGTCAGTACTTGCAACAAAAGACTGACCGGATCCAAAAAAATCATCAAACAATAAATCTAGGAGCACTGGGGTATGACAATTGAAAACAGTCTATCTTACAGTAAAGCAGCAAGTTTCTATATCACTTTATCAATTACTCGTATAAAAAGTTCATAGTACATAGTACTAGTTATAGTCAATAAAGGATAACTGGAAAGGACCGTTCAGTTATACAAGGGGCATCTGAATAGTAAAATACTCCCTCCGTCCCACTCAAAGAGTCCACTTTGAAATGTGTACAACTTATTATGGGTTGTGAGGTACAACACCTAAAATAAGTAATTTACCACCATATTTTCCACTTATATCCTTACTTTAGTAGTAAGGGTTAATTGTGAACCACACATTGTAATATTAATAAGGGTATGTAATGTAAATAAATTTAAATTGGACTCTTTAAATGGGACAAGATTTTTTTTTGAAAGTGGACTCTTTGAGTGGGACAAAGGAAGTAGAGAGATTGTCAGAAATTTTCCTGTGTTCAATAATCCAATATGGACATTTTGTTTATTGGCAATGAGGTAATTACTAGAGAAATTGGGACATATCCATATACACGTAAAAATGAGGAAGTAGTGCCACGAAAGACCCAACCAAACTGGAAACAAGGCAAAGATCTCAAAGGCTAGAAAGTCTTAACAGGTGTATCAGGGTTGAACAAACAGAATCCAAGCTACTTATCTTGCTGTGTCCAACAATGTTTAATGTCATTTAACATGCAGAATCAGTCACGGATGAAAAGAACGTTAGTACCAATACCAACAAAGACTTTCAATATGCTTGCAGACCCCTTTTTCCATGGTTCAAATTTGAGGACATCACCACCAAAGCATTAACACATCTAGCGAATTTCAATTTCATTCCAAGCCATTTAAATTACTGTCTTACCTCCAATACATTGTAGAGAACATACAGCTTAATCGTCCCTTGACCACGGATCATGTGATATATCCAACTAATGTCTTCAGAACAATAAAAAATAAAGAAAACAAAAAACAATAAGCAAATATTCCTGAATAAGCAGAAAAAACTGGAAGAAAGAACCAAAGGCACTAAAAGGGTCCCTTGCTAACCTGCTTGTTGTAACACGGCAACTCCACAAATCAAAATGATGAAACAACCAAAATCAGATAGTTCAGCTGCTGAAGGTCTCTTGAACTGCCTGCCAAGAGTATGGTTAACTACTTTAAAGCATAAATTTAAACAAATAACAAGATCCCGGACAGATAGCAGGTAGTCATATTCCTTTGACAAGCACTTGCAGGAGGTAGGATATCAAAGTTACAACAGCAAATGACTAAATATGAAAAAAAAAGGAGATTTTAATAGATTGAGTTTAGTTACAATTTAGAACATCACATTAGGATCTAAGTGCCTAACGAAGAGTCTTATGAACACAATAACTTTGACTTAGAGCCGCCCAAGATGTCCACCAATGAAGAACTTTGACAGAAAGTTCCACTTCGGACATCTCAAGAATCACAACTACAAGCAGACAACATAAATCTCTTCATAAATCACAGAAGTCGCCTGGAAATAGGTATAAAAGAAAAAAGAAGAAGACGAAGAGAATTTGGAAACCCCTTATTGATTTCCATGTATAACTTCCAATTTTGAGCCAAGTATGCCGGCAAGAGAATCCTAAACTTAGAGATCTAGCATCCAACGAAGTTCATTTTATTCAAATTCCTTCAGTGATATCTTTAAGTTGAACTCAACATCATAAGATCAAACATCCTACTTAAACATGCACATATTCAAAGCAAAAAAATTTTACCAGACAATACAACAAAAGTACCAAGCTTAGACCCCCTTTGGACAAGTATAAACTACATATTAAGTTAAATAAGGGTTTGGACAAACATTTTACGAAATGTTTGCAGAAAGTGTTCTCCAAATAAAGTTTTTTAAGAGAACAAAGGAAAAATGTTTATCAATGTTTTATACTGTTTTATGACTAACACACACATACCAGATGAACATATCTTTAATAAAATTCAGAATCACATTTAAAAGAAAGACATGCATAAAAGTAATTGCTTAAAATACTTAATTCAAACAGCTATTGAACAATTTGAAAACTAGAAAAACGGTTTTAGCACAATCATGAACTGTGGCCAAACAACAAAAACATACACATAAATAAGGCAGACCTTCATTTGAAAGTCATCAAAAATGTATTCCATCAAGAAAGTCAAACATATAAGATTGATGCATTTAACAAGCTTGCCATAGAAGCTGTTAACTCAAAGAAATCCTAGAAACATTGAAAAAGGACCAAGATAATGATCAATCTATATTTCAAAACTATGACAAGAAGGACATAGCACTGACCTTGTTTTCAAAAGCCTCCATAACATCATGAGAATTCTAGCTGGCATGATGGTAAACAATGAAAGAAATGAATCCAGGCAGACAAAGAAGCCAACATCGATAAGCTGTGGAGAAGGAGCATCTTTCATAGACTATTCCAGTTCATAATCCCAAATAGTAATAATAAATAAATTGTATATGATCCCTAACACAGTATAGCCTCAACCTAATATGTGTCATATTAATATGTGAATTTTTCACATTAAGAATCAGATATGAAGGGGTATACACATTGATCAACCAAATACAATCCTACCTCATGAGCAAAACAAAAGACATGACAAAGATTCTGTTTAACCCTTGACCCTTACCACTCACTATATAAGAATGTAGATTTTGGATTTTCACAACATGAAATTAAGTACCACATCCATACTTATCAAATCAGGATACAAATCTTGTATAAAAATTTTAGTTTTCTTCTATGCATATTGTATTACATCATAAGATGCGTTCTTAATGTTAGTTAATATATATATGTATATATATAGATACATGTATACATACCTATACTAAAGAAAAATGCATGTGGTGAATCACCGAAAAGGTATTGGCTGGTTAATGACCACCATGTCATTGCTGATTAGGTGCTTATTAATCCACTAATATATTGACATGTGGTAGTTTTTTAAGTGTAGGGATAGGAAAAATGCAATAAAATTGGGTGACTCTTCTATGTGCAATAGGCAAGTGAAGACAGCTATCAGATTCATAGAGCACCCTTTGAAAGAAGAAACAACCAGCATCCATCAGGATCAATCAATTAAAATGATGAATTAACAGTACAAATAAAATCACATAATCTGGATTTTACTTCTCCCTTCACATAAGATAAGTAGAAGGAAAATGAAAACTTTACCAGTTCAATCCGCCATGGCAACTGGAATATGGTATTATAAACTCTTTCCCGTTCTTTCTCATTGCCAAGATTAACGGTTCTCCGTAATGAATTCCCAGCATGCATTTCTTCCAAGAAATATTTAATAGGTGACTTCTCCACATGATATGCAACTAAAGGAATACAAATTCGGTAGACTGAATGAGAAAAGCAGGATATTAATCAGCTATTGAATGTAACAAACTTTTCTTTAACCTTATCAATCCAATAATCATAAAAAGGCAATAAAACTTGTTCCAACCGAAATGCCCGCATCTCTCAAACTAACACATGTAATAAACTAATGTATATCCAACTCTCAAATCACTGAGCAAGAAACTTCTCTATTTCATGTAGATTGTAGAATTAAGCTGATAATTATGATCAACAGCAACAAAAGATCAAAGTGTACCACCAAACCTAGATCCACTTCAAAACATAGATTTTATGTAGCTACCTACTCAAAGGTGCCCGAGCCCTACTGCTACATAAATACAGTAAGCTAAGGTAAGGCTGAAACATATCTCGAGTCATCCCTTGACTGTGAATCCCCAAGTTACAAAGATCTGCACAAAGCTGGTGAAACTGCCTTTTAGTTCTTCTTTTAATCAAACCTTAACCCCCAACCCCCCGGGTAAACTTGCAAAGAGAAGAGTTACGATCCTTTTTCTCCCAGAAATTTGAGCCCCTATACGAACGGACTGTCTCAGCTACAAACTTCAAAAACTGCATATAATTGTACTTCAAAGGCAAGCTTTTTAATTACAGTTCATAGATAGCTCACATTCAAAAGCAAGTTTAATCACCCTATGTGGAACAATTTACATAGATGCATACACACATGAATTTATAAGCGAGAGATTTTTTTATTTCAAAAAAAAAAAAAAAAAGGTAACTTCACTCACAACTGGGATCTTCCGCCATTAATTTCTTCCAATCCAACGACTCCTCTTTCTCCAAAGTCCTTCCAGTCATCTCAAACGGCCGTTGCAGCTTCGGAGACTCCTCTTCCTCCAAAGTCCTTCCATTCATCTCAAACGTCCGTTGCAGCTTCGAATCCACTTCATTCTCTCTCTCACTCTCTTTCTCCGCAATCTCACCACCATCATTACTACTCTTACACTCCACATTCCCAACTGGCGTCACCGACGACGGAAAGCCATCCGATTCGCTTACCCCATTCACATTCACACTCCGCTGTCTCAAATGCGGACTGCGCGCAACCGTCCGAATAGAATAATCGCCTCCCCCTAGCTCCAACACTTCCGGCACCACAATCGTCGGAGCCGGTTCAAGGATAGAATAACTGTAATTGTTAACGCTGACTCCATCCGTAGGAGAACAGCTGTCAGTTGCGTTTCCGTCAGGGTCTGCCACTCTATTAATTCCGGACACAACGACGGAATCTTTCCCTGAAACAGGTTTCTTCGTCTTCTTTTTCTTTTTCCTCTTCTTCGGGCTATGGTGATTCGCACCGGCGTCGTAGGAGATACCGGAGGTGGCGGGATCGGAGGGGAAACGAATCAAAACCTCGCGGGCTTCGCGTTCGGCGTCGGTGGTGGCGAGGGCGTTGAAAGAGAGCTTCCGATCGGAGGGCCGAAGGTGCATTGTTTGGGTAAAAAAAAGAAAAATTAGTTTCCTGAGAATTCAGATTTTTGAATTTATTAAATTATGTTAGATTAGGGGTTTTTCATGTTTGAGGGAAAACGATGAGCAGTTGAGGTTGGCGTATGAGTGACGTTCACTGACCAATCATAAGATACTACGTGTATTTAATAATCTTTACAAATCTGAAAATATATTTCACTTTTCTTATTATGGTAAATTACTGAATATCTCTTAAATTTATCTAATTTCCTGGCGGACACTGAGGTTTGAAAAATTACTCTAGTTCTATTTGAATTTGATGTGCAAGTGTGTGTAGAAAAATCACAACGAAAATTGGTCTCTATATTTTGGTGAAAATATTTCGGATTTTTTTTATAATTATTATATGTATTATGCCTCACATAATACGTGTGAAATTTTCAACGACAATACAATAATAAATATTGTGGATCTTACATACGAGTAAGTCTTGTTATGAATATATGAATGTCCTTTTACATTCTTGAGCTTCAACATTAGTTTTCAATCTTTTCTTCTATCCCATATTCCCCATTTTACTATCTCATGTAATTACTTTATATGACCCTTGAGATGGTCTTGTGTAATCAATTCTCGTAATCTACTTAAGCCTATAAATATAAGGCTTGAGTGGAGAAACAAGATGATGAATGAAAGGAAGGAAAAGTTTATCTCTATTTCTCTCTTATTCTTGTTTTTGTATTTTATACTTTATCTAACTATAATTTGTAGTAATTTTATAACAAGTCTTTTGTTTTCTGTCCATATTCTTACATTTTGTTTTTAAATCAAAATCTAAGTAAAAATCATTTCTTATAAAAAAAAAAGGTAAAAATCATTTAAAACTTAAAATGTAAGTTAAATAACTAAAATAAATTTTTTTTAATATAGGGACCAAATAAATAATTTATTTCTTTTAAAGCTACAATTTTGTTTCTATCTAATTATTGCAAGTGATATTAATAGAATAAATGATATTCATGTTCCATTAGAAGAGTTCACTTTGATAAATATTTTTTGTTTCAAGATAAGAGTACATTTTAAAATTTTTTACTCCTCTTACCATTATTCATATAATTATGTGTGGTGCACAATTAGAGGTTTGGACCGAGTTAAAATTGTTACATTTTAACTCGATTCAGGGGGTGTTGGTAGTTTTATGAAATCACATGAGGTTTTAGTAGTTTCCACAAACATCGAGGGAGATAAAATAATTTACCCTTAGTCCATACTTAAAAATAAGGGTATAAATGAAATTAGATATTAGATGTGGCAATATTTTTCATTCCCATTGGGCACCCAAAGGGAAATTCCCAATAAAATTCCCATTGGGTACAAATGGGAGGGAAATTAGTCAGGTAGGAAACTTGATGGGAGGGAATGGGTTCCCATTGGGACCCAATGGGAACATGTTTTTGGGTATTAAGGGTTTGTTCTTTTTGGTTGAGTTTTGGTTTGAAAAAAATAGTTTTATAATATAAAAAGTGCATTGAAAATGTAAAAAGTATAGCTGAATAGTAAAAAGTTGTATTGAAAATGATGAAAACTGATTATAATATATTAAATTTACTGTTGAGACCAAAATCAAAAGTTAAACAATAGGCCCAAATGGGTCCCAATAGGAACCCATTTTTTTTTCCCATTTTTCACTTTTTTATTAAAAAATCTTTTAATTTATCTTTTTTATAACAATAATGTTTTCTTTTTATTTTTTATAATAATATTACTTTTCAATCTTTATGTATTTCGTAAGCCCTCCGTCTTAATTTCTCACTCTACTCTTATTTTCTCTTTTATTTGCATATTAAATCTCTTATTTTAACTCTATTTTTATTCGCTTTTTACATTTTTTTTTCCCTCAATGTCTACAGTGTAGACTCTACACTCATATATACATATATATATATAAATATAGAAATAAATATAGTCTATATATATATATATCACATACATATATGTACATACATACATATATGTATTAGACGCCTCAATGTCTACAGTGTAGACTCTACACTCATATATACATATATATATATATATATATATAGAAATATAGAAATAAATATAGTCTATATATATATATATATATCACATACATATATGTACATACATACATATATGTATTAGACGCCTCAATGTCTACAGTGTAGACTCTACACTCATATATACATATATATATATATATATATATAAATATAGAAATAAATATAGTCTATAATAATATATATATCACATACATATATGTATTAGACGCATGCATCTATATATATGCAAATATATATATGTAATAAGTGAGTTCCTGAAACTATGGATATTATTCGACACTGAAAGTGATATATATAGATACATGCGTCTAATACATATATGTATGTGATATATATATATATATATATATATATATATATATATGGGAACTTGGGAAGAAGGACATTTTTAGTACTATAAGTTTAGGTTGTTTGCAACATTGGTACTAAAAGTTTACTTAGTTCTAAATTTGTGCTTTATGTTTATACTTTGTTACATTTTTAGTAATAGTACCTGCTATAGCAGGTTTTACGTAGTCAAACAAAAGTCAACGGTAATTTAATAGTATTTACAATTCTACAAATTTGTGAGGGCTGAAAATATAATTTCCAAAACATTTTCCCAGTTTTCTTTCTCCTTAGTCAGAAAAAAACTTGTACGTCGACTGAAGAGGAAAAAAACCGCGAAAATGTTTTGGAATAATATTAGAAAAATATCTTTTCAACCCCTACAAAATTGTAGAATTTGTAAAATAACCCCAAATTACCTTTGACTTCGGTTTGACTACATAAAACCTTCTATAGCAGGTATTGGTACTAAAAATATAACAAATTATAGACATAAAACACAAGTTTGTAACTGAGTAAACTTTTAGTACCAAAGTTGTAAACAGCCCAAACTTTTAGTATCAAAAGTATTATTTTCCCTATATATATGTGTGTGTGTATGTTAGCATACATGCATGCAAACATATATGTGCACAATACGTACACACCACACACACACACACACACACACATATATATATATATATATATATATTTATTTATGTACATATTGTGTGCATAATTTTAAATGAAAAAAATTTAAATGAGTTGTTAAATATAATTAATAATTAAAAATAACGATATAATATTAAATAAATATGGTAAAAGAAAATTAAATATTTTTTGATTCGGGTAATTAGTGGGAATTAAAATGGGACTCCAATAGGATCCCATTGGGATCCCAATTATTTAATTCCCAATGGGTAATGGGAAATCCTAATCTCAATCCCTCCCATCACTTAAATTAAATAGGTAATTAACTACCCATTCCCAATAATTTCCCTCCCATCAATTTTCTTCCCAATTCCCCCCCCTTTCCTTTCTAATTACCAGCTCTAAATGAAATAAATGATGTTAAACTATCTATTTTAGGTATTGTACGTTAACATTCATAATAAGTTATAGATTAGTGATTATAAACTCTTCTAATAAAAAAGAGTAACAAATTATTTATTTTGAGAGTTGTACAATGATTCGTCTACGTGAACAAAACTTACACCAATAGTGATTGGAGGTCCTGGGCAAAAATTACAAAGATCTTAAGTGGTGTTGATTTGTTGCTCCACCTGCATACCTTTTTTTCTTTTTTATTCTCCCTCAAAATAAATAAATTTTTTTTATCAATCACGCATGTCTCATGTGGTTTTTTTTTTTTTTCCTGAAAAGTAAACAATTTTATTAGCTGCGTTGAAACCAAAAAAATAAGATCTTGGAGCACCTGTCTCAACATATTTTAATTAATACATGGGCTAGGAAATCATCAAACCATAATTTACAATCCAATTGAGAGAGTTAATTTTGCCACTACATGAGATGTATTGAGTTACACGTCCTCACATGATTGGAAAAGTCACATCTCAGTCCCTAGTGTATTGCGGATCGAGTTCATCATCTAATGTATCGCGTATTAAGTTTTACTTTTGATATATTAAGTGTAACTGATGATGTGTCACGATTATGAGTACTGTTAATATATTATGATTATGAATTTATGAGTACGGTTGATGTATCACATGTATCGCCTATAGCATATGAAATATCGTGTATCAAATTTAGTCGCTAAATGTATCACATCTATGTTAACACAATCATTATCATCTATAATGAAGAAAATACGATTATCGAGTTTAGGGGAGGAAGTATCTCCTATAGTGAAAAAACACAAATATCGAATTTAGTGTCTCATATATTGTTCATTGATAAAATGACACAACAATTTTAATTGTTGAAATGTCACTGTCAAATACCATAAATGGGAGGAGAGATCGCCTATGTTGGGAGGGCACATTCACAGGGGTGAATCCCCCATGGAACCCCACTTATAGGAGCCCACCCCTGGTGTGAGAAAGCACACTGTAACCCCGGCACAGGGGATTTCCCCTACTCAAATGGTTATGTTTACTTTGTGACCATTCCTAGAAAGAAACCTTAGCCTAAAGTAAACGGACCAATGTACGTAGCAAAGTTTTTTTTTTTTAATCTCCTGAATCAAGGGCCCCATTTAATACCTAACCTTCTCGGCTTTATTTGTCAACTGAAGAAGAAAAGGGGTGCCCTGCTCTGTTTAGGGTAAAATTACGAATCAAAGATCGATTTAAGAGGCGCAAATTATACAGCATCATTACTATTATTGGATTGCCCTAACCAAAAAGAAAGAGTATGTCTTGCTGTACCACCAACCAGGAGGAGGAGCTGGAGGCCAAACCCTCAGAGTCAGAAGCAGATTCACAAATCCACCTTTTAGCCAAACGCTTCCAACAGGTAATTCATTCATTTCTCCTAAATTAAAGCTAGCAGATTTTTTTTTTGTTTAATAATTTCAAAATCAAATTTCCCCCTTTCCAACTTTGTGCTGATAGATTGATTAATCAGCTGTAGATTTGCATATGAACAGGGGAACGCTTCAAGTATTGGTGAAATTACTTACGTTTACTTCCAGAGTTTTTAATGAAATAACAAATATTCCATTTGAGAAAAAGAAATGAATTTGACTTCTGTGAACCTATTTTCTATTTTAAAAAATCTTGAATAAATAAGGGGTGATTATAATTTGATAGGGTTATATGCAATTTGCCCTAAAATTAAAATAATACTGATCTGCTTATAGTGTTGATAAATTTTCTACGGATATAGTCCACTTTGACAACAAAAATTTCTTTCACCAGAAGAGTTTCATTATAATAGTCTACTTTCAATTTTTTATTTTACGAAAAAACGTCAATTTGACTCTTACGTTTAACCGTACGACGATTTTAGTCTTTTTTTTATCTGGAGTTGGCTGAAGTTGGAAGGTGATCAGCTAATTTGGGGCGAATTTAATTTTTTTTTTCAAAAAAATGTGTGGGGCAAATCTTGAAATTTTAAAATGATTAATAACAAAGATGCAGGCGATCAGGAAACAAAACTCCTCCACTCTCCATTGTTTTGGTTACCTACTTTCCCCTCAAAACTCAAAATAAAAGAAACTAATAAACCAAATAATTTTCAACATAATATATTTCAATCAAATTCATTTCTATAACTGAGGCACAATAATAATAGTCCATCAACTATTTCTCTCAAATATCAAATATAATTGATAATACATCTTGTACTTGTACAAAACGCAACAATGGTAGTACTAGAAGAATAGAAAAATAGCACTGAAGACAAATTATGACAAAATTAGTCTACAAAATAAAATCTACCTAACAAATGTTAGAAATATACCTAAACAGTTCAAAGATCTTAAAACAAATATATATATATATATATATATTATGCAGCCAAAAGCAAATAGAGCTACTGCACTACAAGAAGGTTCAAGAGCACCATCATTACAGAAACAACATTGTGGGTTTGTTTTTTATGATGTTTTAAAACATGATTTTTAAAATATGTTTTTGAAAAAATAGTTTTATAATATAAAAAGTATATTATAAATATAAAAAGGTATAGCTGAATAGTAAAAAATTATAATATAAATGATGAAAAATAAATAATATATTAAATTTAATGTAGAAGTAAAAAAATAAAACCAAAACAAAAACGTTAAAAACAGGACCTGCATCATTTGCTGAGCATAGAAAGAATTTATTTATTTATTTTCCAAGAGCACCATCATTACAAAGGTAACATTGCATCATTTGTTGAGCATAGAAATATTTCTTTTTTTCTTTTTTTTTTTGGTTCACGAAAGAAATTAAGACTCCGTTTGGATTGTATCTTAAAAAGGAAAATTTTCTTTTAGTGAGAAAAATTTTTTTTACGGAAAATTGTGTATGAAAGTGTAATGATTTGAAATTTTTAAAAAAATAATATGAGTAATTTTAGAACGAAGTTTAAATTTTAAAAATTGAATTTAAAGGGGAATAAAAAGTGTTTGGATATAAATTTTTTTTATGAAAAAAGTGTTACTTTTCCTAAAAAGAAAATAAACCAAACAGAGTCTAAATACTATCTGTCTTTGAAAAACACCAGCAACCAAGAAACAGTAAGTACCATAGTATAAATCATAATTGAAATTAAAATCAACCATATTAGAAATTAGAACTTAACATTAGTTAACTTAAAAGTAGGTATTATTAATTATATACATATTTATATTTGAGATACATTGTTGATGGACTATTATTATTTTGTTTTATGCCTCAGTTTCATAAATGACTTTGATTGATATATATTATGTTGAAAAGTATTTGATCTATTAGTTTATTTTATTTTGAGGAGAAAAACAGGTAGCCAGAACAATATTGGAGAGTGGAGGATTTGCGTTTGTGATTAAACTCCTTCCTGATCACCAGAAATCTTTGTTATTAGTCGTTTTAGATTTTCACGATTTGACCTAGCAATTTTAGAAAATTTTTAAAAGCTCCAAATTATATGTTTACCTCAAACTCCCGGTAAAAAGTACTATAACTGCCAAATGGACAAACATAAATAGTTAAAACTGCTAGGAGAACAAGAAAAGTGACTAAAATTGCTATAGGGCCAAACGTAAAGCGTCAAATCTGATATTTTTCCTATTTTTTTACTGCTTATACTCTTACTAATATAATCATGTGTGGTTCATAATTAGTCCACACTTAATAAATAAAAATATAAATAGTGTTAAATTGGGTATTTAAGGTATTATACATTAACATTTATAATAAATTATACATTTATCAAAATAAACTCTTCTGGTGTGATGGAATGACTAATGAGTACTCTCCTTGCCCTAATAGAAAGTTGCAGCATCCAACTCTAAATAATGAAATGGAGAGTACTACTTTTTATAGTAAAACGAGAAATGCATGATACAGCTCGAAGGGGAAATTTTTTAAAATTCTCTCTCTGAAATAGGCTAATTGAACAAAAGAAATCTCTCACATATTAAACAAGACAACTTTTCATATAGTCATTCTATCATTAAACAATTATTTATATAATTACGTATGCAACAACATGTATATAAGGCCAAATCCAAGAACATAATAGTTCTGTTAAGAATAATTTTTCTCATATATTTTCCCATAGATATGATTGATTTATTCTTGTAGAATGGAGATCCACCAGAGGTTTTGTTTAGGATGAAGAAGAGCACAATGTTAGGGAAACTCATGAACGCGTATCGTGATAAGCAATGCCAATGTTATATTCAGCATGTTTGTTTCATGCATCGTGGCATCCGCATTAGACCTACACACACACCCAATGAGGTTATATTTCTTATTCCACATAATTTATCTACATCTAATTAATTGGAGTCCTCCGTCCCAATGAAATTTAAAACAAAAACTCTTTCACTAGGACAAAAAAAAATCAGAATTATATTTTTGAAATCAATGTATAAGCTGATTGTGAAATACACATGATTATATTAGTAACGTAAAATAAGTAAAAAATTTAAAAGTGAATTTTTCTATTATAACAAAAATATATTTTAAAGTGAACTCCTACAATGAAATTGATATATTTTACTTGATGCAGCTGCAAATGAAGGATGGAGATGTGATCGATGTCCTATCGAGTATTCCCCCATATCCTTCAAGGGAGGAAGCGTATTCTCATAGAGAGATTTTGATAAAACAACTCCATTTTGTTAATGGTTTCATCTCAAACTTCGAAGAGACAGATCGTTTCTACGAGGAGAAAAGAAGGTTGGAGGGAGGCTCTGAGTCATAAGAATCTTATGGACCCCCCTCTTAGTATGTGTTTATTGAAAAGGGGCATGATATTTGCAGCGACATTTTTTTGTAAAAAGACTAAAATACCCTTGGAGAAAAAAATTAAAATAAATTAAATTTTCATTCCTACTACTACTAAAAAAAAAAAAAAAAACCTAAAACCATCGTCGGCGACCGGCGATGGTCTCCCCCCCCCCCCCTTAAGTTGAGATTTTTGATATTTGCAGTAACCACCGGGCGGATCTTCCCCATTCTGGTAAAAAATTTCGCAATTTTAACAAAACTACTAATAAATTCGGACATAATATAAGTAAAATGATTAATAAAATTACATTAAAAAAAATATAAAAAACCACCGGCGACACTTTTTGCCAAATGTCGCCAGAGTCTGGCGACACTAACCCAGAAATGTCGCCGGGCGACGGCAACACTTTTGGTTAGTGTCGCCGGACGCAAAAAGTGTCGCTAGTCACACTTTTGGCCAAAATGTCGCTGGCGACATTTTTGTGCAAAAGTGTCGCCGGTTCCCCCCCCCCCCCCCCCCCCCCCCCCCCCCCCCCCCCCCCCAACTTTCTTATTTGCAGTAACCACCGGGCAGATCTTCCCCATTCCGGTAAAAAATTTCACAATTTTGACAAAAACTACTAATAAATTCGGACATAATTCAACTAAAATAATTAATAAAATGTTTTTAAATTTTTTTTAACCCCAAGGGCATTTAAGTATTTCACAAGAGAATGTCGTTGCAAATATCGAAACCGGTCGCTGCATATCAATTCCGATTGAAAAAAGTGGTGGACCTCAAACCTAAAATTTGTATGAAATTAATTTTGAAATTTGGACTCTATTTGGGAAAAGCTTTGTTTGGATGCTCATTTCAAGATACATTTTGAACTATGTTTTAAAATATGTTTTGAAATATTATATAGTATCACATTTTAAATATGCTGTGTATTTTATAATATGATTTGAGATGATGTTTAGTATTGTATATTTATATTTTTTCTCTTTAATTTTATGTAACTATAATTTTTTAATGGAGTATTTTTTTAAATATTTTATTTAAGAACTTTGATTTTTAATTATGTTTTTTCTTTCTTTCTTCCTTTTGTCACTCTTAAATTATTACATTTAATTATTATATATTACCTTTAATACTTTAACAAATTATTATTATTTTCTTTATTCTTTTAATTTTCATATTTCTCTCCATAACTAAATAATCTTAATCTTTATCTCTTCTCAATAATTACTATATTTTCTTTTAATTACTATCGCCCAATACTACCGCTGCACATTTTCAGATCCACCACCGCCGCTACCATTATCGCCCTCCACCCCTACCATCGCCCAACACCACCATTTCCCATTTTCATATCCACCACCGCCACCACTCAGCCATTTCTAGATCCACCATCGCCACTATCCATTTCCAGATCCATCACCACCGCCGCCCATTTTCAGATCCACAACCACCACCATTGTTCACATTTTAACCACCTAATTAAAAATCTAAACATTCACCACCTTCTCCCAACAACAATAATAACCACCACTGCAAGCTTCTCTCAAAAATTTGGTGAAGAGAGAGGGGAGAAGAAAATTGGTTACAGTCACAGGTGAGAGTAAAGGAAAGAAATAAACAGAAGAGAAGAAAGAAAATAGATGGATAGAAGAGAAAGGGAAATGGAGGTGGGTTCGCATGGAGAAAGGAAAAAAAAAAAAAAAAGAAGAGAAGAAAGAAAATAGATGAAGAGAAGAGAGAGGGAGATAGATGTGGGTTTGTAGGGAGAAATAAAAAAAAAAAAGAGAGAAAAGAAGGGGGGAAAAAAAAGGAAATGGGGGAATGTAGTAGGCCAAACAATTGTTTCCCCAAAAGTGTTTTTGGGCCAACTTTTAAAATGTATCTCAAAATCCTTCCAAACAAGTTTGCAAAAAGCCTTCCAAAATGAGATACGAATAAAGACATGCCCAACACAAATTACGAATAAAGACATGCCTAACACAAATTTTACTTTGAGCCCACCAAAATAACTCTAAAACATATCTTCTAAACAAGGCCTTATTTTGAGATGTCTTGAAAGATAATTGATGGGCCTGTAACCCAAAAGTTGTTTGGTACTGCATCTTGAATTTCTCAGCTTGGAAGGTATTTTGGAACTTGTTTGGAAATAATTTTGAGATAACTTTCAAAGTGACCCAAAACTCATCTTGTTAGTGAGTTTTAGAAATGGGCTGTCATTTTCTTCATCGCTCCATCTTCGTCAGCTGGCGAGTACCATCAATCGTAGAACATTTTGGCGTGGGTTTAAGAAACGGCTTACAGTTTTCTTCATCGCTCCATCTTCTTCAGCCGGCGATTGACATCAATCGCAGAACAAATTTTGGTTTCCTATCAATCACCGTCGATTACGCCTACTGCCGAGCCTTAAATTTAAAGTTGAGATCTTTGGTGAATTTTCTTGTTACCATATGGGTCGTGCTTCTTTTTCTGTTTTTGAAGAGATACGTACGATTTAGTGGTCTATGGCAAAGAAAACCAAAGGATTGTTAGGTTTTGATTGTGGATCTGATTGAGATTATGGTTTGTTTGATTACTTGGTTAAGATTGTTCTCTTCTTCTCTTTTCTTTCTTTTTCTTTCGCTCCTTACTCTCATCAGTGACCTCTATTTCCTTCTCCCTCTCTCTTTTTTATTTCATTCTTGAAATGGGTGGTGGAGGCGGTGGAAGTGAAAATGGGCGACAGTGGTGGATTTAGAAATGGGCGATATGGGCGATGGTGGTGGATCTGGAAATGGGCGGTGGTGGTGGATCTAGTAATGGGCGGCGGTGGTGGATCAAGTAATAGGCGATAGTAATATTGACATCAAACAAGTTGTTGCTCATAGCATTCAAGATGTAGCCGCGACAAATCTCATCGTCATCATCCCATTTCTGCTTCATCCGCACATGATCAATTGTCTCATAATCACCATTCTCTGGCTTGGGAGTGTTAAGAACATGCACAATTCTCAATGAAACTATAAGAAAATGGAATATTTTCTTCCAGAGTATGGCGTTGTCACAATCAAACTTATCGGGTTTGACTATTGAAGAAGTAAGATACTTCACGTTGCTTGCCATTGTCTGGAAATAAATTCTAAATATTGTTGGATATTATTAGGGGTGTCAAACGGGCGGGTTGGGCACGTATTGGGCGGGTATTAAATGGGTGTTAAGTTAATGGGTAATGGGTACTTATTATCCACTCAATTAATGGTTTTAACTTAAATGGATAATGGGTAGCTCTGGGTACCCATGGGTACCCATAATACCCATTATACAAAAATGTAAGGCTTATTTAATAGTTTATTAATAAAAAAAATTTTTAATTTTTTTTTAATTTCATTTTAAATTTTTTTAAAGTGAATTTTAATTCTTTGAATATATTCTAAAATTTGAAATAATAAATTTTATATACTTTTATATTTAATTGTATGTAATTTTTTTGTCGAACACAATTTTTAATTTTTTTATATTTATAGAAACCCGTGCATGCCCCGACACTGAAACTGGGCCCAAGGCCCGAAACTGGGCCCGAGGCCCAAAACTAATCCCGAGGCCCAAAACTGGGCCCGAGTTGAAACTGGGTCCGCCCCGAAATCGGTCAAAAATTGGGCCCAAACCCAAACCCGACCCTAAACCCGAACGAATTTTGAATTAGTATTATAAGTAGGTAATTTAAAATATATAAAAAAATAAATGGAAAAAAAAACGTAAAGTAATTGTAGGACACGAAAATAAAGAAAAAGAAAAAATAAGTTTGAAGAAAAAAATAAAATGGGCACACTAAAGTATGTGAGTTGTTGGTTTTTTTTTTTTTTTTAAATACTTTTAAGGGTAATTGTGGATGGGTATTTTTGATACCCATGATGGCGAGTTTTAGGGTACCCAATGGGCTACCTAAATCCGTCCATTACATATTTAGCCCAAGCCCACCCAACCCATTATTTTTTAAAGTGGGTTTTATTGGGTTAATACCCAATGGGTTTGGGCGGTTTTTAGGTTAGTGGGTTTTTTTGCCACCTCTAGATATTATGAATACAACAAAGGGGTTCAAGATGAAAAATAATAAAAGATTTTACTAATTTCAAACTATTAATCTATTACGAGAAATGAAACAAAGGAATTTGATTATTTAAATTGTGCTAGGCATTTTCCTTTAGCCTTTATTTGTTCTTTTTATTGTGCAAAGATTTTGGAAAATTAATATACTTTTGGATACGATGAAGACAATTGTTAGAAGTGTGCACTGATTTAAACAAAAGCACAAAACAAGTGTCGAAATAGCAAATCAGTCCCTATGGGTTCTGCTTTGTGAAACCCGTAAAATTTTAGTATCTTGAAATTCACCTCAAAATTATATCGAGGTATTTAAAAATATTTTATGCATATTTATTAAAGAAATTTCTTTTAAAAGAATTTTAGTCTAAAATTATTTCTTTAGAAAGATTTTAAAAGTCCTTGAATATTTTATTTCAAAAAGAATTTCTTTATTTCAATCTTATCTATGTGAATTAATTTGATAACTTTGATTCTTAATTCATGACATATGATTTGTTTAGGAATTGTATGATTTAGGAATTTATGGAATTCTTGAAAATAGGAATTAGAAAATAAGAAAATTAGAAAATAAATGAAAAAAGGGTAAATCGGTTTTACCCAGTCCTGAATCGTGTAAAACCGATTATACCACTTTAAACAGTAAAATTAGAAGTTTCTAATTGCCTATGAGCAAATAGATAAAATCTATCCCATTTCTCAATTGGGTAGAACCGATTGGGAATGGATATAATTTAGGCCAATCATTTTTAACCGATGACCAATCGGGTAAAACAGATTGGAGTGGATAAAATTTGGCACAATCAATTTTGACCAGTTGACCAATCGGTTAAAATAAAAAATAATAATAACCACCTAATGAATCGGTTTTAACCGGTTTACAATCCAATAAAACCGATTCCAATCGGTTACGACCGGTCATGCAATCGGGTAAAACCGATTCCAATCTGTTACGACTGGTCATGCAACCGATTGTGTGCCAGAATTAAAAAAAAATAATACTTGCGAACCAAGCTACAAGTCTAGGGGTCTACACACCCTAGACTTTGTTTTATACTGCCTTAAGGCCTATAAATACCCCAAGAGTCCTTCCAAACATTTCATTTACGTAACTCAAACTTCAAAAGTTGAGAGAAAGCTCAAAGATTTAGAAAATAGGAAAAGAATAGGAAGAAAGGTGAAAGCAAGGATTTTGACGTAAAAATTCCGTTCTAATCCGAAGGAAGTAAGCTAGGAAGCTTGAAGAATCAAAGGGTAAATAATTTTACATTAGAAGTTAGAATCATAATGCAAAGGTTTTGACTTTTTGAATTTTTATGGTTTTCTTAAAGTTTAATTAATTCTTGAATTTTTAAAAGTTAGAAAAATATTTTGAAATATTAGAAATGTTATAGGAGTATTGTAGAAATGATTTTTGGCAAAAAGAAAAACGAGTTTAGATGCCTTTTTTTTTTTTAAAAAACCCGAAGCAAAGTTGAAAAACCCATTTTCTGGGCACGAATACATTTTAACCGATTTAGAATAAGGTAAAACCGATTCTAGCTCAAGACAACCGATTACAACCGTTTGCAAAACTGGTAAAACCAATTGCAAAACGGTTTTGCCAATTTTGAAACAGAAAAATTGATTATTGTAAATAAATGACTGATTTTAATCGATTTGAAATCGGGTAAAACTGATCCGGAAGAGAAAACTTGATTTTTCATAATCTTGATTTCTTTTAATTATTTCTTTATAAATCCTTGTTGAAATTATTTTAAGTATTTTAAGAATTTTACACATTTATTTTCTTAAGTATTAATTTTTATAGTTTTGTCTAATTTTAGACTATTTGCGAAATAAATTAGAAATAATGTTTAAAGGTTATAAATTCTTTCTAAATAATAAAATAATTAAATTTTGCGGCATAATACTTATATTTCTTTAAAGTTATAATTATTATGTTT
This sequence comes from Leptodermis oblonga, assembly GCA_016801395.1. Taxonomy (NCBI): domain Eukaryota; kingdom Viridiplantae; phylum Streptophyta; class Magnoliopsida; order Gentianales; family Rubiaceae; genus Leptodermis; species Leptodermis oblonga. The sequence goes on along the minus strand of CM028751.1, from coordinate 16,386,456 downwards.
TCCTAGTTATTTTCAAGTTAGATATAGATAATTCCTAAGTATTTATTATGCTATGCGTTTTAACGAAAAATAGATAAATTACCTTTACGCCCTTATATAGCTAATTCTCTGAATACGTCAGAAGTTAAAGAATATTATAAATCTATTAGTTAGAAATAGTTACTGAATTCTCGAAACTTGAAATATATGCAGATCTGATAGGTAGTTAGAACGTGAGCTTATATCTTCGGACCGAGGTGAGTTCATCACTGAAAATGGATACAGTTTTAACACAGTTAATAATTGAATATGCATTGAACTCTATTGGGTGACATGTTTTAAACATTTTCGAAAAATGTTTGAAATGCTTTTTAATTTTAAATTGCAAGTTGTGTTTACTTGCCGGCTGGAACGCATATGTACTTGTTATGCTTCAGTTGTACTTTCTTTGTGCACTGAATCTATTATATGAAAATGAGTTGTGTCGGATCCATTATGTTGATACGATTTAATCCCGCGAGCCAGCATTAGACTTGGTCGTTTGATCATCTGCATTCATAATCTCGAGATAATCATTTTCTAACTCAAGAATGGCGCTATGGAGAAATATGGTACCAATATGATTATGTTTATGATTATTCCGAGATGAGCTGGCATTCGTATATGTACACGTTGCCGAATGCCCCTCATCCTCTTTATGTATGCTGAGATGAGTTGACCATCGTTGAGCGTACATGTACACACTGGCGATCGTCCCTTATTCTCGAGTTGAACTGGCTAGTTTGTTTACTGTTCACATAGACCTTTAAATGACTGCCCTTCATTCTCATTATAGGTTCTATGAATCCCGCATGAGTCATGAATGCTATATGATAGGATTTACCTGAATTATATGCATGGTAATTTTTGCAACTCGGTAAATGTTTGCGAAAATGGTGGACTCTCACTGGGCAAGGGCTCATTACATTTTCCTATTTTTCTGTTTCTTGTTTTCAAAATTAATTTTATTATAGATCTTTGGTATGAAGATGGGTATACTCAATAGGATCACCCCGAAGTTTGGAAATTTTGGATACGGGTAGAAGGCGGAATTGTTTAGATGGGCTCATACTCTGATAACTAATGTACTATAGGGCTGTGTAAACATTCGACACCCGTTTGACGTCAAAAGTTCCCTTTCGACGTCGATCAAGGGTGTAGAACTTGGCATCGCTTGGTCTGTGAAAATGTTGATTCCCATAATCTATTTTCTACTTTATATGAAATCGTGGTGCGACATCGCACTGGTCTCTAACAGCCTGAGGACACCAGTTCGACGTTGAACCCTCACTCCTATTTTCATTAAGATCATTGAAAAATTTTCAACATATAGAATCATAGATAGGAACACACATCTCTTATGACTTCACAACAAAACACTTCAAAACAACACAACAATAAGCTGGAAGGCTTTCTCACACCCCTCGAAAGCAGAGAGTCGGATGGCATCTACACCTTTGACCTCTCACCCTCTCATCGCAAATGAAAATTATACCCCATGAGTTTATTATATATGTGAGGACCAAGAATTTCAGACTAGGATTTGAAACTTATAAAGGGTAAAATAGACATTTTACTTGCTTTTAATTGTATACCATGAATGGTGAAATTCATGTATTGGTTGATTGATAGCTCGATGGAATGCTTGATTGATTGATTGAATGGTTGAGTGTTAAAGTGGGTAGAAGCTTTATCCTAAAATGGAACAAGGAAAGTTAGAAAAAGAAAGGAAACTATCGCATGCGAGATGGCGTGCGAGTCGCATGGATACTTGCACAGGCGTATAATTCGAAAATAAAATAATCTGAAAGATTGCGTCGTGCTAGGACCTATACGAGTCAGACGCTTACTCGCATGTAGGAAATTAGGAAGCAATCTTTAATTAAGAAATTGGAATCATGATCAATTCGGTAGAAGGAAACTATCAGATTTAAACACACCTTAATTAAGGAAAGATTTTCATCCAAACCTAACTTAATGAGTGCCTATAAATACATTATTAAAACATGAATTAAAGCTTTAAACAATTAAAGAAAAAGTTAGAGAAAATTTTAGAAAGCTCGTGAGAAGAGCTTGTAGCCGCGAAACCGCTGTCGTTAAGCTACCACGGCACTGTTACCCCCACTGAAGTCCTTTAAGTTCGTGCTAATTGTAGGACCTCATGGTGAGTGTTAATTCATAGTTTCAAATTAAAATTATAAATATAAGCATGAATGTTTAAGAAAACTTGAATAACAAGTAATCGAGTTCTTGCATGAAAATTGATAGCAATCATGCTCTTAAGATGTTAATGTATTTCTTACATGTTAAACTAACTAGGATTGTTGACTCTAGTGTTTAAACGGATCATAATGATTAAATCAAAAATTGAGATCTTGAAGAATTGCATGTTAAGAAACCTATGTTTTGAGCCTAGTTCGGAGTAAGTTTTAATCTAGTTAAAGTAATCGTTTTTGCGAAATCAATGTTTTTAGGTATTGTGTGTATGCTAGACTTTAGATTTATGCCTTTAGAATAACTTAAATCAAACTAGAACTATGTTGAAACTAGCCCCAAAAGTAGCAGCATGAACCAGAAGTTTCTGAAAAATTTGCTTGACGTGCGAGTCGCACGAATCATTGCACCAGACCCAAAATTGTCTTTTCTGAAATTTTAAAACCCAAAATCCGAAGAACACGAAAGTCCTGTGTACTAGTAATCGTACACCTCCTCGGACAGACTCTAGCGAAATTTGCCTCATTTTCATAAATTAGTTTTATTCCCAAGAGTTTACCTTATTTTTGAAATTAACCCAAAGGTATTTAGAAGAGTTACTTCCTGAAGTTTGATCATATTTCTGAAATTGACCTTATTTACGAACTTAACCTTATTTTTCAAAAGTGACTTTTAAAGCATGTGATCTTTGACCTTGACCTACAACCATAGTTGACCTAAAAGTCAAGTCAAACATAGTTGACCTAAAAGTCAACGTAAAAAATAGTTGACCAAAAAGTCAAACCTAAAAGTAAAATGTAAAGTCAACCTTTGAAGTCAAATGTAATTGACTTATGTTAGAACGCTCATATTACAGGAGTTGACAATTGATTGTGAGTTGACTTAATCAACTGCCAACGTACTCACGTTTTACAAATTTGAGAGATTTACTCGCTATGTTCATAAAGGTTAAATGAACTAATATATAGTGTATGAGTGTAACTATATTATTGCTTGATGAGTTAAAGTAAGAGGCCGCCCACACCTCAAAAGTATGAATTGAATTGATATTATCGAATTGCTACCTATGAAATGTATGCCTTGAATGCTTACTTGCTTAAAATATGAGTTCAAACATGTATGCTATATTGATTAATGAGTGCTATATGATCGCATGAATTGTATATTGACTGAAAGCATGATTGGTTGTACACTATAGAGAAGCATTATGTACTTCTAGGTGAATTATGAGATGCATGATTCATATACCATGAGTAGGTTATTAAATCGCATATTGAATGTTTAGGATTCATGAGAACATACTAGAGATGTCATGTTTGCATGATAAGAGATAAGGTATGAGACATTTTAATCGAAACAGACTTAGCACGTTTAGTCTTAATAGATCGTTATGCAGTCACCACCCACATGTTAATGATTGGAGGTGAAGTCATGTCGCTATTAGTTGACACATCCCTAAATGGGAAACGAATGATTAGATGTATACAACTGGGATCCAAAATCCATTGTCGCCGAGCACTCCAGCTAATGCTGGTACTGTTGCCGCTTGGTTCTGGATGTGTTTGCAAACTACCTAACTCGCTAGATTTTCTAGAATTGATTATCGTTTTAGCTTTAGATGAGAAAACTATATAGAAATCAAATTGATTGGAAACCTAAGGGTTAATCGATGGATCCATTGTTACATATGGTTAATAGGATTCCATGTTACTATGTATATCTCGGCTATGTGATTATAGAGATGCCTGATTGATTGATCGCTTCCGTATTGATGCATGGATTGTATGTGCTATGAATAGTATGAGTATTGATGCATGAATTGTATATGCTATTATGAGAATTGATACATGAATTGTATATGCTATGAATAGTGTGAGTTTTGATGCATGAATTGTATATGCCATGAATTGTATGTGTACTGATACATAAACTATAATACTATGGATATCATGATTAATTAGCATTGAGACCATTTTATAAAATGTCACGGTGGGTAATTTTCTATAAAACCAAAGTCTCTCACTGAACTTATGAAGATCACTCCTTTCATTAACCTATTTTTGCAGGTGTTTAAGTATGTATGATTTATTTCTCATTAGATGTGAGGCTGACATTCGCTGCAACAATCGGAGCGCCTTTATTGTAATAACTAGGCCTAGGCAATGATTCATTTTGGATTAAGGGATAATTTGGTCGAGCACCATCCCGAATAATGTTTTAACCTTCGCATTGGGCAAGTTTACTTTTGAGAAGTATTATTTAGTGTTTTTAGATAATTGTAATTTGATTTTTACTATTATTCATATCGGCTTGTTGGCCTCGAGCCTTGAATGACCCTACCCCCTGAACTGACTCGGACTTCTTTGTTGGAATGGCCCTCAAGAGATGAGTAGGGGCGGGGATGTCACAATATAGATCCATAATTACTCAATTATTTTCAAACTATTTTTCCAAAACCAACCAAACCATTAGAGTCAAACTAAACAAGTAATTCTACTAGAATCTCCTAATTAAGTTTGTTAAGTTTTTCAACAATAGACGCTAGGGATATATAATATAGCCTATAAGCAATAGAAAAAAAAAGAGCAAGCAAAGAGTTTGCCGTACATTGTAAAATTAGAACTCTTTGATGCTTGACCTTGATGAAACACGGTTGGTCCGTGGGGTTCCAGGCGGCAGATTTTTGTTGGAAGCGATTTATAAGGGTACATGCAATGGTAGGTAGAAGCGATTTATAAGTATTTTTGCCTATTAGACACCGAATCCAAGATTATCATCGGCAGGGAGTAGGGGTGAGCAAAAGCAAAAACTGATCTAAATCCGCTAATACCGATCCAAATCTAAAGCTTCGGATCAGTTTTGGATTTTTATCTGAGTGCGTGGTTTCGGATCGAATTTTTGATTCGAAACCGCAGTTTTCGACCAGAAGCCCAGAAAACCATTCCACCTTCCTCATTCCAGTAATTTCAACCCAAAAAACCAAAAAAAAAAAAAGAGGCTTGAATAAAATGATCAGGCATATAAAAGATGACTAGAAAGGAACCCAAAATTGAACCAATTGCTTGCAATCCAAAATTTCCAAGATTTCAAAAAGAATGCAAATAATTCTTGATGGCATGTAAAGTGAAGCTACTTTAAAGTTCTCTAGCCACAAACTACAGATCAAAGGAGTGCAAAAGCTTAACATTTGATAAAGGATGATCCGTAGGATCATAAAGGATGCCACACTTCTATTTCGCGACCATTTCTCTAAGCTGTTGATGAACTCCTTAAACTTAACTTATTCAATCTAGCTTCACATACTGCTTACAGGAAACATGCATATGAAGATGAAATAAAATCTAATGCTGTAGCATTCTCACAAAACATGTAAAAAATCGTAGATTATCGTATCGTAGATATCCATGGTTCTTGATTATAACTCATTCATAAGGAAGCAAGGCATCTTAATACAACATTGATTCAGATTCCTCTATTTCAGTTTCTGTTCTTGCAAATCAATTAATCTCAAAAGTTCACCTCTAAAGACCGCTTTTAACTAGGGCTGAGAACGAACACAAACGTTCACGAATAAGATCGGCTCGACTTGTTAAAAGCTCAGTTTGAGATTGTTCATTATTAAATAAATGAACACGAACAAGATTTTAGGTCGATTAATGAACGAACAATAAATAAACAAAAGGGATAAAAGCTCGATTACGTTTGTGAACAACTCGACAAAAAAAATAATTTTTGTAAAGATATATATATATATATATAAATATAAACTCTCAATCTAAGAATAGAACCATAATGTGGCTTGGGATGGAGCCACAGTCAACCACTTCGGGGGCATTTTTGGGAAAATATGGGCCAAAAATTTTTATTCCAAGCCAGCCAAGAAGGGGATCAGTACGTGGCGCCTTGTGGTTGGATCAGAAGAGGTATTACCCTACCCGCCTTTGACTCAAACGACGTCGTTTTGGCGTCAAGATTTTTTTTTTTTTTGGGCCATAATTTCCCTCCGCCTTCTTCTTCCTCTTCCTACTGGCTTGGGATTGGCTCCTAGGCTTCTTTTTTTTTTGCGCCAGGGACATCAGCCATCTTGGAGAGAAATTGAAATTGCTTTTCCTTCCTTCTTCTTTCCCGGTTCAAGGCTCTCTCGAGATATTCAGTCTTCTGTTACCTCCGATTTGATGTGTGCTTTAACAGTAATGGCTTTCGTCCACAAAACTTCTCTGCCAGTGCCGATTCTAGGGATTTTTGGTTTTCTCTCCCCTATTTTGCTTATATTGTTTCTTCACTACTACTGCTCCAACGATTAGGGTTGTTGTGTAATGTAACTCGATTGAAGATGATTTTTTTTCCCTCATTTTTCTGTAGTTCTTTTTTTCTTTCTTCCATTGTTTAGCTTCTCTGCTATTCGCTTCATCTGCATTCTTCATGAGACGGTAAAGGTTTTCTATTTTTCATTCCATTTCAAATTTTTTGGGTTTATGTTGTTTGGGTGTTTAGTGGTTCACGGTGGAAGTTTTTTTTGGTTTTTCTTTTTCTCCATTTCGACTTGGTTTTGGCTTCTTCCTATAGTATTCATTTGTTTTATGTTGTTGGTTCTGTATGTTTTATGAAGGATGTCCAAAGATTCTCCCGAGAATACGAAGGTTTTCATGGTTTTGTTATGTTCATTTGTTTCATTGTTCTTTAGCATTTTAGTATAGGTTTATGTGAGGTACGGTTGTCCACTTTTTTCCAAAATTTGGCTGGCTATGTCTTTTTCAGCAGAAAAGAAAGATTTTGATGATGCATGCAAACAAAATCAGTTCTACCAAGAAAAGAACTAAAAGTTTCATGCTTTCTTCCACTATCCCTTATTTTTTTAATATGTTTCGTAGTTCTGTTTAGCTCTTTACCTCTGGGCTATTTTTTTTGTTTTCTTAGCAGTTTATTTATTTTGGCCTATTCAATTTTTTGTTTTCTGTTATTTTCTTAAAACAGCTCGACAAAAAAAACAATTTTTGTAAAGATATATATATATATATATATATATTTATATAAACTCTCAATCTAAGAATAGAACCATAATGTGGCTTGGGATGGAGCCACAGTCAACCACTTTTGGGGGCATTTTTGGGAAAATATGGGCCAAAAATTTTTATTCCAAGCCAGCCAAGAAGGGGATCAGTACATGGCGCCTTGTGGTTGGATCAGAAGAAGTATTACCCTACCCGCCTTTGACTCAAACGACGTCGTTTTGGCGTCAAGATCTTTTTTTTTTTTTGGGGCCATAATTTCCCTCCGCCTTCTTCTTCCTCTTCCTACTGGCTTGGGATTGGCTCCTAGGCATTTTTTTTTTTGCGCCAGGGACATAAGCTCAGTCTTCTGTTACCTCCGATTTGATGTGTGCTTTAACAGTAATGGCTTTCGTCCACAAAACTTCTCTGCCAGCGCCAATTCTAGGGATTTTTGGTTTTCTCTCCCCTCTTTTGCTTATATTGTTTCTTCACTACTACTGCTCCAACGATTAGGGTTGTTGTGTAATGTAACTCGATTGAAGATGATTTTTTTTCCCTCATTTTTCTGTAGTTCTTTTTTTCTTTCTTCCATTGTTAGCTTCTCTGCTATTTCGCTTCATCTGCATTCTTCATGAGACGGTAAAGGTTTTCTATTTTTCATTCCATTTCAAATTTTTTGGGTTTATGTTGTTTGGGTGTTTAGTGGTTCACGGTGGAAGTTTTTTTTGGTTTTTCTTTTTTTCCGTTTCGACTTGGTTTTGGCTTCTTCCTATAGTATTCATTTGTTTTATGTTATTGGTTCTGTATGTTTTATGAAGGATGTCCAAAGATTCTCCCGAGAATACGAAGGTTTTCATGGTTTTGTTATGTTCATTTGTTTCATTGTTCTTTAGCATTTTAGTATAGGTTTATGTGAGGTACGGTTTGTCCACTTTTTTCCAAAATTTGGCTGGCTATGTCTTTTTCAGCAGAAAAGAAAGATTTTGATGATGCATGCAAACAAAATCAGTTCTACCAAGAAAAAGAAGCTAAAAGTTTCATGCTTTCTTCCACTATCCCTTATTTTTTTAATATGCTTCGTAGTTCTATTTAGCTCTTTACCTCTGGGCTTATTTTTTTTGTTTTCTTTAGCAGTTTATTTATTTTGGCCTAATTCAATTTTTTGTTTTCTGTTATTTTCTTAAATGTTCTTTTTCTGATTTGTTGTAGATAATGTTGTTTTAGTGTTCATTGGTTTGGGTTGTTCATTTTGCTTTTGCTTTATGAAGGATGAGAAAGCAGGGAAGAGGGTAAAACTTTTTTTGTTTATGTGATAATCTGTTTTTGAGGTTTAGTAATCTTTTGATGCTCTTTAGTTCGTGGGTTTAGTGTAAATTTGGGTTTCTTAGGGTTGAACAATGATGTTTGGGGACTATGGAGAGATTAAAAAAAAAAAAGAAAAAAAGGAAGGAAATTTAGGTTGAGAAGGCATGGAAGAGGGTAAATTTGAGGTTTTTCTAAAAGTATTTTTTTTTCATTCCTGCTTTTGTTTTCTAATTTTTTTAATGACATTTATGATTTGGTTTTCTTTCTTTTAATCCCACAGTTATGGCCTTCACTTTTTCCTTATTTGTTTTGTGTCGCAGCTGTTCGGTTAATGGGTGGTCTTATGGGCACGCTCTCTAGGTCAGAATATAATCTCCCACTATTGTGTCTTTTAATGGCTGGTTTTATTGGTTTGATATTTTCCCCCTTCTTTTTGGGGCTGGTTTTAAATTTAATGGTTTTTTTTTTCTGGTGCACAGTATGCCAATTTTTTTGTTCTGTAGCAGGGCACGAAGGAGAGAAGAGGTAACAGACTTGGTACGTGCTCATTAGGTGTGCTAAATTGATGATTGTTTGAGCTTCCATGGTATTTAGCTGATGTGCAGTTTGAAAGGCTGAGAGGCAGAAAATCTTTTAGGTCAATAACACATACGAGGACTACAAATTTTTTGGATTTTGGTTGGTTTTAATTTACATATATTTTCAGATTTGTCTGCTTAAGAGAGAAAAGTTCAAAGCTTTAACAGTTTTAGACATGAGAAATCAGCTCATGGGTTGTGGGTTTAGTTCTAATTGCGATTTTACTTCAATTTAGCAGATGGGGTATTAAAGTTTTGAACTTGATGAGTTCCTTTACAACCAAAGCAAGGTTGGCCGTGGTTATGGAGCTGCTAATAAGCCTCTAAAGGTGGGTCTTACCCTCATTGAAGGAGCTACTGCTCTGGTACTTTTTTCATGCTTTTACTTTTTTCTCTTTTAATATTTTTTTGTCTTTTGGTGAATTTAAGTGACTTAAAGATGCACAGATGCACTTTTCCATCTCAGTGAAAGTATATCTGGTTTTGGTTGCTTACTTGCTTTTGCCATTGTTGTCATGCTTGTGTGCCTCCCAAAGTTAATTTCCTATCTTCCCTGTTTTGATAATTCTCAGTCTCTGATCATCAAATTGCTCTGTTGCTATTTTGATTACATCAGTTTGCTAGTTTACTTTACAAATTCCTTGACTTGATTATAATTTGCAATTCAGTCTTTATGATTCTTGGGAACAATGCAAATATTAAAATATTGTATTATTTTGAAAGAAGTTCTGTATTTGTTGGTGTTCAAATTCCTTAAAGTCGTGTTAAATGAGTATAATTCAAGATTTTGCTGGTTTTGCCTCAAATTAAAGCATTCTGGTATTTTGAGGAATGTGTTATCCTTGTTCGAGTTTTCGAAGTCCTTAGGATCATGCTATATGAGTATTATTTGAAATGGCTTGCCTCAACTCTTCTGATGTGATGTTATATTATGCAGTGTATTGTGGTTTTGCCAAAGAATCTGCCAGGAAGCAAATTTGTATTGCTTATCTAGAACATGTTAAAGCCTTAATAAGGAGATTGGGTATACCAGGGGCTTGAAATTTATTTTGTTATTTTTTGTCTTGAATTCGACATTGTTAATTAACTTTCTTTCTGGAAATTTTCCCTTTATTGACAGACCTGTTAGGAAGGTTCATATGCAGTTCATAATTGACCATGTCGATCAGATTGATAAACTGATCAAAGTTAAAGCTCAAGATTCAGGAGTAAAAAATATAATGTTGGAGAACATAGACATGGTATGTACAAATGGTCTCGACAATACTTCAGTATATGTTTTGCTTCAGTAATGCTTCATGCATTCCCTCATTATTTCATACTCATCTATTTTTTTTTTTTGGTGGCTTTAATATGACAAATTTATGTTACTTAATATGCAATATGGCTGGAGTTGATGACAAAACTTTTACGTGAAACTATTCCAAATGCAGGGAGTGGAAAACCTACCCATCCTTAGAATGCTGGAGCCAATTTTACTTCTAATTCATACCAGCCTTCTATGAAAAATTATTTAACTCGGTCGTGCACCTATAGTTGTTTTCAAAGTGACATAAACTAGAAGCTCTGGCCAGTGTTTAGATACAATTGCATTTTTCTAACTTCTATTACCTAAGAGTGAACTCCATTGATTTGTATACTAGGCGAACTATCCAATTGCTATGATTATGAAAAAATTGGTTTTCCATCTATTACTTTGACTCAAAGACTACTGTTCTTAGGTACCAGAAAATTGTCAATAGTTTCCTTTTAGTAGTCAATAAATTATTGGACAATATCTTATTCTAGAATTATGGATACTAACTCGAAGATGTTTAGCTTTCTTCACTTGAATTGCTTTGTTCTTGTTTCATTTGGTACCAGAACAACCAGCAGACATTAGATTAGAAACTGTGTAATGGGTTTGAAGAATTAAGCATATAGGCAAGATAATCAACTACCGAAAAAGTTTAAATCAGCAAGCATTTTTAGGCACTCGTGTCATAATTAAGGTACCTGTATCCTGATTGGCAAAAAAAATCATTTTAGATGGATGTTATACTCCTAATATATTGTATAGGATCCAGACATTCGCCCCTTGGCTGAGTAAGATTCTTAGAATCTCCAATGACTGATGCTATAGATATCCCTTTGGGTGAAAAATCCATATTATGATCGGGTATGTAACTGGGTTCATATATTCTATTATCAAGTTTTTGCTATGGGAAGAATGCTTCAATACTCACTATATTAATGTCATTTTGTGCAGCTTGATTGGCTTAACAAATTTATTGAGACAATGTGACCTTTTTCAGATAAGGTTTATGCTTGCTCACTTACATATTGGTCCAAGAATTGTTACTTATATTGTACTTTTCTGGATTCTGTGCTGATAGGTTTAATTGTCAGGCTATTTGCAACACTGAAGAAATATAGTTGAGCCCATCATAGAAGAAAAAATCCTAAATTCAAGATTGAATCAGTTGAATTTGAATCGCTAACATTGGGCAGCTTGCCTCCTACTTTCCCAGGTCTAACTGCTCAGTTTCCATTTGTTTGTATGTTATAACACAAAGTTAGTAGCATATCTCTCTGGTTATGTGTAAGGTTGTTCAAATCAGTTGACCATATTACATTATCAAGTAGTGTTAAACTGTATCATCTTGCACGATCCTGTTGGACACAAAGTAAATTAGTGTCTTTCCATTTAAGCAAATTTACTATCGCTTTCACTTTTGTTTGTTTTGGAGATAGCTAATTATCTATGAATTCCAGAACTTTTAGGGCCTGTTTTTTATGTTTTGATTTCAACAGTAAATTTAATATATTATAATCAGTTTTTATCATTTTCAATATAATTTTTTATTATTCAGCTATACATTTTTATATTTTCAATGTACTTTTTACATTATAAAACTATTTTCCAAAATCTATAAAAAAGAACAGCCCCTTAAGTTATGAAAAAGATCACAAGTGGAGTTTCAACATTGTTAGTTGATGGTTCAGGCTATTTGCGTGAAAAATCTTTGGACTACTTGATAACTAGTTCAGATTCCATACTGTCTACCAAGCTAAGATTATTGTCTAATTTTTTCTTTGCATAGTTATTTTTCCTGAAAATTTGGTTAAAGGGCTTTGCTCATAATGCTTCGGGCTGATGTGGCCACTTAACAACTTCCCAGCTTGCGGTCACTTTGTACATTCATATTCTCTATATTATTTTTCGAACTTAGTTTCTTTACTATCAACAAGCTTCAATGTATTTCTTTCTCTCTTTCTAAGAGTTCCTCTCATTTTGATTACTTATCTTGAAATATGGTGATTTGTTGCCTTCTTCAGGTATGAAAGTGCAAAAGAGTTGATTATGGAGCCTGCCTTGAAATGGGCTGGTGATCCTAACATAATGTTGCTATGAAGGCAGCCACTATTCAAGTATTCACTTTTTTCCTGTGTATTTTCATAATTTGGTGAAATGTATGGTATGCTGAAGTTTAGTCATTTAAATATATGTTTTCATAAAATCTCTCTAAGCATGCTTTTTTCCTTTGTTGTTGACAAGAAAGTTAGAATGGTAGTACTAACTTTGTTGCAATTTAGAGGCCTATAACATGAGTTTTTGATATTTAGTTGTGTTTTTCTTTCTTTGAACATTTCAGGTGCTTGGAGGAGGCCTTCAAGTACTTTTGTGTGGTATTATACTTCTAAATCAGGTTTACGGCTTCTGTATTACTCATGAAACATTGAATCTTCATGTGTTACTCATGAATCATGCCTTCATTCTGTCAAATTTTTTAGATCACAGGCAAGCGCAAAGATATTAGATTATAAATTAGGAGTGGGCATGGTTTGGTCCAATTCGAAATTTGAACTGAATTTGAAGTAACCAATTCGAATTCTAAATTCGAATTAGGTTTGGTTTGAAACCGAATTTGAATTATGAATTCGGTTTTAGAATTGGTTTTCGAATTGGGTATCAAACCGAAAACCAAACCAAAAACCAAATTCAAATTGGTAAAAAATTAATAATAAAATTATTATTAATATTTATTAGTTTTTTTCCACCTAAAGGTTTTATTAATATTTTAAATTGATAAACATGTCATAAAGGTATCATTTATGGTTAAAGGCTAAAACTTACCTAATGAGTAAAACTAAAACCTAATCTCTAAAGTATTATCACACAACCGCCGCCTCCCCCAGTTCAGTTCCCTCCCACCTCACCTCCTTCTCCGTCGTTCTCTAGATTCTTGTCCTCCTCTGTTTTCGCAGTTCGCCGAGAAAGATAACCCAGCAGACAAACATCACCGATTTCGACGACAGGCTGCAATTTTCGTTCTCTCGCTGTCGTACGTTCACGTTTGCTCCAGATCGGATCTTCTCGCCGCCGCGATCCCCTGCTCCTTCTGCCGGTGCCGTCTTTGCAGAAGGTTTTGTGCTTCAGTTCTGCAATCTCAAAGCATACTTCCCCTCCTTGCTTTGCTTTCTACATGACATCGGTTTTCACGGTTCTCCTCCTTTGAAAAATTTTAAGGCAAAACGTTGAATCCGGTTTTCACGGTTTCAAACCGAATTCGAATTGCGAATTCGATTTGGTTTCTTTGAATTTTAAATGAATTTGGTTTGGTTTTCGAATTAGGCGAAAAAAATTTAAAACCGAATAAATCGATTCGTGGAAACCGTGGAAACCATAAACCAAACCATTGCCCACTCCTAATTATAATTATCCTTTAACTTCATTCTCAAACTACTGTATCTGGATAAATCTACATTTTCATTTTCTGAAATCAATTTTCACATCCAAGGTAGGCGCGTTAGCTCCGCCTGATCAACTAGTTGTATATTATAACACAAAAACATAGTTGGCTTAGTGGCAAATCAAGTTGGATAGATTAAGGTTCCTACGCATAGGGGTTTGAATCTCTCCAAAGCAAAATTAATTTTGTTTCATTTTCAGTTTCCCAATCCACTCAATCCCACATTGGAAATATAGAGAGATTTGCTTCTCTATAAAATGATCTAGAAGTATGGCAGCCATATCAATATGAGCTCGAGCTCAGCTTTCATGCAAAATGAGCTCGATCTCATAAATCTTATACGAGCTTGAGCTCCAGTTTGAGGCTCGACTCGAGCCCAAGAAATAGGAGCCAATCCGAGCTTGAACACACCTATGTTCAGGCTAACTGTACCTATTAGCTAACTTTTGCAACACACACAGAGAAAAGTGGTTCACAAATTCATCCAGTCAAATACAAGTGGTATCTGACTGTATTCATGAAGAACCATGCTGGGTGATTTCACAATTTCATAAACACAAACAAAAGAAGAAAGTGTTAGACCTATGGTCTTAATCTTAGTTTTAATGTTAAGCTAACAAATATATGATTTTGTTTAATGCTTTGCACATGAAGAGTTTTTGTAGTAAAAGAGCAACAAAACAGAGTGTAAGAGTTCTCGTCCGAGTCGGACAACAACTCGCACAAAGATCTAAAGCCTTGCAAGAAAAACTATTCAAGAAAGTAATAAACAATGAGTGTCCGAGAAGGTGTGCGAGTCGGACAACAAACTGCATAACAACCTGAAGCTAAAAGTTTGAGAAATTAAAGAAAGAGAAAAAGGCAAGGAAGAGGCCGTACGAGTTATCATTTAAGACGGAAGAGGACCTGAACTCAAGAACAAGCTTCGAAGTCGGATCTAGACACCCTCACGAGCTCGAAGCTTGCCTAGAAAGATTTGAACTCGATCACCTCGATAGGAGAACGATAGCAGTCAAGCTCTCGGGTTGGAAATTAATTGAAGATTCGAAATTCAGATTGAATAGACAAACTCGACCTCAACAGCCTCTGAACGTCAAAGCTCAGCGTGCGAGTTATCATGCGACTCAAACGGCTAATCGTACAAGCTCAGCGTGCGAGTTGTCAACATAAAAATGACAACTTTGTGAGAGCTGCGATTTGGCCTACGAGAATCCATGCGACTCAGATGCGCCTTTCCTGACAACTTTCAACTAGCCGTTAATAGCCGTTGCAAGCTATTTGGTGACTTCTATAAGTACACCCAAGCTGTAAAAAGATGGTTAATGATCCCCCAAACATCTCCTACACTCAAGCATTAATCAAGAGCATTATTTCACATTTTCAATTGTCAAATTGGCTTGTTGTGTTAGAATTAGAAAGAGGCTTTTATGCCCATTTGTGTTAGGTCATTGTAAACTCCATTGTGGAGCTTTCCACCTTATAAACACTTCATTAGAAAGTCCTAACTCAAGAGTTTGAGTGTAGGCAACTTGTATGTAAGGAAAAGTCCTAAACTCTTGTTTAAGAGTTAGGCAAGAAGAAAATGAGAGACTGAACTCAAGATGTTGAGGTTGGGCAATTGTATAAGTCCTAACTTGAGGTAAGTTGGGCAATTGGGGTTAAAGTTCTATCCAAGAGTTTGGATTAGGCAAAGGGTAAAAGTCCTAACCTAGAGCTAAGTTAGGCATTTGTCAAATTCTTGATCAAGAGTTTGATTGAGCAAAAGTCCTTTGGTCTAAGCAAGAGGAGTTTTAAGTAGGACCTAAAATCCTTGAGGAAGGATAGGGCAAAAGATTCAATTGCTAGCCTTAGGCAAATGAGTCTTAATCTAGAGCTAGATTAAGCAAGGGAGTCCTAGTCTAGAGTTAGATTAGGCAATGAATAATACTTGAGATTAAGAGATTAATCTTGAGCAATTGTAAGGGATTGAAACAATCATTTAAGTGTTTCCTAATTGATTAGAAAAATCAAGTTGTAGAACTTGGGAAGTGGAGTAGGATTCAAGGGGAATCCGAACCATTATAAATTTGGTGTGTTCTTGCTTTGTTTGTTTGTTTGCTTTCATGTTTTGCAAATCACCAATCACATAGATCACTTAGAAATCTAGTTTTAAAGTGTTTTAAAACTTTTCTTTGAAACTGGTTTTTCAAAGTTGATCTTCTTTTTTGTAGAAGAAATTTTTTAAAGGGCAAAAAACCTAATTCACCCCCCCCCCCCCCCCCTCTTAGGTTCATCTTAGGTTGCAATTGATAATTGGGATTTCAATTGTTATCAGAGCTAGTGTTCAAATTTGTAGGTTTAACAACCTTGAGTTTAAAGATTAATTTTGCAACCTGTGATTTTTAGAGTGTTATTTGCTTGCTTGACTATTTATGCTTTATTTTTCCCAATTTGTTCAAAATGGCTAAAGGCAAGGAAGCCACCAAGAAGGTGATCAAGCTAGCTAAGATTTGGGATGATTCCTCAAGTGAGGAAGAGAAGGAAACCACACAAAAATGCTTTGTTGGGAGTGAGCTACAAGCAAGGTAGTCAGTATCGGGATCCCACACAGGATCGTTTTGGGGAGTAGGATCGGGATCCCATGCAGGATCGATATGATTGTATTGTAGGATTGTATCGTAGGATCATAAGGCCTACCAAAAATGGATAAAATTGATCATACATGCTCATATTGTTGTTAATATATAATTGCAATATTAGAATACGTATAAATTGGATCTATATGCACAAAAACAATAATAAATTATAACGTAGTACTTTCAGATTATAGTTTTACCAATAGTTGTATTGTAAATTTGTAATCAATTAATGTGTAACTTGTGTATGTAACATAAGCTAAAACACATTAAATCAATCTAAATACAACATTCACGAGATTGCTCTCATTCAGTTGATGATGCAAAATCAGCCAACAGGCTTAAAAATAGAAAATTACATGTATCCTGGCAAGATTCGAACTATAGTCTAGTTGTTGGATAAAAGTGGAATTGATTACTTAACCACTCACTAAACTAGAGACATAAATATGAAAATTGTATGTAAGAAAAATTATTGAATTGACGATTTATGATGGATTTTTTAAAAAAATGTATGATCACCATATGTCGATCCTACGATACAGATCGGGATCCTAAAGATCCCATTGAGATCTTGCCTATAAAAAGATACTATGAGATCTTGTATCGTTTACCTCTTCGCGTATCGTAGGATCGTACTACAATACGTATCGGGATACTGACCACCATGCAGTAGCTAAGCTAGGCCCCAAAGGTCTGGTGGGGCAAAATTATTTATTATAGATATTTACCTCTATTATTTTAATTTTTGGTGGGCAAAATACAAAATTTTTAAAATTTTATACTGTAAATTTTTTTTTTGAGTAATTGCCCCACCGGCCTTGGCTGTGGCTCCGCTACTGGTACCATGGCTACAAGAGGTAACAAATTCTTCCCAATACTCTTCATGTGGTAGTGAAATGCATGAAAGTGATAGTGATAATGATAATGCTAATAATGCTAAAATATACAAGTATGTCACTTTAATGCATGAAAAATGTAAGAATGCCATGAAAATGAATGTTATGCATGAAAAAAAAATTAAATCTTTAGAAATTCATGTTGCATCACTAAAAGAAGAAAACTCTACTTTGAAGTGTGAAAATGATGAATTGAAAAACAAAATATATGAAATGAGCACGCTAGAGAATGAAGATGGAAAGTACATTGATTTGAAAAGGTATTATGAGCATGCCTTAGATGAAAATGTAGAATTGTTTGAGAAAGTAAAGTCTCATGAAAAACTAGAAAATGAGTATAATGATTTGAAGAAAAAGGGTGAAGACCTTAGTTCTAACTTGGAAATTTTAACTTTAGGGAAAAAACAACTTAGAGAAGTTGTTAGGCAAACAGAAGGTAGGAAATAATAAACATGGTTTAGGTTATGATAGTGACCAAAATTGTGATATGTCTTTTACTTCTACTACCTTTGTTAAAGTTTCAAATAGTGATGTTAAACTTGTCTATCCATCTATTGAAGCTAAAAAGAAGATTAATCATGCATGGTTGTATGAAAAGAAAAGGAAGTCTTCTAATTGTAAAAATGATGTAAATTTGATTAATTCATCATTTTATATGCCTAGAAAAATGTATGTTCCCCATAGGTATATTGAAGTTTGTTGCCATCTTCATGAGTTTGTTTTATGTGCCCCAAAGAGGGATATTTGTTTGTTAAATGCTCATGCATCTCATCATGCTGCTAGATACATGAATGTGCATAGTTCATTTAGAAATGAACCTAAGAGACATTATGATAGAAAGAATGAAACCAAGAGATACTGTGAGACAATATTTCTGGACAATTTTCATATTTCAGATTTAATAAATTTGAGGATGATATGGTCTTGTTAAAATATATTCTAAAGTATGCTTTTTAGTTCTGGAAATAGTTGATGTAGTACCAGGGCCAGCCCTGCCGGCATCTCACATGAGCCACCGTGCATGGCCCTTAAGTTTATGGGGCCCCCAGGCCCCATAAATTATTATTATTATTAAATATTATTAATTTATTAAATATATGTATTATAATATTTACTTTAATTACTCTATTAACCAAATGTAAATTCACCGTCATTCACTCACCTTTATTTTCTGTGAGATTATGTGTGTGTGTGTGTGTGTGTGTGTGTGTGAGTGAGTGAGTGAGTGAGTGAGTGTGTGTGTGTGTGTGTATAGAATTGTTTTGTAGCTTAATTATTTATATTTTTTTGTTGTTGAAATATTTTAATTTTGAAAGCGTTATTAATGAACACTCCCCTCGGGGTGAAAGCTTTCTAAGAGTTGTATCGTACTCAAACTCTATCGAGTAAGCATTCTATCATAAAAATCCGATCTCAAAATATACAACATATTAATAGAGCTCAAGATAAACCAGCTAAAATAGTTAATTTGCTACATTTTATTCTAATTATGTCTTTACTTTTTATACGTGAGTTAATTATAGATTGCAAATTATTATATTAGTAAGGGTAAGAAGAGTAAACAATTTGTAAGTAAACTCTTCTACTCGAACAAAAAAATAAATAAATTGAAAGTAGATATTTTTAAAGGAACATGAAGAGTATTAAAAAAAGGGCCAGGTTCAAAATAGAAATTTGGGTTCTTTTATATTATCATAAATGTAAAACAATAAATATTATTTTACATTTAAGATTATATAAAAAGACCCAAATTTGTATTTTAGAACAGGGCCCTTTTTTTAGTAGGAACGGACCTGTGTAGTAATTTGGTGAATTCCCATGAAAGCATGCTTTTGTGAATCTAGGTGTTTTACAAAAACATTAACGAAATGCAATTAATCTATCCATTCATACATCCTAAAATGCTAAAATGAGAGGTTTGGCGTAAGGGTGGGAAAGAGAATTGAAGTATAAAGGGTTTTATTTTTTTTTAGAGTGAACTACACAAAATGCACCCTTAGTTTCCTATCCTGTCTGGTTTGGTAACTACGGGCCTGTTCTTTTTGGGCGTTTTGAAAACAATTTTGAAAACAAGTTTTGGAAAATAGTTTTATAATGTAAAAAGTGTATTGAAAATGTAAAAAGTAGATGCTGAATAGTAAAAAATTGTATTAAAAATGATGAAATATGATTAAAATATATTAAATTTACTGTTGAAACCAAAATCGTTTTCAAAACGAAACAAAAAGAACAGACCCTACAGTTTTTTATTTTCCAAAACTATCATCATACTTTTCAAAACGTGTCAAAAATGTCATATTTGCGTTTCTAGCCATTAGTCATGACGGACGCGAGTTTGACTTGTTTATTAGGAGCGGTATTTTTGTCCTTGTGCTTGAATGCACTATTCATCATCTTCTCCAACAAAAATTTCTCACAAGCATTTCATCAAAAACTTTAAACCATCCAAACTACCCACCCTTTTTAATGACGTTCACTTTGTGTAGCTCTTCGGCGATTAGTCAATTCACCCCTTTTCATCCCTTCTTCACACCAACAACATTGGCTTCGTTTCTCCATGATTCAGATTGTCGATCCCAAAAGGGCGAAACCCAACTCTTTATCCATCCAGCTCAAAAAACTAATTTTGAGAAAGAAGATATAGTCATTATTGAAGGTGGAATTGCAGGTCTCGCATGCTGTTTAACTGGAAAGGTTCATCTCAATTAATGATTTTTTGTTGTTGCTGGTTTTTGTTTTTTTTTCTTTTTTTTTTTTAATTGGGAAGCTGATTGATAATTACTTGATGAATTCTATTGTTTTCAGGCTTGGGATTAAGTCCAAGGTGCTTGAGCAAGCTGAGTCCTTGCGAACTGGAGGTACTTCGTTAACCCTTTCCAAAAATGGATGGAGCATGCTGGATGCCATTGGAGTTGGCAATGAACTCCGAACCCAATCTGTTGAAATTCAAAGGTATGTAATCGACGGTTGACGGGCTGGGTTCACCTTCGCCGCTCTCCTAGCCGTCGTAGCACTGCTTTTGCTCTGGCCAATTTCTTCCTCAAGTCTGGAATGGATCACCTCCGGCAGGAGAAGGTACATAAATTTGAGGAGTTTATCGATCGACGCTTGAAACCTGATCTAGTTCATGCTATAGTCGTCGTATTAAGGCTTGCATTTAGTGCAAAAATTAGTTTCACAGGCATACTGATAGAGTGAAAGCAAAGGGGTACGATGTAGTAGCACAATGCTTGAAGAAGAGATGCAAAATAATGCATTCTTGATGATTTCCATGAACGATCTCTCTGTTTGCAAAGATGGAAAAGTTGATTGAACTTGAAACTTTTTTAATTGGGCTTGAATTGACTGGTTTTCATTAGAAGCCAAAAAAAAGGGGTATGTAATTATCTTGGAACATATATTCTTCATCTGTTGGGTTATATACTCCATGGTTAAAGTGATGTAACAATGCAGCAGGGGTGGAAGTCCAGGATATATATGGGTTGGGCAAATCGGGTTCATGGTTCTTCTTGGGATGAAGAGAATGATGATGATGTGTTTGCTTAACAAATGAAGATAGAAATTTTTTTAGGATTTGTTGGTTTAAACGGTTGGGTAATTTTCTAAGATTAAAGTTGTTTGATGAAATGCTTGTGAGAACCATTTTTTGGAGAAGATGATGAATAGTGCATTAATATTAAGTACATAGACAAAAATACCCCTCAAATAAACAAGTCAAACGTGCGTCTGTCAAGACTAATGGTGAAAATCGCAAATATGACATTTTTAGCACGTTTTGAAAAGTATGGTGATATTTTTGAAAAATAAAAAAATTTAGTTACTAAACTGGATAGAGTAGGAAAGTAAAGGTACATTTTGGACAGTTCACTCTTTTTTTTATTATAAATAAATAAACTTGATATATATATCATAGCACAAAAATGCTGAAATCAAAAATAACATTACTTTCATCTCCTCTATTGATTAAAATTTTCTGTTACGGTGAAAGAAATCAAATCAACTATTGTGATTTCAAAAAAAAATCAACTATTGAGAATAATTCAAACGGAAATTAAAAATACAATCAATCAAAAGCACCCCCAATCAATTAAAATTGGAATGTTCTTTGTATTACCATAGATGTTTATGCATACCATGTAAACATACACACCTTATGGAAACTAAAATGTAATTAAATAAATTCACATTATTATTTTTAATTATTTATTATCTAGGTGGCATTCATTTTGGAATCATATTCAAGGGTAATAAGGGAAAACATAATATAAAGATCCTATTATGTGCATAACAATTTGCACATAATATGTGCAACCAACATTATTCTTTCAACCAATCAAAATCAAGAGATAATAAGTAATAACATCTTGGTTTTCAAGTTTGGCCTTATGTCGCATTTTTATTTCAAATTTAAAATTATTTATCTTTAGTCCCTAAAGTTTTCATTCTCATATAGATCATCGTCTGAATTTTGACCAAAATCAACCCAATGCAATTGAAATTGGGATTTTTTATTTGTCAATTTTTTTTACAACTTTGTCACCATATGCCTTATTTTTCCAGATTTCAAAATTTTGTGAAATCAGTTTATCATGTGTCGGTTGATTTTGGCTGAAATTTTAGTGATAAATTAGATGGGGATAAAAAAAATTCAAGTTTGAAAACCAAATTTAAACCGTTTTAAGTTCAAGGACAAAAAGTGATCTATGAAAACTAATTTATAAACCAGCAGATTTATCATCTCTTAAATCAACTGTATCAGTCATTATTTCAATTCTTTAATAAAATTTCTATTACGAAGTTATAGATATGTTATATCTCACTTAATATAATGTAAAGCTATACAAGAACTATTTAAGTGTTTGATTTTTATCTATAATGAGCATATTATGTGGTTTTAAGAACTGCAATGAATGGAATTTTGGTGTTATGATTTTCATAATTTAAGACGGGGCGAAGTTACATTCTAGTCTATTGGGGCAATTGCTCCACGAGACTTGATAATTTTTTTTGATAAAATAGTCTTAAAATTTACAAAATTTACGAAAATAGTAAAAGTATTATCCCACCAAAAGTTTTAAAATGTATTTTGTAGATATTTTGCCCATCAAACCTGCAAGGCTTGGCTCCGTCACTGGTTTAAGAGTCAATAAGTTATAATCATCATAACTGAAAAATCAAAATATAATTAAATTTTTTTTTTTTACAGAAATATGTAGATTATATTAATAATAAATTTGATGGATCAAATGATCATACAAAGTGCCCAACATAGATCATTGATTTCCTTCAACTGTCAAACCTATAGGAAAATCACGAGTTCCATCTCTGACTCGATAAACACTAGCATTATACATTCCTATTAAAGTATAAAAAACTACTTGTATTCAAAGAAAATGTTACAAGTGAAGTTAAAATTCAATAAAATTGTCCTTAGAAACTTCATTTTTGCAGCAACATCACACCTTGCGTACTAGATCTATCTTTCTTTTTTTTAAATGAAGGTAACCCGAAACTCACCAAGCACGAACTACACCTCACACTCCTGTCGAATATTCTGTCGGTTATGAAATTCGTCTCTCAACCGGTGCGAGTCTACTTTATACTATTTTTTCCTTTTCTTTTTTTGTTTTTATTTTTTCAACTTCCGCTTCTTCTCATGTAGATTTGGTAACAAAGACAAAATGTAGTATAATTAAACTAAGTTTCCTATTAGTTTCTATTTCCTATTCGGTTAATGTTTCCTATTCGTTTGTTTCCTGTTTGGTTTCGTATTTGTTTTAGGAAACCTAATTGTTTTAGGAAATAGTTGCAATCTGAATCAGTATAGGATTCAGGGATAGTTTAACCTATAAATATATGCCTTGGGTTGCCATTGTAATCACAAAGAAAAACAGAGAATTACAAAGAACATTACAAAGATTAAAATAAAAGCCTTTTGGCTGTTTGCTACGAAAGGAAAAAGCTTCGGTTCGGTTTTGATTAAATTCCGCCGCCGCTGCTCCGAAATTAAAGTGGTTAGAATTGTAATTCAATTGTATTGGTTCGCGTGCCTTGCTTTGAATTGATTTTACAATTGAATTTGTTTTGTCTGGTGCACATCTTCCGCTTTGATTCAATTGAAGCTTATTCAATTGGATTCGTTGCCCGACTTCTCTTTCATCGTCAATCACAGAGCCTATCTTGTTTATTTTTGTGGGTTTGATTTATTTTAGGTCCTACATCTGGTATCAAAACTTGTGCTAATTTTTGGGAGTCAAGATGTCTTTTTTATTTAATCCTCCTGAGTGTCATGTATTTGTCTTTGATGGGAAAAATGATTTTGAAATTTGGTGTCAACTGATGGAGAATGTTTTCAAGATGGTTAGTATCTGGCATGTAATTGAGCCAGGTTTTGAAGAACTTGAGAAAGACAAGAAAGGTGAAAAATTAACAGCTGAGGAAAGTAAAAAATTGGAGAAAAATCATTCTCACAATAATCATGCACTCTATTATTTAAGAACGAAGGTTGGATTAGACATATGCAGAAGTTTAATGGAGGTAGAGACAGCTAAGGAGTTTTGGAACAAGTTAAAAACTACCAATCGAGAAAACGAAAACGTACAGAAAAAGAAACTGCAAGAGTTACGGAGACAATTCGAGCTAGCAGAGATGAAACCTAATGAAAAAGTGCAAGAATACATGGCTAGGGTAAAATCCATAGCTGGTCAGATGAAGATCAACGGTGATAAAGTGACAGAAGAGCAGATGGTGTCTAAAGTTTTTCGGACATTGACTTCGAAATTTCACACAAAGAAGGAGATTATTGAGGCCATTAAGATCTTTCCACTTTTTCGTATGCTAATTTGGAAGGAGAATTGGAGACATATGAGATGTCATGTGACAGACCATCTGTTGATGCGGCGTCAGAAGCATTGAAGGCTTTGGTATATAAGCCTAAAGAATCCGATGGTGGTGAAACCAATCAGCAGGGCCAGAATTCTCAAGGGAGAGGACGTGGCGGTCAAAGCTTCAGAGGCAGAGGCCAATGTAGAGGTAATTTTTCTTACCAGCCAAAGGTTAATTCGGATGCTCAAAATAATGGGCAAAAACGTGATAGGTCTAAAATTAAATGTTATAATGGTAGAAAAATGGGTCATATAAAAAAGGATTGTTGGGGTCTTAAAAATAACAATACTTGACATGCTCAAATAACTGAAAGTAGTAGTGATAATCATGAAACTGTTTTATTTATTGTTGGTACTGGTGAAGAAGATAAAAGTTCTAAGTGGTACATTGATTCTGGCTGTAGTAATCATATGTGTGGGAGAAAGGAAATTTTTTCTGATCTTGATGAGACCTACATGAATATAGTGAAATTTGGAAATAATCATGTTATGTCTGTTGTTGGGAAAGGTAGTATTCCCATTACTTTAAAATATGAGAAGACCAGTGCAATAGGTGATGTCTATTATGTGCCTAATATTAGTCAGAATTTGTTGAGTCTTAGTTAGTTACAGGAGAAGAATTATGATATTAATTTTAGGCATGGTATTTGCACAATTCGTGATGAACGGATGGGGGTGATTGCAAAGGTAGACATGAACAATAACAGGTTATTTCCAATCACTCTTAATTATTATAATTCAGCTTACTTTAGTACCACTGGCTGTGATGAGAGTTGGTTGTGGCATATGAGATTTGGCCACTTTCATTTTGGAGGGTTGAACTTTATTGTGAAGAATAACATTATTTTTGGATTGCCATCACTTAACTTTAAATCTCGACAATGTGAGTCGTGTGTTTTGGGTAAGAAGCACAGGGAGCCTTTTCCAAAAGGTGAAGTTTGGAGAGCAAAGCAGCCACTGGAGCTGATTCATTCTGACTTGTGTTCTGTTGATGTTCCTTCTCGGGGTGGTAACAAGTATTTTATCACCTTTATTGATGATTTTAGTAGGAAGACCTGGGTTTATTTGTTGAAGTTTAAATTTGATGCATGTGATATTTTTAAGAGTTTCAAGGCTTATGTTGAGAAGCAGAGTGGGCGTTCCATTAAAATTCTGAGAACTGATAGAGGCATTGAGTATACGGTGTGTGATGATTTCTTGAAAAATCATGGGATTAAGCATCAGATGACGGCCAAGTACACTCCTCAGCAAAATGGTGTTGCAGAGAGAAAGAATAGAACAGTGATAGATATGGTGAGGTTGATGATGACAGTCAAAAGTATGTCCAAGGATTTCTGGGCTGAACTTGTAGCTTGTGCAGTTTATTTGTCAAATAGGTGTCCAACAAGAAGTATTGGTAAGAAGACTTCATATGAGATTTGGTCATGAAAGAAACCAAATATCTCCCATTTTAAAGTATTTGGGTATGTTGCATATGCCCATATTCCGGATGCAATACGGAAAAAGTTGGATGACAAGGCAGAAAAATGTGTCTTTATTGGTTATAGCAGTGAAACTATAAACTGTTCAATCCTGATACTGAGAAGGTAATTATCAGCAGAGATGTTACTTTTGATGAACAGGGAGTTTGGGATTGTAAAGAGAAGGCACCAGAAATTGTAAAACGATCATCAGCAATGTATATTGGTGGAGAAATGCAACTGAAGAGCAGTGTATATTGGTGGAGAAATGCAACTGAAGAGCAGTGTTAGCCAGTTTAACAACCAGTTTGTGATTCTTCTGCTTCTACAACATCCACCTCAAGTGGACGTCTGCGGAGAGAGTCAAAACTGCCAGCTCGTTTGAATGATTATATAGTTGGGGATGAAGTTAATAATTTGACTGATAAGGATATTGTGAATTTTGCTCTGTTTGCAGATTGTGATCCTGTTAATTTTATAAATTCTGTTGAAGATGATCGTTGGGTAAAGGCAATGGATGAAAAAATGAATTCCATTGAGAAGAATAATACTTGGGAGCTTACAAACCTTCCGAGTGGAAAGAAACCCATTGGTGTGAAATGAGTCTACAAGACAAAGTACAAGCCTAGTGGAGACGTAGATAGATACAAGGCAAGACTTGTTGTAAAAGGGTACAAGCAGAAGCTTGGAATTGATTATTTTGAAGTGTTTGCTCCTGTTGCTAGACTTGATACTGTGAGAATGATAATTTCTCTGGCGGCCCAGAATGATTGGAAGATTTTTCAGATGGATGTGAAGTCTGCTTTTCTGAATGGAGTCGTTGAAGAGGAGGTGTATGTTAATCAACCTTCTGGCTTTGTGAAAAGAGATCAAGAGAAGAAGGTCTATCGATTGAAGAGAGCCTTGTATGGATTGAAGCAAGCTCCGAGAGCTTGGTATACTCGTATTGATCCCTTCTTTGTCGAAAGTGATTTTCAAAGGTGTCCATATGAGCACACTTTATACGTGAAGTTTTTATCAAGTGGAGATATTGTCATTGTTTGCTTGTATGTGGATGATATGATATTCACTGAAAAAAATGAAAAGATGATGCCAGACTTCAGGGAGGCAATGATCAGGCAGTTTGAGATGACTGATTTGGGGCTAATGTCATATTTTCTTGGGATTGAAGTTTCTCAGACTGATTGTGGAATCTTTATTTCTCAAAAAAAATATGCTGGTGATATTTTAAAGAAGTTCAAGATGGATGGTGCTAATTCGATCATGACTCCAGCTGAAGAAAGGTTGAGGTTGACGAAGAAAGGCACTGAAAATTCTGTGGATCCAACATACTTTAAGAGTATGGTTGGTAGTTTGAGATACTTGACTTCCACAAGGCCAGATATAAATTTCAGTGTTGGATTGATAAGCAGATTCATGGAGAATCCCTGTCAGTCGCATTTGCAAGCTGCAAAGAGAATATTGAGGTACATTAAGGGTATTCAAGGAGATGGTATTATGTATCTGAGAGGTGAACCTGTAAAGCTTCTGGAGTATACTGACAGTGATTGGGCAGGTGATACAGTTGAAAGGAAAAGCACTTCTGGGTATGCTTTCTTCATTGGTTCTGGTGTGTTTTCTTGGAGTTCAAAAAAATAACCAGTGATTGCATTGTCTACTGCTAAGGCTGAGTATATTGCAGCTTCTAATTGTGCTATTCAAACAATTTGGTTGAGAATGATGTTGGGTTTCCTTCAGCATAAAGAGGATGGTCCGACAACGATGTTGTGTGATAGCAAGTCGGCAATTGAGCTGACGAAACATACAGTCTTTCATGATCACAATAAGCATATTGATATCAAGTATCACTTTATTCGTGATTTGGTTAATGAGAAGGAGATCATTGTTGATTACTGCAAGACTGAAGATCAAGTGGCGGACATTTTCACCAAGGCATTAAAGTTCGAGATCTTTGCAAAGTTGAATAAGATGCTCGGTATGGCTAACGGCGCGAACTTAGTTTAAGGGAGGCTATGTAGAATAATTAAACTAAGTTTCCTATTAGTTTCTATTTCCTATTCGGTTAATGTTTCCTATTCGTTTGTTTCCTGTTTGGTTTTGTATTTGTTTTAGGAAATAGTTGCAATCTGAATCAGTGTAGGATTCAGGGATAGTTTAGCTTATAAATATATGCCTTGGGTTGCCATTGTAATCACAAAGAAAAACAGAGAATTACAAAGAACATTACAAAGATTAAAATAAAAGCATGTCGGATGTTTGCTACGAAAGGAAAAAGCTTCGGTTCGGTTTTGATTAAATTCTGCCGCCGCTGCTCCGAAATTAAAGTGGTTAGAATTGTAATTCAATTGTATTGGTTTGCGTGCCTTGCTTTGAATTGATTTTACAATTGAATTTGTTTTGTCTGGTGCACATCTTCCGCTTTGATTCAATTGAAGCTTATTCAATTGGATTCGTTGTCTGACTTCTCTTTCATCGTCAATCACAGAGCCTATCTTGTTTGTTTTTGTGGGTTTAATTTATTTTGGGTTCTACACAAAATATAATTTAACACAACCTTTAATAACAACTATATAAGTTGTTCTCTATTTAACAATTTTATCCTTATTCTCCAAAATAAAAGTTACACAAAATTCAAACTCTACACCTCTAAAAATCCACATGTAAAACTCAATTAGTCGTAACATTGCCCTTTTTCTCATATTTGGCCAAATTGAAACGAGGGGGAAGAATAATAAGAGCATGTATGGTATTTCATTTTAAAATGCACTTAAAAATACGGTTTAAATAAGTAATACGATGTTGTTTGGTAAATATTTTGAAGTAATTTAAGAAATAATATTTATATATGTAATTAAAACTTATTTCAAGTGGTGTAGTTAAAAATAATATGTCCAACAAACTTTTACTGTGAACTCTATAAAATTCAATTTAAAATGTGGTTTGAAATTTACTAAGTACTTGTATGGTATTGCATTTTTTAATGCGTTTTAAGACATAATTTAACTCAATGTTTGAAAATATATATGGTATTACATTTTGGAATAAGTTGAGAAATAATATTTAAAAATATAATTCAAAATTCATATGAAATGGTATAATTTATCATAGTAATGATTGATTTTGTAACAAATCTTAACAATTTTTTCATGGCATGCCATTCATTAGTTATAATTTTATAAAATAATTATTAATATCACATAAATGACAATAAATGCAGGAAACATAAGTTAGTATAAAAAAGTTAAGATTTGTTACTAATTTTATTATTACTCAATTTAAAAATGAGATACCAAATAAGATTTTGCTATGAGCCCCCACAAAATTTAACTCAAAGTGTATTTTGGGATGAGAAATTAAAATAAAGGGGAAAGTCATACCTCTTGTTTCTCCTCTATACTTTCGTCACACTTTTTGTCCATTTTTTATATTTCGTTTCACTTATGGTCCATCTTCTTTTATGTGTTGGCATTTTTAGTTCCTATGATCACTGTAGTGGGTTTTGTAGGTCATCGAGGGTCAAAATATAATTTTAAAATTTACATAATTAACAATCATATAACGGTGAAATCGGCCACAACGGGTCATAGAGACTAAAAATGTTAACACATGAAATAAGAGGAAGTACAAGTACAACAAAATATAAAAAATAGACAAAAAGTATAACAATGATATAGAACATATAACAAAAGTGCGATTTTCTCTAAAATAAAGCTATGCACTTTTATCATTACCTTTTTACTGGGCGGGCCAGAAAAAGTTACAAAAAAAGCGGCGCCTCCACAACCCCGGAAGCAACGGCCGAGATTGGCGGAAAGCTAGGGCGATGAAACAACGAGTTGCCACGTTTCCTTCATCCCCACCATCAATCCTCAACTCCCCAATTAACGGACCCCATATCAATCAACCGAAATTCGCACTCACCTTTAACGCGTAGACTAGATACTACCCTATTATTTTCCCTTCCAGCCTTTTTCATTTTCTTCTTTTTTCTTTTTCTTTTTGTTCTTTCAATTTCTTGCTCTTGTATGATTCGTCAACCCCTCTTAAAAACCCTTTTCACCAAATCACACCAAACCACCATTTTTGCTCAACCTTGAGCAAGGAAGGATCAAGCAAAATATGGTTTGTATAATTTTGCATGTTATAATTAAATTATATATACTAGTTTTAGTTTTTTTTTTTCCTTATTTTTCATGTGATTTTTGAAGGTTGGTTGCTCATTAAAACTGAAAAGGAGAAGACCCGAGTGGCTGAATTCTTTGTTAAGCAGCAAATTCTTCGGTTCTTGTGGAGATCATTTGGATCTCAGGAAGAATGAGAAGAACATGTTTTGTGTGGATTGCGGGATTGCGTTCTGCAAGCATTGCATGAGTTCTTCGTCCCCTCGTTGCCTTCATGATCAGATTTTGCAGATTTGTAAGTATGTGTACCACGATGTTGTTCGTCTTCAAGATATTCAGAAGCATCTTGATTGCTCCAGGATTCAAGTCAGTATTAAATTAATTCAATAAATTTCATTTTTTTTAAATTTTAATGTGAATCTTGAAGATGATAACTATGGTTAATTTTGTGATGATCTTGATTTGTTTGATTTTGGATTGGTTTGATAATTGTTGAATTGTTATCATATTTTATCTATGGGCCTTATCTGAACATATTTTGGTAGATGATGATGAAAATGAAACAAATTCATTCAAAAATGCTACTTTTTTGCTGGGGTATGTATCTAATTATGAAAGAGTAATGATGCTTGAAAAAGCAAAATTATAGCAAAACTGTGACATTCATTAATTTACTGGTTATTAATGTAGAAAATTTATGTATGACAATTGTTACATTGGAAGAAAACAGTAATTAATAGTAGAAACCTGAAATTTTCTTTTGGCCAAATAGAGTGTATTATACCTTTTTATTAATTCTCTGAGAATTGAATTCATTTATTTTAAGGCAAATGATATTACAGGCCAGTCACACACAACTATTGGCAATAAAAACTTTTGGGCACTGAACTTTTCTTGGTTTCATTTTGGCCACTGAACTAGTTTCACTTCTTCCCTTGACGGCTTTTAGGCATGTTCTTTCGTTTTGGTTTTGGTTTTGTTTGAACAGTACATTAATTTAATATATTATAATTATTTTTTTTATCATTTTTAATACAACTTTTTTACTATTTAGTTATACTTTTTTACATTTACAATACATTTTTTACATTATAAAATTATTTTTCAAAAATATGTTTTCAAAACAATAAAAAAGAACAGGCCCTTAATATTAACTTTCACGCAAATGCAAATTGATTATTGTTTGTCACTTTAGCACGTCACATATTTTGTTAAATTTCCTTAAAAACACATGAAAATTAACAAAACAGGTAAAATCATTCAACATCTAAAAACCCCAATAATTTTTTCTGTGTCTTTGATGATTGAATTTATTTTTTTGGCAAATGGTGGTTTTCCAGACATACAAAATCAATGGAGAAAAAGCGATACATCTGCATCCCAGACCTCCTTCTAAAGATACCAAAACCACTAAATTGAAAGGTGGTGCTTCATGTGAAGATTGTGGAAGGCATATCCAAGACTTTCCTAATTCCTTTTGTTCAATTGCATGCAAAGTAAAATTCTCTTTTTCTTTTTGTTCAATAAGATTAAATCCAATGTGATTAATTTAATTTAAGTTTTTTAAAATTTTTTTGTATTTTTGGGCAGATGTCAATGGTTCAAGAAATAACTAAAGAGAGAAATCACAAAAATATGAGAATCCCAATTTCCAAATTGGAAGATAACTTGTGTTCAAAGGAGAATTCGAATGAAAATGATCAATCCATGATGTCTTTATCCGAGTCTTCTGAGGTTATTCAAGGATTGGAGAGCTCTAAGCTTAAACCCAATAAAAAATTGCGGAAGAGGAAAGGTGTACCTCATAGAGCTCCTTTACTCTAAATTAATTTTATGTATATTTATATATGGAAATAATTTCTTTATTTTTTGCTTATATTCTCATAGGTTTATACATGAGAAATTTTATAATGGAATAATGTGATTTGAAAATATATACAATTTTTATACATACGGATTGGTTTTGAAATTAAAGCGTCTTGTATATATATATATATATATATATAGAGGAATAATGTGGCAATTAAGTTCAGATTCTCTATCAAAATTAATTTTATTTTTTATTGTGTCCATTGTTAAGAGCAAAAGAAACTTTCACTTACAACAAAAACAATAAAAAAGTTTTTATATATCCCACTATTTAGAATCAATCAACTATATATATGGATAATAAATCATCATTTGCAGCTGCATGTTATCGCCAAAGAAAAAAAAAAAAAGCATCTTATTTTACTTCCTAAGCTGCCCTTTATTGTTTCAACAGCTTGTCATTTTATTTTCATTTAAATTTTCTCTCTTAATTTTCTTGTTTCTTCTTCTTCACCATTAATAATCTCCTTCCAAACCTTCTACTCCCTCTATTCCATTAAAATGGTGAAGTTTGGAAAGTGTATAAATTTTTATGAGATGCAAGATACAACACGTAAGTAATTTGTCACTATTTCTTTTACGAACAAAAAAACTTTTTCAAATTTGACTCTTTTAATAGACCGGAGAAAATATCATTTTTACTCCAGAAATAAATCAATTACAACTTTATTTTAGGATTAGATCGAATAATCAATTTATTCATATGAAACTTTGTAATTGTCTTGTAGCTCCAATCACACATTAGAGCACCACAATTACCGTCTTCTCCCTCGAAAGTAGAGCATCCTACTTTTGTATTCTTGTCGTTCAGAAGAGTAAAATCCTTACAAAATTGCTTCATCAAAGGCATGTTCTTTACGTTTTGATTTTGTTTCATCAGTAAATTTAATATATTATAATTAATTTTCATCATTTTCAATACAATTTTTTACTATTCAATTATATATTTTTATATTTTTAATACACTTTTTATATTATAAAACTAATTTCCAAAATCTGTTTTTAAAACTGTTTTCAAACCCAAGAACATCCCCTAAGAAGACAAACTACAAAGTCAAACATCACTCCCATACCCACAAAAAAAGGGAAAAGAAAAAATAGAGAACAAAATATAAAACCTAGGGCCTAGGGGTTGGTCACGGCCAAATCACAAAATATAACATTAGGGTTTTCACAGCAGGATCAGTAGACTGGTTCTTCAGGAAATATGATTACAATTGAATTTGAATCAATCCTTATTTGACTTTTAAATTCACTTTAGTTCTCATAAATACAAAAACTACACAATTGCAATAAATTAAAATGGTGGACGCATTTGAAATTTGCTTAACACGGTTTGCTCTATAGTCCATGTGAATTCAACCCATGCTCGTCCCAGTATAATTACTTGTATGTGATGTTGTGTATGCGCGGTTAATCTCTATTAATTCGCATCATTACTTTGTATATGAAAGATTTTTATTTTCAAGTATCACTTTTCAGTTTGAATGTTACACTCTCAAACATGACAAGTATCATAAGTTTTATTTTAATTTGCATGATAAAGTCTTTATTTTTGAATATCGCTTTTCATTTGAAGTCTATACTTTGCAATTTAACAAAGTATCACAAATGTTGGGGTGGTTAATAATGAGAGGAATTTGTAACCTTCAAATCATGGGTACGAATTTGGGGAAACAAGGGTAAAACAAAGAATAAAAAACAAAAAAGAAAAGTAGCATCACAAGTATTAGTTTATATGGTGACATTTTCATTTTTAAGTTTCAAATTTCAGTTCAAAAGTAACACTTTCAAACTTCACACATATTCCAAGTGTTATTTTGTATAATAAAAATGTTGAAAAAGAAAATTACAAGTTAAAAATGAATGTTATATATATATATATATATAAATGTTATATATGTGTGTGCGTGTGGAGGGGGGTCTTGTATGAAGCGGGTTTATCCATGAACAGTACAATAATACTTTTGTTCAAGTATCACTTCAAGAAGAGAAGTAAAAAAACTTATACTTGTGAACAGTACCGATAGGTACTATTCACGAGTATCAGTAATATTTTCTTCAAGATACTTGAATAGAGTAATAATACTCTTTCAAGATACTTGAATGGAGTAGCACTACTCTCTTCAAGATACTTGAAGTGTTCTTTTTTATTGTTTTGAAAACGGTTTTGAAAACATGTTTTTGAAAAACAATTTTATAGGGCCTGTTCTTTACTAAAGGTTAAGACTAGGTTTACAAATTTATACTATTCAGATATACATTTTTACATTTTCAATACACTTTTTACATTATAAAATTATTTTTCAAAAATCAGTTTCAAAACTGTTTTCAAACCCATAAAAAAGAACATGCCCAAGTGTATTGAAAATGTAAAAAATATAGCTGAATAGTAAAAAATTGTATTGAAAATGATGAAAACATATTATAATATGTTAAAATTTTGAAATCAAAACCAAAACCAAAACAAAAAGGACAGGCCCGAATAGAGTATTAGATATTTGAAAAGAGTATCAATACTTTTTTCAAATATCTTGATGAAAAGTGTAGTATATATATACTTGAAGAGAGTATCAGTAATACTCTCCAAGTATCTTGATGAAATATGTGGTAGATATACTTGAAGAGAGTATAAGTAACAACTCATCTTCATGGGGGTATTTGAGCTACTTCGTCAACTGTAATTGAATACTCTAGAAAGGGTTACTCTCCAAGTATCTTGATGAATATGTGGTAGATATACTTGAAGAGAGTATAGTAACTCTTAGAAGAGTAGCAGCTTCTGCTCATGGAGTATTAGAGCTATTTTATTGAAATTATAGCTATTTCATCAATAGTATAGAGATATTCTATTAGAGGTTAAGTGTCACTCTTAAAAAGAGAAGCAGCTCATCTTCATAGAGTTAGAGTTACTTCATCAACAAGAAAGAGATAATATATAAGATGTCAAGTGAGACCCTTAAAAAGGAGTAATAGATCCTCTCACTATGGCAGAAAGGCACTTAGGAGGCGGGTGGTGCGGCTATGCACCCGCCTCCACTGCGGGTGCCTCCATTTGGAGGTGCCCGCACCCGCCTCCGTTAAGTAGATCATTGGAGGCGGGTGCACAATTACAGAGCATTGGAGGCGGGTGCACTCTGTACCCGCCTCCATGATCCTCTATTGGAGGCGGGTGGGAGTTGCACCCGCCTCCAATGGGGTGTAATTGGAGGCGGTGCACCCGCCTCCAATTACACCCCATTGGAGGCGGGTGCAACTCCCACCCGCCTCCAACAAGATATCTAGGAGGGGTCAACCCGCCTCCATTAACTGATTATTGGAGGCGGGTCAGCTAACGATTTCTACAATAATAGGATTTATCCAATTTCTCCCGCCATCAATTTATATTTGGTATTTTCCCTATGAAAGCGCTTAATTGTATGGATATACTCTCAATATCAATTATATGCTATAATTTAAATAACTGCGAGAGGGGGGGGGGGGGGGGGGGTCAGTTCATGTAACACCATTAATATTAAACAACAAATATGTCCAATACTATTTACAATTTGGGGTTGCCTTCATAATGACCAAAATATATTCCTACTACTATAATATTATACATAGTAATATGAATCCATAAACTCTTCCAACTCATGAGACAATATATACGAGGCGAGAAACTGTCGCACACCATTCAGCTCATCTCTGGTCAATGCCGACACGTCTCTTGGGAATCACTGCTCAGACATACAATAACCAAAACAACCACATTATTAGGTCCAACCAACATAATTGTAACTATCTTTGGAGACACCTAAGAATAAAGCTGCAAATTGATAATATTGCATTCATCATACCACATTTATTGGGAGACCTGGTGTCTTATGTAAGTTAGCTACCTCCACCATGTAGTACATGACATAATATCCACACTCCCAACCACTCTGTTGTTTCTTGTGCTACATGCAAATATATAATGTCAATACACTGGAGGGTTGGGAAAAAAAAATTTAATAACTTGTTTTACCTTCATATGAACAAAGTTGATATTCTTATTCTTACTCTTCGGCCGGTTTGGCTTCTCTGGTTGCAAAGCATTATATTTGAAAAAAGTACTGAATGGATAAATGGAGACATATCATTATTTCAAACTTGCATGTTATATAATCAATACTAGTTACCCAATCAACATACTTAACATATATTTTCAAAAGCACATGGTTTATAGAACTTACTTATTCATCAGTGCTTGCAGTGTCCGCGAAGGACCCCTATGAAGCTAATCAAACCAAAACACATCATCATCCCCTGGTCTGAAGCAAAGTAACATCCAATGCCGGCTACATACATTCAGTTTATCGGTTAGTATTCGGCTTCACTGTGAAATGGACATAAAGAGTAACATATATAGAGCACAAACATACCTCTCACAATATGACATAACGCACAAATTCTTATCCCCTGAACATGAAATTCTATCATATATGTATGTTGCTATCTCCGTCAATGAATGTGATAACGTGGACAGTCTATCCGGGGTGAGGAAACATAAACGGTAATTCTTCGCTTCGGGAGTGCCAATCACACTCTCCTCAATCCCCCTACCAAACACAAATATCAATGTTCATGCGATGTCCCATGGTAATATTTAAACAGATTTACATGACTTAATCAGCCCCACTACGACAAACAAGTGGCAGTTATTTGATCACACGTAAGAGAACTTTTACAAGAATAATTTTGAAAAGAAATACAAAATACTACCTTTTTATTCATCGTTTAACAGCACCTAAATAAATCGAATGTGCAAATAATTGAACCAAATATAAGCTAGATTAATTAGACATGGACTCATAGATTGACAAGCATTCATGAACACGAGAGCATGCCAGAAAGTACTCGTAAGTTCTCATAACAATGATAATAGTAATGGGATGGCTGCCTACATTTTTCGTATGCACAAATGATTAGATTAAAAGGAGTCTAGTTCTATCTTACCCACTTAATCTTCCCAACAACTTTGTTTCCCTTCATCCCATGTTCTTAAAAATCGCTTCAAACTTTGTTTGGTTCCCATCATACTCAATCATCCATGCATGCATGCAAGTGGAGAAGTAGTGAAAAATTGTAACATCATTCTTGTCAAAAGTTACGATTGATAATGTCATATACGACGCTAATTACTCCACCTCACTTTTTTAAAAGTACACCAAAGAGGCGTTTGGTTAGTGAGTTTCAATTTGTTTATCGTTCTCATTGCCATTCCATTTATTGTTAAACTTATTCTCATTCCCAAAACCAAATTGTTGCATTGAAATACAAAAATAACCAACTTTGTCATACCCAAATTAAGAAAAAAATAAAAATAAAAATAAATTAAATTAGTATTTCAATATAAAGTCTTTCAATATTTTGCTCCATCAGACGTTAAGGATTTGACTCTGCTACTAATCAAAACACAATTTTAATTTTACACCCTAAAGTAATCCATCAAGCTATATACAACTTGAAATCCCAGTTCATGAAAAATAATTTTGGATGAATTCTGACACGACTCGAAAACACGGTAGACTCGAAATACCACCCTAGTCAAAAGTCCTCATCTGTTTCAAAGACTCAAACTTGAAAGGGCTTTATTACTTTCACTTTTCTTTTGTAACACACAATTTTTATTGTAAAATGCACGTTGAGCATAACAGCTACATTTTACACTATCCCGAGTCTAAAGGATTAATGGAACAACATGCATTTTCTAGTTGTTATATGCTAAGGGAGATACGAGGGAAGCCAATTTATTCACATAAACTTCGGTAATTCATTCCACAAATACTCTCCCTCATTTTGCTACAAAAATTCATTTTTAGACATTCACAATTTCATATTCAATTTTTCATCATAACTTGCAGGTCCATAAACTACTTATTAAACCCGTAGATCATAAGAAAATAATGTAAACCGAGAGTATATGCATTTACTTATTAAGTTACTTACTTGATACACAAATTAATGCAGGCTGAACCAATCTCTATGTACGAGCATAAATCGTCAAACTCAGTTTTGTCCATATTGCATTTCAGCGCCACCCCTACTAGCTCTGGAGGTATCTCGAAATTGTACATGTGCGTAGGATCGTGGCCCACAGTCATATCATACAATGCATTCAACTCTCCAGTGACATCCAAATCACTTAGCAGCGGGTGGCTCTTTGACGAACCCTCACTGATGCTTTTATCTTATGGGTTGCACGATATCAATTCAAGTTATTACAACCACATAAATATAATGCCAAACTAGCATAGTAACTAATCAACTGTCACAACACTATCCCTTTTCCTAATGCAAAATATTAATAACAATTATTCAATAAACATTGGAATCATCTCCATACTATAGTAGGAAACACTATCAAACACGTTATTATAAATTGAATTCCATACCGATTGCTACATCATAGTCATGCGTACCTCAGGAGTAGGTTGTTCATTCATACGTCCGTGTGTGTTACCACTAATTGTGTCTTTCGGAGGACTTGTGGGTGGTGCCGACGGTCCGACAGTCATCTTTTGTGTTACAAATGGCTGGCCCCCTTGCATTTAATCACACATCAATTTATGGATATTAGAAACGTTATGCAAATCCCTTGGTAATTATAGACTTACATACCGTATAACTTCTGTCATCATCTAGGTGTTCGCCCAATGTTGCAATCTCCTTCCCTCCATTGCCATCAGTGTGTGGCATATGAAAACTATCGCTTATCCGCTGTAAAGGCGCCTTAAAAGGGGGATGTTTGAAATTACAAATACAGCATTATGTCACACAATTGACACAGTGGTACTTACAAATAGAGAAATACGTACATTTCTACTAGCACATACCTGTTCAGGTGTCGGATCTACACATCTCACGATCAACGCTTTTGGCCATTGGATAAACATTCCCCGGGTGGCCGCTACTATGTCTGTCTCCGGGTCTGACACTGGTAGTTGAGCATCCGGAACCCGGACATTGTTTACTTCCACTTTTGCACAACCGTCTTTAACAGGGTTACCGTGATGCATGGCGATCACCGATAGTTCACCATCTGCGACATGAATTTTGTCACCGGAAGAGGAATATATAAATAGCTTGCATTTTTCACCTCCCTGCGCAAATCAGACCCATGAATGAATTTGGCACCTGATGTAATTGAAATCTCTACAAGTA
The DNA here is from genome assembly GCA_016801395.1 of Leptodermis oblonga. Taxonomy (NCBI): domain Eukaryota; kingdom Viridiplantae; phylum Streptophyta; class Magnoliopsida; order Gentianales; family Rubiaceae; genus Leptodermis; species Leptodermis oblonga. Next base: position 16,347,581 of record CM028751.1, on the reverse strand, counting down.
TTCTCTAGTGTCACCTACCTTGTATGATCCCAGATGGTCGGGTTGGCTATGCAGGCTGCCACTGCGAACATCCTGCCTGACCTCTTCATTGTAACTTGCCGACTTAGTTGTCAGGTGGTGCGACGATGGTTGCTCTCCTACTCTCTGTAGAAAGGGTAAATCTACCTAGGTCGGATTGGTCGCATATCTCTGTTTCCGGACCTCGGCGGGATCTTTCTTTTTCCTCTCTCGCTTCCGTGGCTGAAGGGGAAAAGCTGTATCAATACCGCTTAGCTCTGAACATGCCCTATACCGTCCATATTTATCTCCTTTTTGTGATGCAACCACAAGTATGTCTACATTCTTCTCCTCCAGGACAAAACTTCCTTCTGCTTTACATTTGTGCAATTCGATCTACGGAAAACACACCGAATTACATACGGCACACAACTCTCTTCAGATATGCAAACACAAACACATCTAAAACACATAATTCAGTACACGTGTATACAAACTAGCTGAAATTTAAACTTACTATGTTCTCACAGATGATTCTATTCTCTTCGGTAGCATATCCACCATCTCGTCTCGTGTGGCCTCTCAACCAACAGTCTGACTGGTGTACGGGGGAAGGCGGGGGTATTGCATCAGCTTCTGCCTCACTCCGCCCCTCCTGTGTGATGACTTCCTTGATCTGGGCTTTTCGTTTATCTTCAAACATAATAACGTCCGTCTCTACATATGATGTAGCCCCCAAGTGTTTAGGAGTTTTATTCTTCTTTGCGTTGTTACTGTTCTGTCTACGTATTACCTGAATTATAAAACCCCAATATCATCACATACGGATAAGTGTAAGCATCAAAAGGAAGAAACACATACTAGCAGGAATTTAGTACTTCCTTACCATCATCTCTGGTGTTGTCCGGGATCGTTTAAAAACCTCCAATAAATCCTGGGTTAGGAACTTAAATGTGTCACAGGGGTTGATGCCTTTGTTCACCCCATCAACATAAGTTGTGAGCTTATTCTTTCATCCCCGCAATGACTTCACGGCCAGCACGAAGAATTTCTCTTTCACCTTCTCAGTTGATGTAAAAATGAAAGTCATCTGCAACAGCAACCGTTGCTGAGTATTACAAACTTATACCAACAGGAAAACTTCTAATAATCACATCTTTACTAACCTCCATTTCCTCCCATATCGATTCCTTCAGTCTATCAGGAACCTCTGGCCAGGTAGGATATTTCACGAAGTCCACATGTGCGCGCGTTAATGTGCCCCCAAAATTTGCCCACTTACTCCGATTGTATATAGTGGCACCATCCGCATTAAACCGGATTGTGTGCTTTAAGCCCTTTTCTCGGTCCCTGACTATGTCATCCATAGTTGTTCCCCCTCGGGGCTTCTTTTTTCCCCCTCTTTACCATTGTCTGTACTGAGGTCGTCCATATGCCGTTTCTTACGACCCATATCAAAGTCTCCTCACTATTACAACAGCAAACTGACTACGTGAAGAAAGAACTAAATTAAAATTAATAATACAGAAAAATAGAAAGAGCAAGAATAAAGAATGAGATTAATTAAGTATGTGAATTGTACCAGATAGAGAGTCAATATTTCACAACTAATTAATTATGTTTTCAAATTTAAGCATGTGATCGACCGTTATTGGTCAGGCTTCGTACTAGATAAATATTATCGTGAAGCCTAATTAACTCATTCCAAGATGCCAGTTGTAGGTGACAAATTTACCATATTCTGTTCTAAACAAAAGGGTGACATACCACAGTGGAAAGGTGACAGTAGTCTATGATCTCAAAGTCCAATAGTTTGAATCATTAATTCCAACCCCACATATTTTACAAAGCCAACTTCTTCTACAAAGCCCTTTGGAAATCTCTTCTACAAAGCCCTTTGGCCGAAAGAGGCTAATGATGTTACCCAACTTCTTCTCACCTTTTATGTTCATTAACTTCAGACATTTTTTATTTCTTTCCATTTGAATACTTTGTGGTCTAAAAAATCGTTTGAGTTAAGTGTATAAGCTCCCATGTTCCCTACTTTGTCGGCATTAATCAGTTTTAAAAACTAGACACTCTGTTTCCTTTCCTTGTTTTTTATTTCAACCAATCAATTTTAAAGTACCCTTAATCTGCAAGTGTACATCACTGTCAAGTTTCTTTGGAGTCAAAATCCCTTGTGGGTTCCAGCATATATACCACCAAGCGATCCCATTCTAGTTATGAACTTTAACTGCCAAAAACAAGTATGACCATTCCAGACAACACTGCATTAAGCACAGTTGCATATTCAATTAAACCGCCCCATCAGCCAAAAATACAGAGCACCCTCAAAAAACAAAAACTGTTCCACTTGGGCTACGTTCAAGAAGTGTGAAATTCACAGAAGCTCAGAACTATATCAGGTAACAGTAAGCCCTGCTTAACAGCAGGACTTCATATATGAAGTTGCAGCAAAGAGATTAAGTAAATAATGCAATTCAACCTAGCACAACCCATAAACAAATTGGAAAAATTATGTGTGTGCAATCAAAAAGGAAGATAGAAGTTATGTGTTTGTGTTTCAAAGTCGATTGGAAGCATCGACATTCGGCTGTCGCAAGCAATCCAAGATGTAGGGTTTGCGGCGGCAAGGCCTTCACCGAAAATCTGATGGGCCGAATGATTTGCACCAGATCAATTCGGAGTGTGCGGGAAACAGAATTGGCGACGAGCATATGCTTTAACTTCGGGCAGGGCTGTGGAGGCGGGGGTTAATTTGCCCACCGCGGCGTCTCGGGCTGGTTTTCCCCCAATGCCGTATACAGCCTGGGGTCTCTGTTTAATTTTTCCTTAGTACAATCAGTTGGGGGAATAAAAATACATACAAACTAAAAGAAGTTATAAACTGAGTAGCTGTTTGGCGTGTATTTTATTTGGTGAAAATGAAAATGAAAATAAAAATATAACCTTAAACAAAAATTGAGTACCTTCGTGCAGGAGCCTCAATATCATTACACTGATACAGAAACTACTCCACCGTAAAAATGGAGTTAGTTTTTAATCCATGTTTTTTAGTTGAATTGGATATTTATAAGTGTCTACTAAAATAGTGCACTTTTGTTTTAAAAATGAAGAAAACATTTAATTCATAATTGAAATCAATTTATACAGGGTGATTTACAAATAAATTTTAAATCCCTATGCTCCTCATTTAATGTGTTCACCAGAATGTTGAATAAATCTTTAACTCTCAAATCGGGTTCAATTACAAATCAGATAATTTCCATTCCAAACACGACCGTGCATACGTAATGAACTAACGTCAATTGTAGTGTTTGTATTGCATACAATTACTGCCCCCCAAATGCGGCTTACTCCCTATTGGCACCTTAAATACAAACCGATACACTCACGCGCAATAATTAGTTGTGCCGGACTCCTTCTATCGATTAGTCCCTCCATCCTCCTCCTCCTCCTCCATTAGCTCATTATTTAGATGGACGAGGTACACCCCGTAAAACCAACCCACACGGAGGTGGATGCTGACGGGAACTCGACGTTTGTGTACGCGAAATCTGACCCACCGACCAGATGCATGTGTCCCGAATCCGTACGTCGGAGTCGGATAATTCAACGCATAATTGCAGATAAGGCCGATGAAGCAGAGAGAAAACTCGCGCACCTCTGGGACGACTTAACGCCCGACGAAGAGTCAGTCCCGGTCATCAGCCCAAGGCAGTTACAATCGGCAACACGTCCGGATCAATAGTCGGTTAAAAGGGTCCAAACTGAGGAAATTGGGGACGACAATTACATACCCGATTTGAACAAGTTGTATGTCGAAGAATTGATGGGTCATGTCGAACCACATTTAAGAAGCGTGGTCAGGACTATATTCAGAATTTACTTTGGCGATTACTACGATTAGAATAAGTAATTTTAATCGTGTTTGTGTTATTATTGGCTTATCGATTATAGTTTGATTTAGATTAGTATTTTTTTTTTAGCGTGAATTAGTGTAGTATTTGTTTTTGGGAAATGTAGTTGGTTTGGAGAACAATTAGAAGTTGAATCATGGTGGGATTTTGGAAATAAATGGTATGGAAAATTTACATATCGGCCGGTTGGCTTGATAGAATAGGTAATTGATTGTTCGGTTTTTTTAATCGGGAAAATAAGGACCTAATTGATTATATCAGTTTTTTTTTTTTACTAATCATATATGAATGTTATTGTATAAATTTTTATTTCATTTAGACTACAAAAAATGGATTCATTTTTCATTTTCAAAGGTATCATGTTTCATTATTTGATTTCCAGAAGGACCCCTTTTATTTTATTTTTATTCATTTAACTATAATAATAATTTCAATTATTTCTTCTTTTAACTATAATATACCACGGATTTTCAAAATTCTCATTATAATATTGTCCAAAAAAATTTACTGTATGATCATTGTTATATTGCAGTATTCAAAATGTATTCAAAAATTGAATAGCAATTACATGTTTTTACAAATCTCAGTCTTTATGTTTGTCTGTAACAGTCTTTGATGTTTTATAACAAAATTGTCACACACACACACACACACATATATATATATATATATATAAGAAATTCAAAATAAGGGAAAAAATGGCATATTTAAGAATTTCAGCAATACGATCGGCATATTATCAAACAACCTCAAGGTGATTAAGCATTATGATGCAAAGGTTGGACAATATAGTTTAGCAATAAGAAGTGCATTGATGAATCAATTCAACAGTATGGTTTCAGCATTACACATTCAGATATCAGCACAAGTTTTTATCCTAGGATAAAAGGTAGTTGGTATCCTGGTTCGTTACTGAACCTAATTCCTCTTCTTTCTCTTCTGTCCTTTGTTACTATTCTTGCTTTTCTTCGAAACCTCCTCGTCCACCCAAAGACCTTCATCATGTTCAGTGTGTCCTTGCCAGTCATGCATAGAAGTGTCATCTTCTGATTGAATCGGCGGGGACGTGCGTGTGGAAAATGGAAACATATCATATGAACTTTCCATATTCGGCTCGTCCCCTGAATATTGGGGTTTCCCCTATAGCACAATAGACCACCGGTTGTCACAGGGATCAACGACATAAAAAATTTGTCTCCCTTGTGATGCCAGTATAAATGCCTCCCCTTTGAAACCCTCCCGCTTCAAATCAACAAGAGTATATCCAAACTCATCATCAAATCTAACCCCGGCGATGTCTACCCATTTGCATCGAAAAACGGGTACTCGAAACTTAGCATAGTCAATCTCCTATATATCTTCAATCACCCCATAATATGACATATATGCATACACAGGATTTTTGTCCTTCGAGCTAAACTCGTGGAGAGACTGTGAGACCAAAGTAACGCCACTATTCTGCGTGGTGCTCTTAGCATCGTGAAATTTTGTGCTGAATGAATATCCATTAATGTCGTGCCCTGAGTATGACGACACCACCGAATTGGGCTTGTAAGCCAACCATTTTAAAGTATCTGACGGATCTGGCAGGCCCATTACAGCTTAGCTGAACCAATCGACAAACGTTTGATTATGTTCAGCGATAACGGTTCGATGAGCCCAGCCCCGGTGCTTGGTTTGTATTTCCTTTATATGGGTAATGACATACGGATCGACCTCTTTAGAATTGCGTAAAATGTACAAATGTGCCCTCATCAAGTCCGCATTCAATGGAGTAATCACCTTGTGTCCATGTGTCCCTCTCCCATTACTGTTGCACCCGTGGCGAGATTGAGGGATTCCTACCGGGGTCATACCCGATAAGTAGGTACTGCAAAACTCGGTGACCTCTTCTGTTATGTACGATTCAACAATACTAGCCTTAGGCTGTGAACGACTTTGTACGTAGCCCTTGAAAACTTTCATATACTGTTCAAATGGATACATCCAATGCAAATAAACGGGACCACAAGTCTTTATCTCTCTTACCAAATGAGCAACCAAGTGACCATAATATCAAAAAATGAGGGGGGGAAATACATATCCAACTGACATAAGATTAGAACTATATCAGACTGCAACTTGTCGAGTTGTGCCCGCTCGACAACCTTAGAACAAATGGCATTGAAGAAAAAACACAATCTCGTTATGCAACCCTTGACATGATTTGGGAGGATCGACCGAATGCATATAGGCAAAAATTGTTGCATTAATACATGACAGTCATGAGACTTTAATCCCACCAACTTCAAATCCTTCATTGAAATATTTCTACTGATATTGGAAGAATATCCCGAAGGGACCTTAATTCCCTTAAGGGTTGAACAGAATATGTGCTTTTCTGCTCAAGACAAGGTATAACAAGCGGGGGGCAGATATGTCCTCTCGTCTTCAACCAGGGGGGTCAAATGGGGCCGTAGTTTCATTTGTTTTAAATCAAGTCTTGCGTTGTGACCATCCTTTGTTTTACCAGGGATGTTTAGGAGTGTACCTACCAAACTTTCGCAAATATTCTTTTCTATGTGCATAACATCGAGGCAGTGTCTCACCTCTAAGGTTTCCCAATACGGAAGGTCAAACAGTATGGACCTTTTCTTTCAACATTGGGTCGGCACATCAGAGTCACTTCTCTTCTTTTTCCCAAATTGCACTTGAAGGTGTTTAACCCGCGCATGCACTTGTGCTCCAGACAACGGTCTAACGGCAGTTCTATGCTCCTGGTGGCCATTGAATGCCAATTTCAAGCGGCGATAACGATGACGTGCGTCAAGGAACCTTCGATGCCCAAGGTATATTGTTTTCCATGAGTAAGCCACATACTCTTCGTATCCTCCTCACAAATGGGGCAAGCTTTAGGCCCTTTAATGGTATATCCAGATAAATTACCATATGCAGGGAAATCATTAATGGTACAGAAGAGCATGGCACGCAACCTAAATGACTCCTCGCGATGTGCATCATAAACAATTGCGCCTTCAGTCCAAAGTTTGTTCAAGTCTTTAACAAGGGGTGCCAAATACACATCTATGTCATTTCCTGGTTGTTTTGGGCCTGAAATCATCAACGACATCAGTATGTACTTACGCTTCATGCACAATTGAGGAGGAAGATTGTAAATAACCAACATAACTGGCCAAGAGCTATGTTGGCTACTGAGACTACCATACGGTTTCATCCCATCTGTGTACAAACCAAGTCTCAAATTCCTCCTCTCATAGGCAAATGATGGGTACGTTGAATCGATGGTTTGCCACTGGGATGCATCTGCTGGATGACTTATCATGTTGTTATCAATTGGAGAGGGTCTATTTGCATACCATGTTAAGTTTTTAGCATCTTCTACGTTGATGAACAACCGTTTGAATCTCGAAATTATTGGCAGATACCATAAGACCTTCGCTGGTGCCCCCTTCGTCTGGTCGACCCTCTGGTCTTCAATGTTGATATCATCACAATTCTCTTGTCTTTTGTATCTGGATGCCTTACAATTGGGACATGAAGATGCATTCTCATGTTCATTACGATATAGTATGCAGTTATTAGGACAAACGTGCATTTTCTTGTACTCCATACCCAGGGGGCATAAGATCTTTTTCGCCTCGTAGGTACGACCTGGGAGTTCATTACCTTCGGGCAATATATCCTTCAATAACTTCAACAATGCCGTGAAACTGCTATCGGTCCAACCGTGTGCGGCTTTCAAATTAAACAGTTTCAAAACACCTAACAACCATGTATACTGCGTACACCCGTTATAGAAGGGCACTTCACTGTCGCCCGTTAAAGACGCAATGACATCTGGTCCATCGGCGAACTTACCAACCATTTCCTCCAACTCATCAGGACTATCAATCAATTCCTCATGGGTGTCATTGAGATTTAGATTCACAGGATTTGTTGGCGTCTCACCATGCCACTTCCATATCTTATACGTGGGATCGAATCCCCTCTTCAGTAAATGCAATCGCATTTCATCTGGGTTCTTGTGTCTTGCTATATTTCTGCAATCTTTACACGGACATAGTCCATACTTTTCTTTCTCATATGCGATGGCAACAAACTGGTCAACAAGTGCAATATAGGAGGGCGCGGTTCGATCACCAGATATAATCGTGTTACGATCCATAGCCAATTTGAGCAGCCTGCATTGGTAACATATTAATATATAGTAAAGCCTAAAGGAACGCCAACATATGTAAAATGTTAGTTTCAGACCAAATCATATTATTGTGCCACTATAGGAAAAAAAAAAAAAAAAACCCAGAATGGGGGGTTAATATATAATGCGGTAATGGAAATAAAATGCTGAACGAATAGAATGTCACAATGTAAGTAATATTTGCCCGTGGGGACAGTAGTATTTGGTGAGAAAACCTAGCTACTGTAATATGTAATACCATTATATTTATGCATACTACCATTGAAATATACACAAATAACTTTATTCCCTCGAAAAAATGTAATTTGTCCATATAATATTATATATATATATATATATATAGAAAATTACATTTTTAACATTTTCAAGAAGGTACATCATTAATGATGGAGATTCTTAAAATTATGAAGGCTATTAAAAATAATAAGTCAAGGAACGGTGGACTAATATAACACAAATAAATATATAACAGAAATAACATTGTGAAGAAAAGTTTGGAAAGGATGCTAAATACAATTGTATGGAAAATAATATTATGTAAGAAGTATGTAACCTGCAGTATTTTGTAAGTCCACAATGAAGAATGAGGTGTTGAACACCTAAAGCACTCGATAGGAAAAAATGTGGGAGATAACCGCAAACTTCAAGGAACAACTGATGATTACAGAAAATTTAAGTATAGAGATGCACGGAATAGGAGAATGAAAATCACAATGAAACTCTGACATACTTTTATAGGAGAAGATTAATCCAAATTCATTCATAATTGGATTTGACTTACCTTAACAATGATGCAAATACAATGAGTATTTGATAAGGGAAATACAATGTGTAATAGGAGAAGGAACACCCTATTTGGAGGTGGGAGTGAAGGAAATCCGCGACTGGAACCTTGGCAAACCCCGCCTCCAATTAAAACACTAATGGAGGCGGGTGAAGGCTGCACCCGCCTCCAAATACCAACCCGCCTTTATCCATGCCCCTTTGGAGGCGGGTATTTGTAAACCCGCCTCCATAAGGACGCCTCCTTTGAGCAGTTATGTGGTAGTGTCTTCTTGGAGTATTAGATCTACTTAATTGAATGGAGTATTAGATCTACTTCAAAAACATTAACGAGATACTCTATAAGAGGTTAAGTGTCACGCTAAAAAAGAGTAACATCTCATCCTCATGGAATACTAGAGTTACTTTGTCAACAGTACAGAGATCATCTATAAGAATTCAAGTGTCACTTTTAAAAAGAGTAGTAGCTCATTTTCATGGAGTATTAGAGTTACTTCATAAACACTAAAATGATACGCGGGTTTTGCTCAATTTATGGAGTATGAGTTAATTGTAACGACTACTTCGTCAACATTAAACTGATACGTGAGTTTGCAATAAAAAAATTAAAAAAAAAAGCAACGACATGGATGACATGCCAAATCTCGTCACATGTATAAACCAGTTTTATACAAATTTTTGCGATAATTTTATATGCAACCCCATCGCATTCTTCATGTAGCAATAATGTTTGATTAATGTATAAGAACAAATCCATCGCTTTCTTCGTGTACCAATTACAATGACACAACAATTATTTACTTTCCTATGAAGTGGAAACATCCTTAATTAAACAATAGATCGATCCCCATACTTATTGACTCCGCCATATCTTTTTGCATCATCTTAGCACACATATATATTTTGATGCAAAGTTAAGGTGTAAAGGATCAGATATCATATTAAATTAGCTAAAAGAATTAGATGCTAAATTCCAAAACTTGATTATCATTCATGAAAAACACCAAATTATGTAGTTGAATTCTCACTGGTGAGATTGAGACGTGGTCACGTGGTAATTGAGTCCAAGTTGGAGAGGACAATTAATGACTCGATCCACTCTTATATATGAACCTAGTACTGTTGTCAAGTTCCTCTATTCTTAAATAAAAGTCTTTTAAACGAATAAATTTGTTCTTAAATAAGTATCGTTCTACAAGTTTTAATACAAAAAATATAAGAAGTTTTACATTTATCGTCCATTTCATTTTTCCCCAGGACTGGTAGTATTAATGAAACTATTAAAGTATGTGAACGTAAATAAAGATAAAATGGATTATCTTAATTGATTTTTTTACTTAGTGTAAATTATGTTTAAAAGCCTTTTATATTAAGAACAAATAAGTATATCATGTACCAATTTTGTACCACATATGTCTACAATCTTAAGGTACTCATATTTTATCATTTATTTCTAATTCTTTTCATTAAAACATATATTCTTTAATGTGATGGTACATGAATCGATATGTATGATACATAGTTAGTAATATAGAAAATCTCAACTCATAATGGAGGGAGTGTAACTCTTAAGTACGAAATTTACAAAATTATCGACCAATAAGAATATGAGTATGAATTTGTTGCAACGATACAAGTATCATTACTCATTTTGAAATTTAGAAGCGTACGTTATCCAAAGGAAAATTGGAATGCTAGGTCTAAACATCCAAGAATCTTTTTACTGTTCAGGATTATATATGAATCAACATGAGGGATGACATAATATTTTTAAAACATTTGAAGGACAAAGTCACAATAATTTAGCCCCAATCAACAAAAAGAATAACCCAAAAAGTCATCAAGATTATATGCTCCACAGTCCACATGCTTGCATTAGCATAAAAAGGCTAATTAATTAAGAAGAAAACAAAATATCAGAGTCATGAATCATGAATCACGATCTTATCCCCTATTCCCAAACCCCTTCACACATAATATAATCCCCCTCTCATAATCTCTTTTGAAACCAAAATTCAAAAGCCAAAAAAACAAAAACAAAAAATGAGATTCTCCTACCTTGGGTTATGTCTATTCTTGATGATCTCCACACTTCTTTCACCATCATTTCTTCCTCCTATATTCTCCCAATCCAAAGAACCCACAACAGCCACTTCTTTTGTTCTAGATTTTGAAGGCCACCAGCTCCAAACAGGCACAAAATACTACATCTTCCCAATCCAAAGTGGAAATGGAGGAGGTGGTGGGCTAGCACTTTCAGCCAAAGAATTCCCCTGCCCTTATTACATCACGCAAGAAAGCCTTGAATCCTCAAATGGGCTTCCACTCAGACTCTTCCCTGTGGACAGTAAGCAACAAACCATAACCTTGTCTAGTGATGTCAATATTGCCTTCAATGCAGCAACAGTTTGTGTTCAATCAACAGTGTGGAGAGTACTGGGAATTAGCAATGATGAGAATGCGGGAAGAAGGTATGTGGTTAGTAATGGTGTTGTAGGGCATTTTGGTATTGATGGTTTGAACAGTTGGTTCAAGATTGAGAGGAATGAGAGTGGGAATATTAATGGGTATAAGATTGTTTTTTGTCCTGGTGTTTGTGGTACATGCAAGTTTGTTTGTGGGACTGTTGGTGTGTTTAGGGAAAATGGGAAAAGGTGGCTTGGGTTGAATGGTGATGAACCTTTAGTTTTTGTGTTCAAGAAAGCTGCTTAGTTGATTATAGTTACAAGTCTACTTCTTTTATGCCTTGCTAGCCAAAACCCAGTTCAATATGCAGTTGCCCTTGAATTTTTGTAAATTCAAGTGTTTTTTCTTATTAATATATTCCCTTCTATTAGAATTAGTAATACAAAATCTGGGTCTAAAATTCATTGTATCCCTTATGTTTTACTTTGTGGTCTAATAAACGGTAACATTACGTTGTATGGAAATAGAACTTCGACTTTTACAAAATAGACCAGCTTATATAGTCTCTTTTCATTTAAATGCACATTCAGATGATGTGACAGTTTATTAATGGAGGGGGGCTATATTGACCTAATTTTGTAAGCCTCGATAGTGAAATTAGACACAACATAACGTTAAGGTGACTTATTCGGACATGAAGTAAAACATCAAAAGTTAAAATGAACTTTTTCCTCAAAAGCCTGTAACTGAACTATTTACAACAATTTGGAGCCGGGGAGGGTTTTGGAAGAGGTAAGAGTAAGGGCTTACAATATTGATGTCATGGATTCAAACTTTAGAGATCGCAACAATATTGATGTCATGGATTCAAACTTTAGAGATCGCAAGTTGCAGTAAAGTTAGAATAATATATTAAAAAAATAAAATAAAAATAAACAGAGTTTGGAGACATGGATACAGCAGTTACTTGCGGAATTCTGACCATCTTAAAGCAATAGAGAACAGAAAGGAAAAATCAGGTAGACTTCGTGAAAATTAAAATCCAGCCAGAAAATGGTTCCTCCTTAGGAGCCAAGAACAAAGTACAGAGCTACTCACAAAATAAAAAAAGACCAAAATCACTCAAAATCGAGTACATAATTCATATAACTAATGTAGATATAAGAACTCCACCAGAAATTGAACACGAATATTACATAGTAACATGGACTCTCCCTAAAATAAAGACAAACCGTATCTAGCCGGATTACGATGTAACACCTACAGGCAGTGCAAGCAATTGCATGGTGGAGCCAATGCCACTGAGATCTTACTTGGTAGCCTGAGCAATCATATTACTCAGAGAACTTGCCTGCTCTTTAGCAGCCTCCACCAAAGAATCCTGCAGGTCAACTGAAGTTAGAAATTCATTTTTCATTTCTAATGAGATGAATCAATCAGTATCAGGGAATGCAATACCTGTGCAGCTATAAGACGTGCTACAGTTTTCTTGCTAGGTTCTTGGAGTTCTCCAGCAATTAATATTTCATCCAATATGTAATAAGCCTGCCAGTTAATTCACCAGCAATTTTGTGATGGACAAATAATAGAAATCAATAGCAGTTGTTGGAATAGACAAAGGAAGCTAAAAATAATGGATTTAGAGCACAAAGAATCCAACTTCCGGGACTCTCAGGAACTTGCAATAAGTATCTACACGCTTAGAGGTCTTTAATTCATCAAATCCTCAGGATAACCGGTAAAAGCACTAAAAATCGTATTCTTATTAAACATGGTACATGATTCCTTATGAGATGACAAAGAAAACTGGTCCTTGTACTATTTCCATCTAGCTATTCTTAATTGACATAAAATCCCTCCTTTTTCCGGTAGTGGGACACAAACATCATCTATATCTACTCCCATACAATTTACATATCTTGTTAATCAGGCCATAAATCTTTTACATAAGTTACTAAATAAACCCATTAATTGACATTATTCATAATCGGTAAATAAAGTCTACTTCAGCAAAATGATACAAGTTCTGCAAGACTTATGTAGTTTTGAGCAAAAAAGTCCTAACTTTTGCAATGATAGACACTTCTCTGTGTTAAACAAATTCACACTAAAGGGTTAAAGACAAAGTTCAGTGCCAAAATAAAAATTAGGAAAACTACATACATGAAATCAGCAAGGCTCAAAGAAAGAAACCATATAAATCATCCTCCAAATTAATTTTCTCAAAACAGAATATAACCAAAATTCAACCTTTGGCCAGGAATAAAAATGTTTTTGAAAAAAAAAAAAAAAAAAAAAAAAAAAAAAAAAAAAAAAAAAACTCAAGTTCATAAGCCTAATCTCTATCAACACCACACTGCCTTCTTAGAAACTTTCTACAACATAGGTCCATACATTCCAATGGTTTCAGCTGAAAGTCATCTAATTTCATGTAATTTGAGTTTTTAGGCTCTGTTCTTTTCCATTCCATTCTAGGAAAATCATCACTTTTTTCCTCCAAAATTTTACATAAAGAAACAACCTCATTTTCTACTAAATTCAAATTTTTTAAAATCCCTCTAAATTTTCACTCACAATTCAAAAAATAACATAATCGTTACACTTTTTCTTCTCTTTCTTACACAAATACCCAAAAGAAATCCCCTACAAAAGAAATTTCATTCTCTAAAACAAAAAATTTGAATTGGATCACAAAGAGAACGGAGCCTTAACTACATGAGCCTTGTCAAGAGATGCAGAATCCAACATTCTTATATAAAGTAGTAAAATGTATACCTTGTGGAAATTGAATATCAGATCCAACTCACAAACCTGCAAAACAAAGATACCAAACGTTGATTAAGATTGAAAATATCTAATGTTTTATTCAGTATCCAAATAAAAGAAGTTAGTGTCCTGGTGAAGAAATTACACAGGTTTGAAAAAACTTAGAACTATGTCCCACAATGTTGAATAACTAATGCTCCAATCACAAAGAAAAGATTGATAAAAATAGAAAAGAAAGAACAAGCCCCCGCTCCAGCCTCCACCCCCCCCCCCACACACACACACACGCGCGCGGCACATGTTGACTACAGGCTGCCCCTTCACCAATCATCACCTCCTCCTCGTGGCTGACATCTCACTCTCACACACATACAGACATTCACACACAGGTACAAAAGAGGAAAATCAGTCCTTGGATGTACATGGTCTATTTGCTTGGCTTATGTATTTTGGATACAGAGGAGGATGAAGAATAGGAAGTCAAAGATGGTGGAGCACATGCATTTTCACCTTTTCAGCTTTAAACTATCCACAAACAATGAATAAGATAGGACTGCATCAGTACCTTCATGCAGTCACATTATCCATGAAAGCATGCATTTTCTGAGACTAGAGTGAGGGATTTGTCGATTGGCTCATTAAAAAGTGGATCCAAATGCAGTTTCTCAATTTTAAAGGCTCTTAATATAATTTGGCCACATCTCAGATGAATATAAAGTAAATGATGTCATATATAGGCAGATCTGAAGTTAAGAAGACTCACGCTTCCAAAATAACGATCTAGAATCTCAACATAATGATGAATTATTTCAAGAATCTCCAATTCATTGTCCTCCTGATCAATACACATGCAGAAATACAGACTGGCATATCTGCAGGACTTACAAAAATTAGTCAAAAGTTTATTATTCATGAACAATAGGAAAGTGAAAGAAAATTATCAACTCTAGAGAATTAGGATCATTGCAAAATATGATTTAAACAAACGGAAACCATACGCTACCTTTTGTAAACAACTTTATATCCTCTCCACTCTACAAAGTTGCAAAGCTTGGGGCCTCGACTGAGAATTGAGCCACTAAGCTCTCGGATTGCCTTTAGAAAACGTGTAAAACGGAAGAGGTTCATTTTGATGATTTAATAGCTCAAACAAGCTTCAGCACATCAAATCTGGACCAGCATATAAAAAAGGAGTACCTTTGTTCTTTCCTTCTGGGCGTAAGGTGAATACCACTTGGTCAATCTCACTTTCCCTTGCCGGCTAATTAGAAGAACAAAATGAATCTTAAGAAAGAAGAAGCTGAAGTTAGTAACTTAATGCTTGTTTCCAATCAGGTAGATAAAATTAAACCAAAACATGAATTATTTAGCTTCTACAATTTCAGACTAAGAAGAAAAGTAGTCTTTGCATTTTTTCCATTGACCAACAGCTAGAGGATTATTAGAAACTAGAAAAGCCCACAGAAGGAAACAACAATTTAAAGGACAAAAGCAAATTGGATTAGATGCATAAAAACTGACAAAATGGTCAAGATACACTAGTGTAATGCATTAGCTCCAAATAATCATCCATCAAATTACCTTCCCCGAATTCCCTAGTGAGAATTTTCCTAAAAATTGATATTTAATCATGAAGGAGACTGATGGCAGAAGAACTCTACGATACTGGAAATTATAACCAAAATGATACCAGATCCTAGGAAATGCAATTCGTGTAAACAGAGGAACAACAGTGCAATCAAATTAGCAAGCTAAAATCCTCATGAGTTAAAAACCTAGGTGAATGCGTACCATGTTGAGATTCAGCAAAGGGACGACGGTAGAATTCTTGCTAAGAGAAACCCTACTTCCTTTTGGGTCGGATTATATGGGCAATCGAGAGATCATGCGTCAGGATCCTGAGGAATCCTGGGGGAGGAAATGAATATTGAATACTTCAATAGTAAGCAGAACATGATGAAATTACAGATGAAAAAAGGAAGAAAAAGAAATTGAGAGATGGCCCCGAATATTTTTAAACATTACAAATTAATTCCCAAGATCGTGATAAACTCTATTCCCACCCGATTAAAACATCTTCAAGAAATTAAATATATAAGGGTAAATTACATCTACTTTCTTGAGGTTTGTGGAATTTACTAATTGAATTATAAGTTTCGTGAAATTATCAATGCCTTGTTGGATGTTTAAATCTTTTCAATTAACAAAAAAATTCATAAATTTATTTTTATTTTTATTTTTGTTACTAACGAGGAGGCGACTATATTTGAGCCGAACTAGAGGGGATAACTGGTATGCAATTACTCAGTTAAGAGAAGTAATTGTTCTTTCGCTAGATCTCAGAGTTCATTTTGTTATTTTCACAAATTTTAAAAAGGTAAATGAAATTTATCCAAAATATAATTACAAATAAGGTAAGTGTAATTTACCTCCTCAAGGTTTGTAGAAAGTACTAATTGAATTATGAGGTTTCACGAAACTATCAATATTCTCTCAAAGTTCAAATTATAACTGAGTTTGACGTGCATTTTTTTTCTTTCTGAAATAGATGATACTTTCCTTTATTTAGAAGCGAATATCGATTTTAGTTTCAAAAGTATCACATGTGTTATGAAATATTATGTCTATAGCTTAAAGTTTGTGATGTAGCGCGTATCTTTTATAGTGTCTGATGTATTGAGTTTAACTACTGATGAATATCATTTAGTTAAGAAAAAAAAAGCAAGATTTTAAGGGTCGAAATATTGCATATATCGATTTCAAGTAAAAGTATTACTTACCGTCAGACGATCTGATGACTAGAGACTCTTTCAAATTTTTATATATTTCAGTATTTTAACAAATTATTATAATTCTTTAACATTAATATTAAAGCATGTGTTTGTTAGATATGAATAATTTACTAATCCAAATTGCGGGTGAACTTTTCTTGAAACTTAACAAAAAGAAAAAGCATCTCAAATAAAATAAAATGAGTGGTTCGGTAATTATCCTAAACTTTAGGAGGGTAATTATAATGTAAGTTAAAATTGTGAAATTACATTGATACCCCCACACGTTTCAGCCCAAAGGCGCCAAAAACCAACTCAGGAAACCAACCTCCCAAGAAGCTAACTTATAAACACACTTTTAAAGCTCTCAATTTTTTGTCTCATAAATTCAAACGAAAAAGCTTCCTTGGGTTTTTCTGATCTCCGATGGCTTCCAAATTTCTCGAATCATGTCAAAATAAACTAGTGAACCCTAGAATCCCTTTTGCGTTTGAAAATTTCCCTTCTCAGGGCTCAATTAAAGGCCTTATGCATGGCTCTTTTAGAGAAAATATTCGATTCTTTCTTCAAGAATGTGCTGAGATTCAAGAATTTACAGTTTCTGGTATGCACGTATGGATTACGCCGCTAATAAGTGAAGGAAACGGGGTCGTTGTTCCTCTATACACGATTGAAGAAACTGTGGAAAACTCTTTGAACCCCTTCTGTGATAACTGCAAATTCACTGGTAATTCATGCTTCCTATCCGAATTTCATCGTGTGTTTTGCTATGTCGTGATTAAATTGATGTGTTGTTGTTTTTATTGCTTAATGATTCTTAGATTTAGCGTTTTTAAAGTTTTCTGGGTTTTAATTTTCTTGATGGATTTTGGCGGAATTTGAAATGGGCTTAATCGTGCTTTTGTAGGATGGGGCCACCATTTTGTGTCTAAGAGAAAGTACCATTTCATTATTCCTGTAGTGGATCGCTTCAAGAAGCAACTGAGCAGTGGTATCTTTGAGCTTAGAACTCATGTTTTATATGGTTTGGTTCATTGCAACGGATATGGGCATCTCATTTGCATCAATGGACGAAAAGGGGTTTCAGATTTTCTCAGTGATAACCTAGTAATGGACTTTTGGGATCGTCTTTGTTCATTCCTACGCACAAGGTATGATTGGGATTTTTAAAATTTTAGCGCAATCTAATGTTTAGTTGAGTGAATTATTATTTGAATTTCAGAATGATGTTCTGTTCAGGAAAATCTCAGTGCGTGATGAAATGAATTTGAGGTTTCTATCACTGCTTGTAAATGGTCAGCCTTGGTATGGAAGATGGGGTTATGAGTTTAGCCGCGCAAGTTTTGGTGTAACAAAGGAACAGTATGAGACAGCAGTTGAGTATTTGAAGTCACTAGGCCTTGAGAAAATTGTTTCTGATTTCAAGAGGGAAGGAAAAGGAAGAAAAATCAGGCAGATCATTGCTAAGTACCGAAAACTGGGCGATGTAAGCTTGATTACTCTTAGGGATCTGTTCGGGGTTATGATGGAATTTCAATCCCCAGCCCGATTAGGAAGCAAGATGGAAAAAAAACTGGTTAGAAGTGCTGGAAATGATGTCATAAAGAGAAGGCAAAGTGAAGAGCCAATCAGTTCTGATGAACTTGCCATTTCACTAGGAAAGAGCTGCAGGTGGCCAGAAAAGAGGATAAAATTTGTGCTAAATCAGATCGTGACGGAGTTGAAAAGAAATCACGCCAGTGATGGTGGAAAAGCTTGCCTTTCCAGGCAAGAGTTGCGTGGCGAGATAAGAAAATATGTTGGAGATACTGGTTTGATTGATTTTGTACTTAAATCTATAACTTGTTTTGTAATGGGGAATCACATTGTTTCTCGTTCAATTAATTCATCTACTAAGACATTTGAATTTCAGATTCATAAAGTTCTTCAGGGTCCATCTTATGATATTGATCCCAATTGCAAAGAACCTGGGGAAGGAACAGAGTTTGCAGCAGAAGTGATTGTCAACATTTCAAAGGAAAATAATGGTCAGGAAAGGATTAGGTCACAGAAAAAGTTGCAGGACAAGGTCTTGGAGAGCATAGATGACACTGAGCAGGTTGATTTTATGGTAAACTCAATTTGTAGTTCTCTTATCACAAATGAAATGGTTTCTTGTCCCAAAAACCAATTGACCAAAGGGGATGAAGTTGCATTTCTAGATTTCATTAATAATGACGGAATTGATACTGAGGAATGGAATGTGGTTCGTGATGCTATTTACTTATGTAGGAATTTGCTGTTCTCATACACTGATTTAAGGCATGTGTTGGAAAGCAAGATTTGGTGAAAGAATGGCATCATGAGCAACAATATCCGAATCAAAAAATGGCGGTAGAATGCAAAGTCCTCCCCAGTTTTGATGAGTTAGAAACAGAGTTGAAGAGGCCTTTATCCCCAGGTGAAACAGTACTAGTCCCCCCTTCCATGACCATAAGTGAACTGAAAGTTGCAGCTCAAGAAGCATTGAGGGATACATATTGCATAATGAACAATTTTGCGGTCAGCCAAATTGGAGGCTTGAAGGAAATAGACCCTAACAAGGTAGTTTCCTGCACAATAATGCCCGGCAATGGTGCGCCTGTTTGGGTGAGAGGTTCAGGGATGGATCTTGGTACAAAATTGAGATATGAAGATGGGCACCAAAAGCTGGATGTAAACTGCATCTGTGGCACCAAGTACGATGATGGCGAAGGATTGGCAGCATGTGGTGTATGCAGAGTTTCTCAGCACACAAGATGCAGGGGGGTCACTGATCATGAGGCTGCAGCATCAGCACATTTCTTATGTTCAAGTTGTGATGCTGTGTGAGTTCAGAAATAGACTAAGATGAATGGCTGTTTTTGTTTATAAGAGGCACATTTGGGAAGTTAAAATTGCTAATTATTTCATGTAGGATCGATATTAATAGCAGATTCTGCAGTTGGCTCAGTTGGACTTTTTTTGGTAATTTTTTTTAACACCAAGTCTATTGAATCTTTTAGCATAAAGAGCAAATATCTTTTGTAACAAAACTGAAATGTTAGATGTAAAACTATTTTAAAATATTCTTAAATAATTAGTACTTACCAAATTCATGAAAAGATTTTCTCTAATACTCTTTTATTTATTTTTATTTTTATAATGAAGTCATATTTCATTACTCAAGAGAGAACCGTCAATACAACCGTGAATAATTTGATTTGATAAAAATCAAATACAAACAGTTGGAAATAAGTTGAATCAAACCTGTATAGTAGTTCTAAAGAATTTAAACAAATAGTAATTCATAAAGATCTAACTAGTAGAACAAAAAAAATTATTATCGTGTTAGATGAACCTCACTAAAATATGAATCCAATCTCTAATCTACCACTAATTATCTGATAAAAGCATCCAACATACTTGATTTTTACATGAAAATAATAAAATATCTATTTATTTATATGGAGAAGAAAACTCTTATTTATTCAAGAAACGAAATATCTACTATGAGAAAATGAAAACTCATCATAGAATTATTTTTCTTTTCCTACCAATTAAAATTAATTCCAAACAAAATAATTTAAAATTGAGCAATCAAATCATTTTCCTTTACTAGAACCCTTATAAATTCAACATGCCCTTAAGATATATATATAATCACATCCATCCTTGTAATACTATAATATTGCGAGAAATATGAATTTCTCAAGAAATAATCATACACATCTCAACTATTTCACCACTATTTATGAGACACTTAGGGCAAAGAATATATAAATTTCCATAAATCTATAACCGCACATATCTTGATTTTAGCCCAAAAAATATAGCTTGTAGGTTATAAAAATAAACATATTTATTTTAGCCTCTAGTGTATCACGTAATGAGGTTAACTTCTGATGTATCGCGTATATATATTTCAGGGACGAAAGTATCACTAATAATGAAGAAAACACGTGTATCAAATGTATAATTTAATAACAAAAATACGTGTATTTATTTTACTAGCAACTTTCTGACATTAGACTCCCTCCTTAATTAGTTCCTTTATAATTTTCCCTTTTACAACGTTGTTGGATCGGGCGGACCAATTCACAATCCGGCTTTCCACATTGGGAGATAGTAGCTATAGCTTGCAAATTCCATGGTTACGTAATTATGAATTTGAATCTGATAAATGGCAAGTTAGTTCCCGAATTTATATAATTTATTATCAAAACAATGTGCAATTGATTAAAAATGAAAGACTACAAAACTGGAAAATATATAGATGGAATTGCTCTTCAGTCTTCACTTTTTGCGGTTAACAGGAACTACTGGAGTACTTTAGAGATGGATTGGGTTAAGAAACATTAGTGTGGAGAAGGTTAAGAGTTGAAGTTAAAAATGCGGCATAATTCTATTGGTAGAAGATGGAATGGAATAGAAAACTCACTGTCGAGTATATTGGATGGAACAGGAAGTGGAATAGGAGACCCGCTGCGCGATTTTCCTCAGAAACAAACGCATACTACTATATTAGTAGCATAAAGTTTAGCAAATTCAGTAATTTAGTTCAATTTCAAATATTAATGAAATTTAAATACTAAATTATTCTCATAAAAAAATTCCATGAAGTATCCGACCAAAGGGACTTCATCTATAATTAAAATCAATAATTACAAATTTTTCCTCAATTTTTTCATGAAGTCCGAACTTCCCACTTTAATGATAATATTATTATCTGAATTTTCTCTCTCACTACAAAATCAAGCATCTTTACTAATTAAATTCCTTGATTTTTTTTTTTTTAGGTGAAAATGAGGTACAACACGAGAACTTTTTAGGGGGTCACCTATCCTACTATTACTATCGCCCTAACACGCTTAACTTTGGAATTCTAATAGGATCCGATGCTTTTAGTTTTAGATGATGCGTCTGCCGGGAGACAAACCCGGGACAGAATGGTTAAATATATAGATAGGATAGGTTGAGTTGTATGTGCACACCAATTCTGTTGATCTTTTAGTATAAAGAGTAAACTCTAACTTTTGTTGTTGAGGTAAAGTATTTTTTACACAAAGATCTTTTGTATCAAAACTGGAATATTCTGTGTAAATCTATTTAAAATATGTCCTTCATTCGTGAGGTTTTAGTTTAATTTTTAAAAATTAGATAATTTATCAGATTAACACGTAGTAATAAATAGTTTGAAAAATTTTAGATGAAACAGGTTTATACATGTGATGCGATTTATACAGGCGACGTTGCGTCATTCACGTGCGCATCTGTCCAACAAAAAAAAAATTTTGGTTGCGAAATTTGGGTTATCACTTTGATGTTGAAAAAGTATCATTTAGCTCTTCTAACTTATACGTACTCCTTCAAAGGAACTCCGGGTATCATTTTATTGTTAAAAGAGAAAAAACATCGAGTATTATTTTGTTGTTGAAGGAGTAGCAGTTAGAACTACCTAATGCTACTCCTTAAGAGTATAAATCGATCTATTCTTCATAAGTTCATTTTTTTCACTTTAAAAGTTTTTTTTTTCATAAAATGATATTTAAAAAAAGTATTATTAATATTTGTGAACAGTATCAACCCGCTTTATACAAGCCTGACTCTAAATAGTTTGTGAGAAAGATTAGTTTCATGTTGCGTTATTAATCCAATTGGGTTCCTATGTTACACTTCTTTATTAATTTTTTGGATTAAAAAAATAATACTATGAAATTATATTAAAATAGAATATTAATAGAGAAAATAAAAAATTCAATATTAAAGTTAGGCGTAAAAATGAATATCATTGATAAACAAACATAATATTTAAAATAAGTTATTATCCAGAGGATCCAAACCGTAATTATGCCCAAAACTCTTGGCGTGCATGTTCTTTTCGTTTTTGTTTTTAATTCTACAGTAAATTTGATATATTATAATTATTTTTTAACATTTATAATATAACTTTTTACTATTCAATCAGTTATATCTTTTTACACTTCCAATACACTTTTACATTATAAAACTATTTTTCAAAAACATATTTCAAAACCATGTTTTAAAACATCATAAAGAACAAGCCAAGAAGACATTAGATTAGTAGCAAATGCAGAATAAAATATCAGAAGGGGCGACTTTAGTGAAATTTTTTTTTTCCGGTGTCATTGAATAAGATACATCTTACTAACATAATCTGCTAACTATAATGATGAAAATTAGTAATCATTTATACGCACTGCCTACTACGACCACGAGTAATCATGTTTTTATCCATCTTGGTAATAGGATTTGGGGCAAATTTTCATTATTGAACACCATTTGTCGACAATAGTACTTAAACAATCATGGAAGTACATAGTCTTTACATCTTCGGGAGAAGGTGCAAAAATGCCCCCGAACTTTTGGTTTGGGGCCAATTTTGCCCTCAAACTTCGGTTATGGACATATATGCCGTCGAAGTTTATAAATAGGGTCAAATGTGCCCATGTTGTTACAGAATTCGCCATGTAGGTAAATATTAGCTACATGGCTGCTGACCTGGCAAAAAATTGGGATGTAACAGGTCAAGATTTCTGTTTTACAAGTCTTAAAGTTTAAAATTTTTGTTTTAAATTGCTGGTTTGAGTTTGGTGCAAGTTCTGTACTGTTTTTCTTCAATTTTTTTTTTCAATTTCTGGTTTTAATTTGGCGCGAATTTTGAAATCGGTTTTAGTTTGGTGAAAATTCTGTTCATAAAATTTGTGGCTAGACTGAAGTCCTGTTCGGTTTTTCTGGGTTGGAATGGGATGAATTGAAAACGAGTGGAGGCATTAGCCATGAATGAATCAATAGAAGCCCAGGGCGAATTACATTTTCTCCCCTGAGGTTTGGCTAAATTACAAACGTACCATTCTAGTTTGGTTAAATAACAAAAACACCCTTTGACCAGCGGGTTAGTTACAATTTCCCCTGGAAGTTTGGGTAAATTACAAAATTACCCTCCTAGTTTGGTTAAATAATAAAAATTCCCCTTGACTAGCAGTGAAATTACATTTCCCCCTAAAGTTTGGATAAATTACAAAATGATCCTCCTAATTTAATTATAAAACTGACCCATTTAAAAATTGAAATATGACTTAGAGTGAACTGCCAAAAATGTCACCATATTTTTTCACAATCTCCCGTTTGGTCACTAAACTTTTCTTTTCTCCAAAAATGTCATCATATTTTCGAAAAGGGGGCAGAAATGTCACTCCGTTAGAGCTAACAGAATAGTCATGTCTCTTACATGCTTTTTTCCAGGGGCATTTTTCCCTTTTTACTGTTCATTTCTTTTTCTTTTTCTTTTTTTCCTTTCTTCTTCTCCGATGGTTCATCTTCTTCATTTTCTTTTTTTTTTTCCCTTTCTTCTTCTCCGACGGTTCAGACCAGCTTCTCATTTTTGTCCCTTTCTTTTTTTCCGATGGTTCAGATCGTCTTTTTCGTGCTGCTGCCACCGCCGCAACTTCTAGCCGCGTTCGCTTCAGCAGATCCAGTCGCGATTTCTGTCCAGGAGCTCCGACTTCGATGAGTTGTGATGAGATGTTTTGATCGGGCAAAAAATTTTGGGCTGATGGGAGTGGTGGAGTAATTAAGCATTCACTTGTTGTACGCCTAAAAGGGGGAGGGGCGGTGGAGGGAGTGGGAGGCCGGGCGGACAGAAGCGGAGAAGGGAGGAGGGTGGAGGGATTTGGGGGAAGAAAATGAATAGTAAAAATGGGGAAGAAGGAAAAAAAAAATTAACAGTAAAAAGTCTAAAATGCTTTCAAAAAAGGCATGTGAGATGCACATGTTGCCTGTTCCATTAGAGCAAACGGAAATAAATGGCAAAATGATATTTCTGGCTCATTTTCGAAAGTATGGTGACATTTTTGGGGAAAAAAATAGTTTAATAACCAAACGAAAGATTCTGGAAAAATATGGTGATATTTTTGGCAGTTCACTCTAAATATTATATATTTGGGAAGATTAAAGTGCCCATAACTTAATCTATTTGAAAGTTGAAAATTAAAATGCCATTCACAATGACACAAATGAGTGGTTAAAATGTTCGTAATAATGCAATGTTTAAAGAAAATTTTGTTGAGATTATCTTCATTTACTGGCTCGTCAAGGGTTGAAAACGATCTTTATTAATGAGTTTGTTTGAAAATTAGAAAAAACATTATTTTCTTTTAGAATAATAAATCATGGATTTTAAGCGCTTTTTTTGTGTCTTTATGTAGAGCATTTTGATCTTCAAAATTCAGATAGATTAGGTTATTGGCACTTTAGTCTTCCCAAATATATAATGTTTATGTCATAATTTGATTTTTAAATGGGTCAATTTTAAAATCAAATTAGGAGGGTAATTTTGTAATTTATCTGAACTTCAGGGGGAAAATGTAATTTTTCTGTTGGTCAAGGGAGATTTTTGTTATTTAATCAAACTATGAGGATGATTTTGTAATTTATCCAAACTTCAGGGGAGAATTTGTAATTTTGCCCGCCGTTAAAAGGAGATTTTTGTTATTTAACAAACTAGGAAAGTATTTTTGTAATATAGCCAAACCTCAGGGGGGAAAATGTAATTCGCCCTTGATTCTGAGACATGTCATTGGTGAAGCTGAAGGAACATTTATAAGTAGTACGAGGGACGGATTTGCAATTTCTAGGCTTTTGCAGATGACCCCTTAATGTTTTTTTTTAAAAAAATTTCCCCCTTAGTAGAATGACGTCGTTTAAAGGGAAAAAAAGTTATAAAAAAAATTTAAAAAAAAAAAAAAAAAGAAGGAGAAGAATGTCTTCTTCTTCAGCCCTCCTCGATGGGGTGCACGCAACCAACAGGTTTCAGCTGCGGCGGGGTGGAGAAGACAGCCTCGCCCCACCCCGCCCCGTCCGCCGCTGCATTAGATATTTCTTTTTTGTAATTATTTATTCCATTCCAGTTGAGGATCGAACGAAGCTTTAATTTTAGGACATGCATAATTTTATTTTATATTTTTTTGGAACTCGAAGAATTTTGCATTCTCTTTTCAACATCACGTAGAAAGAAACGGCAATTACATATTACCAAATTCTAGATATGGGAGTCTAGCGTTCAAAAAAAATTAATAAATTAATAAATAAAATAAGAGGATCTCTTGTCACACCATTGACAGTTTGATGTGTGATACTTTAACACTTACAGTTTGATGTGTGATACTTTAACACTTACAATAGATACTTATGTTCTCTTAATAGAGATAATAATTTTTCCTTTTTTTTCTTTTTTATGAAACAGAGAATACTTCAATCCTTATAATAGATTTTTTTTATTTTTTACTATAGGGGATACATCGTCATGAACTAAATACTGCTTTAGAAGTTATAAGCGATCGATACACAATATTTCAACCTTTAAAATCAATATATTTTCTTTACTATCGGCTTTTTTTTTTTTGAGAAAAGAAGAAACCGGCACTATAGCAACATCTAAACTCAATTTTGAACCTACAAACTATACACAATGCATCAAAGGCCGATTATATGCAAAACTTGATACTTGAGACTAAAATCGATACATGCGTCTACGAATATATGTGTGTGTGTGTGTGTGTGTGTGTGTGTGTGTGTGTGTGTGTGTGTGTGTGTGTGTGTGTGTGTGTGTGTGTGTGTGTGTGTGTGTGTAAGGGCAAATGACACCAGTGGTCACTCAACTATTCGCAATGTTCAGTTTTGGCTACTAATCTTTTTTTTTTAATTTTGTGTGTTTACCCACAGACTATCCGCAATGTTTAGTTTTGGCCATAAATCTTTTTTTTTTTTTTTTGTGTTTGCCCACTCAATTTTCTAAAGTATTACCTTTAAGTTTTAACCCATTCCGTGAGAATGCCAAACACAGATCAATACAAATAACAAATTAACAAAACTGCTTAGACTTCAGTCCAAATACAAACTCCATCAAAAGAACATGAGTGAATCTGATCGAGCGAATATGTATATGTTCGTGTATGGGGATGTAGGAACATATCTACTTGTGTGTAATGTCATTGCTTGCAAATGTATGAAAACATTAAAGAATAAAAAATGTAAGTTGCATTGAATGTGTAAACTTATAATTTTTATGAAATGTATATGTTTTCAGAATAGGTTGAAGGAATTTATCTAACGTGACTGTCAATTCTCATAGAATAGGTTAAAAGCAACACACACAAAATAAATTAGTAGTCAAAACTAAACATTGTGAATACTTGAATAGGCAAACACAAAAAAAAAAAAAAAAGATTAATAGTCAAAGCTAAATATTGCGAATAGTTGAGTGGCACTGGTGTCATTTGCTCTAAATGTAAATATATAACTCACTTGTTTCAAGAAAAAAGAAAAATGCGGCGTCAAACTGTAAGTCTAATACAAGTTTTTACCTTTACAAATTAACTTGAAGTTCCTTAATCTTCTCTTTTTCCAACTTCGTTCGATCGGTCTAAGTCGGACCAATTTATAATTGGGCTCTCCACATTCGGAAGTTTGCAATTTTGCATACCAGTTAAACTACTTATATACTTAATTATGAAATTTGGTCTCAAAATTAGCAATTTCCTTATACTAACGTCGAAAATTCTGCATGCAAGCAATAACCATGCACCGAAACATATAGTATTTTTTCCCACAAGTTCCCGAATTTATTTGTAATTGTATGTTCATCACTAATTAAATTATAAAACAGGAAACGCTTTATTTCTGAGATACTACGTACTAAAAAGTTTAATTAGTCGAGATTTCACATATTGGGCAGCGTTCCTAATGTTGCACTCCCAGCACTCTATATATATAAACAACCAAACTAGAGAACAAAACAAACGCACAACGTACAACAACAACCATTAATTAATAATGTCGTTCTTGAAGAAAGTTTTCGGGAAGAATAAGAAGACCGAGGAGCCTTTGCCGGAATCCGACTACTCGGACTCCGAGGTTGAGAAAGAAGAAGAAGAAAGCGACCATGACGACAACGACAACAAAGATGACTCCGACGATGATGAACATCGGTGTCACCAGCATTGTTACCGGACTCCCCTGGAGAAATCTGAGGAGGATGAATCCGACGACGAGTGGGAGCTGCAGCATCGCCAGGAGGCCCACATGCAAGTAGTTCACCGAGATGAGGCACATTTGATGTTTCAGCCTTTCAACCCCAACTTTCACCGTCGTCATTAGATACAGAGTTTAACCAATTAATTGAGCTGAAAATTCTGGCTATTGTTTAGTGATGATATATATATATATATATATATATTATCTTTCACTTTTAATATTATTACTTCTAGCTAGGCTAGTAATTAAGAAGTTTGCGTAGTTTCTTTTACCAAGATTAATAAACTAAAACTATTTTTCCTTTTTTTTTTTCGTGTTACACTTTTGCTGATTAATTATTTACAAGAAATATTACATCTTTCTCTTTGCAAGTTTGGATTTGCACTTCTTATTCCCCTTAATTTATTTGTTAACTAGACCAAGTCATGTTGGTCGTATGTTCCTGATCCCCAAATTTGATTTGCTTTTTACATATTTAAAAAGTTTCAATTTAATTATTCAACTTAGCAGTTTGATTTATTCTTCTGATGAAAAATGATGAAGAAATCCAATTTTTTATTTACTTAATCACTTGAGACGTGACAATATTACTTGAAAAATTAACCATTTAGAATTGAGTATTGACATGTTTATTGATTCAATCATCATGAATAACACAAATAATTTAAAATATGAGCGTCAATCACTGTCAAAGTAAGAGTTTGAATGTTGACGCATACCATACATTAGCAGATATAAAGTTTAGCAAATTCAGTAATTTAGTTATAAATTCTTACTAATCGTATACTATGATATTAGTAGCATATATGAAAATTTAGCAAATTCAGTAATTTAGTTATAGTTCAAATATTAATGAACTTTAAATACTAAATTATTCTCATAAAAAAAGATAGTCCCATGATGGAGTATACGACCAAATGGAGTTCATCTTGAAAATAATGACTACAAACTCAAATAAATTTAGTCCTCAATTTTGTCATTAATGGTAATATTATTATCTTTTACTATCAAAATTTTATCTGAATTTTCTCCCTCACTACAAAAACAAGCATCTTTACTAATTATTTTCTTGATTTTTTTTGGTCTTTTTCTTTTTAAGTTGACGGTAGCAAGATGTCACACCAATAACTTAACTTTTTTTTCTTGATGAAAATTATTTTTTACACAAAGATCTTTTGTATCAAAACTGAAATATTCTGTCTAAATCTATTTAAAATATGTCATTCATTCTTGAGGTTTTCATTTTAAAAATTACATAATTTATCAGATGAACACGTAGTATAGTTTGCAAAATTTAGACGAAATGGGTTTATACATGCGATGTGATCTATACATGTGATGTCATGTCATCCACACGTGCATCTATATATCTAGCAAAAAAAATTTTGTTGTTGCAAAATTAGGATATCACTTTGATGTTGAATAAGTATCAGTTAGTTCTTCTAACTTATACTCCTTCAAAAGAACTCTGGGTATCATTTTATTGTTGAAGGAGAAAAACTCCGAGTATCATTTTTGTTGTTGAAGGAGTTGCACTTAAAACTAATTACTACTTAAGAGTTTAAGTGCTTGTATTTTTCATAAGTATATTTTTTTCACTATTATAAAGTGATATTTGAAAAGTGTATTACTCATATTTGTGGTCAGTCAAATCTATGAACCCACTTTATATAAGGCTAATAGTTTGTGAGAAAGATTAGTTTCATCTTGCATTATTATGTTACACTTGTTTATTAATTTTTGGATTAAAAAAATAATAATAATACTATAAAATTATATTAAATATAAATAATGGAGAAAATAAAAAAAAAAGTAGGCATAAAACTGAATATCATTGATATTACAAAAAGAGTAATGATATACTCAGCAACAAATCATAGCAACTTTTTGATAGCAACTCATGTGGCATGCATTCATTGGTTATATTTTTATTAATATCAAATAATTGGCCAATGAATGCATGCCACATGAGTTGCTATCAAAAAGTTGCTATGATTTGTTGCTATAATATTTCAAATAAGTTATTATCCTGGTAACAAAGGACCCAAACCCTAATTAAGCCCAAAACTTTTGGCCAAATTAAGAAGACATTTGATATTTCTTTTTTTAATTATTTATTCAATTTCAGTTGAGGATCGAATGAAGCTTTAATTTTAAGACATGCAGAATTTTGCACTCTCTTTTCAACATCACCTAGAAAGAAACAACAATTACTTATACAGTAAAACCTATATAAATTAATAATCGATAAATTAATACTCTTTTTAAAATAGTACTTTTCCCCGGTCCTGACTCGGGCCAGCTCAAAAAATTACAAATTTTAATAAGATAATAATTTTTTGGAAAGATCCCTTTATAAATATATAGTCCCGCCAATATCATAAATTAATAATCTTTATAAATTACAAATATAACTATAATACTTTATTAAAATAAGAATACATTTTTGTTTGTTTTTTCTTAAATTTTAAATCTAAATAAATTTCATCTCTAACTTTCCTAACTGCATCTAAAAGTTTCGGTGTTGAATTATCGAACTGCAACAAAAAATTTTAATTTACAATGAACCCACTAAATGTTTTTAGTTCTAATGTACAATGAACATATTGGATATTTTTAATTTTCATGTACAATGAGATACAATTTATTTTTACATTGAAAATTTTAAATTTATAATAATAACTATAAATATAATGAACTAATAGATACAATTAACTTGTACATATTTGATTTATCTATATATTTATTTACGGAGATCGTACTCTTTAAATTATTAATTTATCAATTAAATAATATCTCGTTAAATTAATAAAATTTCAAGGTTCCAATGTTATTAATTTATAGAAATTTTACTATATATTACCAAATTCCAAATAAGGGAGTCTCTTGTCACATCATTAACAGTTTGATGTGTGATACTTTAACTTTTAGAATTAATACTTATGTTTTTAAATAGAGATGATACTTTTTTCCCTTTTTGTTGTTTTTTTAAATTTTATGAACAAGAGAATACTTCAATCCTTATAATCGATTATTTTTTATTTTTCACTACAGGCGTTACATCGCCATGAACTAGATAATACATCAAGAGTTTTAAACGATACGTGATATTTCAACCTTTAAAATCAATACTTTTTTTTTTAAGAAGAAGAAGAAGAAACTAGCGATATATCAACATCCAAACTCAATTCAAAACCTATAAACAATACGCAATGCATCAAAGACTGACTGTACGCAAAACTTGATACTTGAAAATATAAGTGCGATACTTTTGAAACTAAAATCGATACATCTGCCTATGAATATCTATATCACTTGTTTGAAGAAAAAGAAAATTGCTACATCAAATCGCGCTGGTAAGTTTAATACTCTTTCTATTTCATTAGAAGAGTCCATTTTGAAAAAATATTCTCTTCTCCAATAGACGAATCCATTTCAAAAATTTTACTTCTCTTACCCTTACTAATATAATCATGTGTGGTTCACAATTAGTCTATATTCAATAAGGATATAAATGCAATAAAGTGTGTCAAATTAGCTATCTTAAGTGTTATACCTTAACATTCATAATAAATTATAAATTGGTCAAAGTGTACCCTTCTACTGAAACGGAAGGAGTACAAGTTTTTACATTTCCGAATTAACTTGAAGTCCTTTAATCTGCTCCTTTCCAACTTGGTTCGATCGGTCTAAGGGTCTGTTTGATAACAGTGCTTAATACTTAAAATTATTTGATTAAGCCACAACAACTTCTGTATTGTTTGATAACGAAAATCTAAACCTCTTAATTGATTAAGCACTGCTTATTTTCTTTATAAAAATTTAAGCAGTAAAAGCTAGCTTACTGCTTATCACTTAATGCTCCACGTAATATTCTTTTAAATAATCCATATTTGATTTCCAAAGTTACCCCTTTTATTTTATTCATATTGATTTAACTATATTGCAAAAAAAAAAATTAACTATAAATATTTATTTTTGAATAATTTTTTTCTTCATTAGCATAACACGTTTAACTTTTTCATCATAATATTGTCAAATAAAAGTTGTTTTATTTTTTATTATTGTATTTTGGTATTAAAATTTATTTAATAAATTATACCATTTACCTATTTTTATAAATCTCATTTGTACTATGTGTTTATATATATAATTTTATTAATTAGATATGAGTTTTATTGTAAAATTTTTAATTTCTTTTAAAATGGAATAGTGGACTCATTTTTTATTTTAGGAATTTTAATAAATTCAAATAAAATATATATTTTTTGTTTTGTATTTTAATCATTCAATTTAACGTGTTTTACCTTATTTTGTTTCTTTATATTTTTCATTCATCATAATTTATGTTTCATTATAAAAATTGATATTTCACATATGTAAATATTAAAAAATCAACGTAAGGGTAAAATGATATATTTTCAAGATTTCATATTAACATCAGCATATTTATCAAACAAGATCGAGTGATTAAACATTCTGATTTAAATATTGAAAAAATATATTTCAGCAGTAAGATGTTAAGTGCTTAATCGATTCAACATTAAACATTCAGATATAAGCATTAATTTTTTTATCAAATGGCGACCATTCATAATTGGTTTATCCGCATTCGGAAGTTTGCAATGTTGCATACCAATTAAACTACTTATATACTTACTTAATTATGAAATTTGGCCTCAAAAATAGCAATTTCCTTATACTAACGTCGAAAATTCTGCACGCATGCAATAACTCATAAATGGCAAGTTCCTGAAATATAAAATCAGTGTGTTCAACTCTAATTGAAATATAAAATCGGAAACACCTTTTTTCTGAAATAGCAATAAAAGTTTTGTCGAGATTACACGAATTGGGCAACGTTCCTTATAATGTTGCACTCCCAACAGTCTATATAAACAACCAAACTAGACACACAAACGCACAACAACAACAAAAACCATCAACATTCGTCCTTAATTTTTTGTACACATTAATCATGTCGTTCTTGAAGAAAGTTTTTGGGAAGAAGAAGAAGACCGAGGAGCCCTTGCCGGAATCCGATTACTCGGACTCCGAGGTTGAGAAAGAAGAAGAAAGCGACCGTGACGACGACAACGAGTACAACAAAGATGACTCCGATGATGATGAACATCGGTGTCACCAGCATTGTTACAGGACTCCCCCGGAGCAATCTGAGGAGGATGAATCTGACGACGAGTCGGAGAGCAAGCGCCGCAGACGGACGGCTAGAGAGCTGCAGCATCGCCAGGAAGCCCACACGCAACTAATTCACCCAGATGAGGCACATTTGCTGTTTCAGCCTTTCAACCCCAACTTTCTCCGTCGACATTAGATAGAGTTTTAATTAATTGCTTTTGTTTAGTGATGATATATATATATATATATTTATTTATTATTATCCTTCACTATTAATATTATTACTTTTAGGCTTTAGTCAATCTAGTAATTAATTTTGCAAAAGATAAATAAATAAAAGTTTTTTGTTAATTTTTCGTGTTACACTTTTGCTGATTAATTATTTACAAGACATGTTAATTATTGAAACTACTTTTGGGTTTTCTTTACTTCATATTTCCCCTTAATTTCTTTGGTAATTAAACCAAAATCATTGGCCATATATACCTGATCGATCCTAAATTTTATTTGCTTTTTTCCATATTTAAAAAGTTTCAATTTAATTATTCAACTTAGCAGTTTGATTTATTCTTCCAAAAAATCAAGAAGAAAACCAAATTATTGTTTATTTAATCGCTTGACTCCTTGACGTGACAATATTACTTGATGAACTAGTATGGCATATATATATCTTATGCCACCAATATATACTATGCAATGAGAATTGAGAATTGATATGTCTATTGGTTCAATTGTCATGAATAACACAAATAATTTAATTACGAGTTTGAATGTCTACACATAAATCGGTCAAATTATACATTAGCAGTTTTCGCCCTATTCGTCATCAAAGTTAGAATCTTTTCCTCCGAAATAAACGCATACAATGTTATTAGTAGCATAAAGTTTAGCAAATTCAGTAATTTAGTTCAATTTCAAATATTAATGAAATTTAAATACTAAATTATTGTCAACAAAAAAAAAATCCCATGAAGTGTACGACCAAAGGGAGTTCATCTAGGATTAAAATCAATAATTACAAACTCAAACAAATTTAGTCCTCAATTTTGTCATGAAGCCCGAACTTGCCGCTTGAATGGTAATATTATTATCTTCTAACTATGAAAATTTTATCTGAATTTTCTGTGTCACACACACACATACAAAATCATTACTAATTAATTTCTTGATCTTTTGAATCTGTTTTCTCTTTGAGAAATTAGCAAAAATAGATCACAGATTTGCAGAAATTTATACAAACAATATTTCTTCCATACCCGATGATCATCATCTAACAACCCCAAAAGGCCTAACTATTTTTCAAGATTCATTCTATTCAAGCTTCTAACCTCACATTTCCCCTGTCAATATTGATGTAAGCATCATCTGTCATGGCAATTTCTTATTAATTACTCACTTTTGCTGTTTTGTATTATTGAATTCTTTGAATTATTCATGCTTTCCTTGCAAATTCTTGAAGGAGATTGGTTTTTCCTGAAGTAATTTTTCAAGAATTAAGATGAGAAAGGGTAAATTCATCTGGGATGATGCTCATAGTTTTAAGGGAAAAGGAGAGCTAACTAAAATTTCTGTGAAGATTTAGAGAAAGAGGGTTCCTTTCTATTTCTTCAAATCTTCCTTTAAAATGTTGAAATCAGCGGTTTTGGCGCCCTTCATTTGCTGTTGTTTACATATTTTCTCTGTAGGGATTAGACATATTGATTATCTCAATCTTTTGTACATTATGGATATTATCAGTTTTTCTTAGTTGGCTCTTGTTTCTTCTTAATATGATTACAAAATATGTGTCATGACTATGTCATTTCTTCGAATTCTAAGATTAGTACACATTCACATTATATTAGGAGACGTTCTCTGTATATGTAGTTCCCAAACGTTGGTTGTATTAGACTCCCGTGTGGTGTCTCAAAAAATATAGGTTAGTACATATTCGAGAGATGTAAAAAGATCTTTTGTGAGTTGCTATAGATCTGATTATGACTATATTGTGCAGAGGTTGTGATGGATCAAACAAATGCAAATCCTGCAGAAAATAATCAGTCTACCAATAATCCTACTTCAACTGTCAATGATCGAGATGTAAGTCTCATACATAGTCTCTAAACTAAATAGCAAAAGATAAGATCAATTTGTGTTTAAAGAAGGAATGATGGTTCCTTACTTTTTTTCTTCAAATCCTGTTTTAAATCATATTCTGCAACACTGAATATTTCCCTTATAATTTCGATCTCAGATATGCTTCAAATGTTAAAATCAGCAGTTTCTTTAGCCCGGCATTATCTGTAGTTTACATTTTTTTTTTTTTTTTTGTAAGGATTGACACCGTGACAATCTCAATCTTTTGTACTTGTGGACAGAGTTTTGACCAATTTGATATTATCAGTTCTTCTCAGTTAGCCCTTTTTTCCTTTTGAGTTTTAGTGCTGGCAAAGATGAAAGACCTGAAAGCTTTGTTCTTTGTTTGAGTAGTTGCTCTATAACTGATTATGACTATATTGTGCAGGTTGTGATGGACCAAACAAAAGCAAATTCTGCAGAAAAGAATCCATCTACCAACAATCCTACTTCTAAAGCCAATGCTCCAAATGTAAACCTCATGCATATATAGTTTCTAAACTAAATAGCAAAAGATAGATCGATAGATGTATAGATAGATAGATCGATGATTAATATTTGCATTTGCGTTCCCTTTTTCAATATTGATGTAAGCATTATCTGTCATGGAAATCTCTTATTTCTCAAGTATTTATTTTCTTGATTTGCATGGAATAGGTAAGAGGGCATTTACACACTTTTGCAGTTTTCTTTTTATTAATTGTTGAATCTTTTGAATTAGTAATGATTTCTTGCATTCGTGAAAACTTGCTTGAAGGAGTTTGGATTTTCCTGAAGTAATATTTCAAGCATCAGTTTCTGTGAGAGAAAGAGGGAAAGAAGGAATGATGGTTCCTTTTTTTTTTTTCTTTAAATACTCTTTATATCTAGTTCTGCAACACTTAATGTTTCCCTTAAAGTTTCTTGACATCTCTAAATGACGCTATGGCCGGCATCAAGCTCAGATATGCTTCAAATGTTAAAATCAGCAGTTTTATTGCACAGGATTTGTTTTTCTCTACTCACTTTAGCCCTTAATTTGCTGTAGTTTACACCTATTGTACATTATAGATAGACTTGTTGACAAATTTTGATATTATCAGTTCTTCTTAGATGGCTCTTTTATCCTATTGAGTTTAGTACATATTGTACAAAAAGCTTTCTTCTTAATATGATTACTAAATTTTTATCACTGACCTTTGTCATTTCTTCGAATTCTGAGAGAAGTACGCATTAACTGTATATTAGGAGGCATTCTCTCTGTATAGTGCCCAACCGTAGGTTGTATGAGACTCCCTTCATGGTTTCTCAACAAAGTAGATTAGTACATATTCGTGAGATACAGCAAGAACTCTTCTGAGTTGCTATATATCTGAGATTATGACTATATTGTGCAGGTTGTGATGGATCAAACAAATGCACACCCTGCAGAAAATAATCAGTCTACCAATAGTCCTACTTTGACTGTCAATGTTCCAAAGGTAAGCCTCTTGCATAGTCTCTAAACTAAATAGCAAAAGATAGATTGATTTGAGTTTAAAGAAGGAATGATGGTTCCTTTTTTTTTTCTTCAACTCCGGTTTTGAATCTTATTCTGCAACATGTTTACCTTAAACTTTCTTAACATCTCTAAATGTCGCTATGGCCAGCATCGATCTCAGATAGGCTTCATAAGTTAAAATCAGCAGTTTTAGTGCACAATTGTATTTCACAACTTTCTTTAACCCTGCATTTGCTATGTAGGGATTATAAACTCTGACAATCTGAATCTTTTGTACTTGTGGATAGAGTTTTTGACCAATTTGATGTTATCAGTTATTCTCAGTTGGCTCTTTTTTTCCTTTTGAGTTTTAGAGCTGGCAAAGATGAAAGACCTGAAAATTTTCTTCTTAATTTGAGTTTCTCTATATCTGACTATGACTGTATTGTGCAGGTTGTGACGGACCAAACAAATGCAAATCCTGCAGAAAATAATCCGTCTACCGACAATCCTACTTTGAATGACATTGTTCATAGTGTAAACCTCATGCATAGTCTCTAAACTAAATAGCAAAAGGATAGATCGATTATTAATATTCGCCTCTGCATTCTGGAAATGAGACTCAATCTCATTCTCATTATCATTTTCTTTACAGACTAGAACAGTTAAAGTGAGCAATGTCTCACTTTCTGCAACTGAAAAAGATATTCAGGACTTCTTCTCTATCTGTGGTGATCTACAATATGTCGATATCCAAAGGTTTTCCATCAGCTACGCCTTTATTGCTATCTGCTTTGCTTATTTGAGAATGGTTGTTGAAGTGGTAGTTAAACTTTCAGGGAAACCGAAACGACTCACCTTGCTTATGTAACCTTCAAAGAATCACAGGGTGCAGAAACTGCAGTTCTTCTGACAGTAAGTAGTCTAATGTTTTCCTTCTTTTTACCTCTGACATGGTGATGTTCCCTGTTGCATTTCTAGAAACTTTGCCTTATGCAAAGTTTTCAGGAGACATCGCATTGGCACGCTTAGTTCTAGTTTAGTTCTGTCCTATATAAAAAGTCTTGTTTCGAGTTGTACCTTGTGACT
Organism: Leptodermis oblonga; assembly: GCA_016801395.1. Lineage (NCBI taxonomy): Eukaryota > Viridiplantae > Streptophyta > Magnoliopsida > Gentianales > Rubiaceae > Leptodermis > Leptodermis oblonga. The sequence goes on along the minus strand of CM028751.1, from coordinate 16,309,883 downwards.
CATATATAGGGCCTGTTATTTTTGTTTCGTTTTGAAAACGGTTTTGGTTTCAACAGTAAATTTAATATATTTTAATCATATTCCATCATTTCCAATACAACTTTTTATTATTCAGCATCTACTTTTTACATTTTCAATACACTTTTTACATTATAAAATTATTTTCAACATTTGTTTTCAAAACCGTTTTCAAAATATTCAAAAAGAACAGGCCCATAGTTGTACCTCTAGACTATTCTAGTGGAACAGAGAGAGTAAAGTATTGCATCCTTGCCCAAATGGTTTAATTCTAGGAAGTTTCCTACCTGAAATTTTCTTCATTATAAACTTCATCTATGTTTAGGTGCACTATTGTCTTTGCTCTAAAGAAAGAAACCTAAACTTTTCCTTTTGATGTGTTTGGAGGTTTGAAACTGTTTGATATATTCTTAATCTCTTTGAGTGAAACACTCCCTCTGTCCCATTGAACGAGTCAAGAGGTACAACTGTGTATGAGTTTAAGGTACAACTCACTCTTTTATTGGGACAGAAGGAGTAGTAGCTAACATACATATTGATTTCTGCTCTATATGATCAGGGAGCTACCATATGGTCCATATCAAATCTTACCGTCTCTATAACACTAGCCGAAAATTACCAACTTCCTCCCAACGCTGTGATGCTAAACACGGTAAAGCTTCCCTTCAGTCGATACATCTTGGCGATTTGCTAGCTTCAGTACTTCAGAGGTTGAGCGATCAGCCTACATGAGATTTTGTCCATTAAAATACCCCACCGTTTGTTAATGGCTGCCATCCTTTCGACAGGAAACACCAGAAGCTTCCAAGACTGAAGCTGTCGTGAAGAAAGCAGAAGATGTGGTGAGTACAATGCTTTCCAAGGGGTACAGCTTGGGGAAGGACGCTCTAGACAAAGCAAAAGTTTTCGATGAGAAGCACAGCTTGACAACAAGCGCCTCAGCCACGGTCTCTTTGGTTGACAGTAAACTAGGCCTTAAAGAGAAGTTAAGCATTGGAACCGCTGTTGTCAATGAAAAGGTCAAGGAGATGGATGAGCGCTACCAAGTTAGAGAGAAGACAAGAAATGCCTTTCTAGCAGCTGAAGAGAAAGCAACTGTTGCTGGTTCTGCAATCATGAGCAACCCATATGTCTCATCCGGTGCCTCGTGGGTTACACATGCATTTCACAGAGTTGTCAAGGCAGCTGGAGATGTCAGCCAGAAGACCAAGGAGAAGCTTGAAAAAGCTGAAGAGGAGAAAAGGGAAATTAAACAGAAGGAACAGATCGCGATGGTGACTGACTATGCACGCATTCTTTTGGCTGAATCCCCGGCAGGAGAAGGTTCAGCCGATCCTTTTAAAACAGCTGATGGTAGGAAGACTGTCACCAGTGAAACTTTTGAAGTTCCTGCATTAGTATAACTCCATTGTACTTTATGGTGCATCATTTGTTCCATTAGTCTTTAAAGAGTTTAGTTTCAGAGCTTTTAGCTACTCAGTTCAACATATAAGACTGCAAAATAACCAACCATCTAGGTAATAAGGATATCATTCTTTCACTTCAATATCAGCTATCAAACCACATCTAGCTGTTATCAAAGGATATCATTCAAACAGAATACATGAGTATAACCAAGCTACACGGTAAAATGTACAATTTCCGGCTACAAAAATCTTTTTCCTTTATGCGAATCTATTGACAAGGATGCTAGAATCCTATGCCATTCTATTGCTTTATGAAGTATAATTTCTTCCTGTGCCGCTCTATTGCTATATGATACAATGTGCATCACTTTATCTGAAGTTTAAAGAATCAGCTTGATTTCCTTATTTTTCTTGGTTTGCAATCCATAAGAATCTGTTGGTAAGTTGAATGGGAGTAACAAACCAGAGGCTATTTTATGTGCATCGCCAAATACGAAAGTTTCTGTCATGTATAAAGACATCATCAAGGACCATTCTTCAAACATAAATCACAGCTAAGAAGATCCAACAAGCAGTGTTGATGTTTACCTTTAGGCATTCAGGTAACTGATCCTCCTCCATTCTGGCATGAGTCTGTTTATGCACATATAAGAATCCATTAACAGAGAATCCTGCTGTATTTACTTCAAACAAAGAATTATAGATTTTCCCTACAGACTACCATTTGCATACAAAAAACTCAAGGTTTAGGTTTTTGGTCCATTCCTACTATATAACTAATATGCTACTTATCAAACCACAATCTAAACAAACAAGAACTCGGAAGTTTATTTTACATATTTTTAGCGATGGAAACCATGAATTAATAAAGGAGAATCATAATAAATTTCAGTAAGAAATCCAAAATAACTTCTCCTTAAGAATACTGCCACTTTATTCTATAGCTAATGAACCCAAAGAAAAACTGAAGAGAAATAATAAAGAAAATTTAGGACCCAAAGAATAATGATGGGTAAATTCATGCAACTGCTGTTTAAAATAGTAACCTGTCTGATATTGTAGCAAGATGCTTCTTGCTTTGCTTCTTTAGATGCAAGAATGACTAGTACAGCAGCAACAGTTGATGGCCAAAAGCAGAGTTGTTCATGGCCTAAAAGAGCTACCATGGCTAGGTACTTCACCGTCTTCTCCACCTTCTCAGAAGCCTTTGCAGCTCTCAGATAAAACCTGTCTCAGATTCATTGATGCCATGAGCCATTTAGAGATCGAATCACAATCCTATTTTTCTCTGTTTCAACTCTTACACTACTATTATTGCAAATTGTTCCATATATCACTATATTGATGCATAGAATGATCAAAGAATGCATGGAGAAAACCACTTACCATAAGAAGTTGTACAGAGTGGGCAGGAAGCACCGGAACTTCAGAACATCCTGCACCAGCCACTCCATAGCCACCACTTCGTATCTGCTGTATGTATAGCCTCCTATGTGAAATATGTTTTGCTGCACACTGAGATGACAATGGTAACAGTTTAGAGTTGCATTTCAGAGTACCAGTGAACTAATAGTGCTTACCGCACATGTAACATGAATGCTTACATTAGATGCCAATTGAGTTGCTGATAAGATTTATGGTTTACAGCACAAGTATGTATATCTGTTTGCCAAAACCAGTATTTCTCTATGCAAGAAGTATAGTGTTTGATCTCTTTAATTCTAACACTATCCAGTTAAAGCATAATTGTAATGCAAGTCTGACTTCCATCTAAGAATATTATGCCTTGCAAGAGCTTTAGGGCAAATATGCGAAGCTATCCATAAAAGGCGTGACTATGATCACGTAGAAGAAAGAGAAAATTAAAGAAAATTCTAGTACCTGTTCAGAGGTTGGTTTTCTTCAAACCTTGTTGCCAGAGTGAGGCAGGCAATGCCAGCAATTTGAAGATTTCTCTCTGTTTGGAAATAACCTTTGCTCAAAAAGCGATCAAGCAGACTGACACTCAGAAAGAGAGTTTCCTGCTGAAGCTCCTTGTTTGCTGCTTGCTAATTTGAAAGTGCAACAGAAAATAAAAGAATGAATGTCCTGTTTGCTCTTTTAATAAAACTAAAGAATATCTGAGTTCAGTCATCAGAGTATAAGAACTAAGGTATAGTAGTACTACTGGAAACTAGACATTAGCACTTCAGACAATAAATCATGATTTTCGTGTACAAGAGGTAATGCTAGGAAACCGAATATATTACTCTACACTATAAGGTGCGATATAGGTTCTAATGACAGCACACAGCAGGTGTGAAAGCAAAACAGAAAACTAAAAACTACAACAGAATCTTTAGTAAAAAACAGCGTTTCTTCGTTGGATAATTTACCCTCTGAATCTGAGAAGCTCGTCTGAGTAGTTTTTCTTGTGGTACAAGCATATGGTAACGACAAAAAAGTAACCAACTCTCACTTGGACCACTAGGACATTTCAGTGAATGGGATTACACGCGCTTCCCATTCTCAACCTTTTCGATTACTTTCAGTACAAACCCGCTATAACATTTTGAAGAAAATAGTCAATAAACTGAGAATTTCCTATTTTTAAGAGTTTATAAAGAGTCTCCACCACATAGATTGCATATTTCCCACTATGCCCAGAACCTTAGAGTCAACACGTGTCCGTCAATAATATTGCGAAAGAACCAATGAGAAAACATAAGACTTCCAAACACAATTGTACAGTTTGTGGATGGAAAAAAGTAGTCCCCAAGGTGCACTCAGATCCTAGAAAAATGCATGCATGGCCAATAGACAACGCCGCTTCAAGTTACCGCAGCCACATTACGTGTGCACGCAGTAAAAGAGACAAGGCCACGAGAGGACCAAAAGACTGTAACTAACGAAAACTGAAAGTAAACAAGAACTTGGACGAGTAAAAGGTATAAGATGTCCACTTATATATATATGCTCCTAGTGGCCCTAAAGAACTGGCACGACAGTCACAGACATGCAAAGAATTAAAGAGCATAATTAGGAATGAGGGGATAAATATATGGGAAACGTGATGGGAAGATTGTTATTAACTAAGTTTTGGCACTACCTCAAAGATCCAGTGGACCATTTGCCTCCGCTGCTGAAGTATAAGGTCGCCGTATTTGGTGGAGGAACAGTATTCTTCGGCATAGTCGCGTAAATACACTTGCCTCCTCTCTCTGATCGAAATCATCTTGTACGCCTCTTCGTCTTCTTTCTCTTCCAATCCCAACAACTTCATTTACAAAGATAGAAGACCTAAATTATTCTCTTATATAATCCCAATTATCAAATGTAACGACTGAAAAGTTATTGCACGTGAAGGAAAATTGGTTGACGGAGCTAATTACAAAGCAACAGGAGAAACTCAAACTTGATGTATCTTGTTTTCCTTTTTCCTCGCAATTTTAAAAGACGAAACTTTAACAGCAATATCTGGATCTATAACAGCGCGTAACAAACTTTTTTAGATTTTTTTGAAAATATAACACTTGATTCAAACTTAAATTTAACAGCAATAATTCAGACTTAGGTAGAATGCTTTCCAACACATAGCTTTCCTAAAACATGACCATGCAGTAATTATATATTTGAACTTTTGCACGTTTTAAGGGAATTACACAGAAACAAAATAATTCAACACACATTCATTTGGTTTGTAGAACTCACGGTGATTTCTGGGGAATAAATAAGATGAGAGGAGTCTTCTCGATCAGTAGCCAAAGCAAAAGTTGATTTGCAGAAGTCTTGAGAAAACTGGAGGGACAGTTGAAACGTCGGAGGACTCTCATCGTTGATAGACTTTTCGGAGAATTGGCTACCGGATTCATACCAAATCGAAGGCGTATAGTCTGAGAAATCAAACTCTGAACTCTCTGCGTATAGTTCCGACTCCAATTCAGAATACGCCCACGACTCGCAAGCGACTTCATCCGTGAAATTCTCTGAGCACGTAATATCAAAGTCGATTCTAACATTTTCTTCTCCACTCTCGGCACCTGATTCTAGCTCTTCTTCGTCTCTGTTCTGGCTTTTGCACATATATTTCTCAGATGTTCTCCCAAAATTTGAGTCCGAAGCCGATTGCAAAACAGAGTGAATTGAGACGACATCGGTTGAGTTAATTTCAATTGAGTTCTGAGTTACCAACGTCTTCTCTCCTTTGAGCTTTGAATTTCTTCTGCCGATTGATGTAACCGCTGAAATTTCAGACTTATTCACCGCTTCTGAATCAGAAGCTCCTTCAACACCTCTTTTAGGCTCTGAAATAACTTCACAATTCCGAAATTTCAGAGAATTCTCATTCCTCTTTCCGGAAACTGCTCCAGAGCACGACTCAACACATGAGGTCTCCGACATTTCGCCGGCGTCAACGAATCCGCGTTTCTCGTCTTTCTTCCTATCACAAGTAGCTCTCCGAAACTCATCACAGACATTTTCGTCAAATCGCCGGTTATAATTCACCGAGGCTCTGTAAGAATCGCATTCGAAGGATAAATCCTCCGTTGCCAACTGCGAAGGATCACCACCACCGGTCGTGAAAAACGAACGAAGAACCGGAGAGATTTCAAAACGGCGTCGCCGCCGGGGGAGCTTCGATCGAAGCCGCTTCCTCACTGCGACGAACAGCGGCAGCTGCCTTTCCTCCTGTTCCGGTTTACGCTTCATGATCAGTCAGGACCTAAAACGACTTCAGAGAAGAGTTCCGATTGGGCGATCGGAGTAGCTAAAAGCAAATCGTCGGAGTGCCGTCGCGTGCTTCCAAAGGTGAGGAAGTGAGTGTGAGTGTGAGTGTGAGTGTGTGTGCACGGTGTGTGTTTGTGGAGAAAAGTGAATGCCTAAAATGGACTGAAGCAGTTGAGGACGTTGAAATAAATTTAACTTGGGGTTTATATATGGTGAGAAAGGTGGGGTCCAACTGTGGTGGGACTTGGTGGGGTCGGGGTCACGTTTATAGCGATTGCCGGGAGATAGTGGAGGGTGGAGAGAGTGAAGGCGTGTGTTTGATAAGACAGAGACAAATTTTTGGTCAAACTGTGATTTTACCGATTTACTGATTTAACAATTTAATATTAAATATTTTCTGATTTATAATATCTTTCCTTAAAAGTTGAAAGTAGATTGGCCTTGTCCTAGCTCAAATATCACAAAAATGTTAGTACCTCACGTTTATTTTGCGAGTTTATTAGGAAAATTCACTTTCTATCATCACTTATTCCACATTAGTTATGAATTTATAAATTCATTATAATTTCAATATTGAATGCGTAACTAATGTGTAACTGATTTGACCATTTAATGTTTAAACTGGATTTATTAATTAAAAGTTATAAAATTGGTAAGTGAAATTCAATTCAGGTAATCAATTGAACTAATTTATTTAGGAACTTAATATATGTACCAACCATTTTACTATTTGCAGGAATTGGTCAAAATATACAAATATTCATATACTTGCACAAAGGGTCTCTTTTTTTTAGACCTTAGCCAGTCCGTGAAGGAAGTTGGTTTATAGAAGAAAAATATATATATAATAATAATAATAATTAAAGGTGAGATGACACCTCCACGGGCCTCTAGCTGAGGTTTTCTAAACCTCTGCCACCGGTCGGCCGAGATTGATTTATGGAAAAATAAAATTTTAATTAAATGTGAGAATCCCCTTTGGGATATTCTTACTTTTGCCTCTTAAAATTTTTAAGTAGCTACTGCATTTAATAAAATGGTTAATACAATTAATATTAACACCACCCTTTATTTATTATTTATAATCAATTTTGAACTAGTTGATTGGTTCGATTTTTCATTTGGAAGTTCCTTAAACTGAATAATCGGGATAAATTATTATTGGAGTTAATTGGTTTCAAATTACTATATATTCTATTACATGTATTTATTTTCTAATAATAGTATTTATCACCTATAAATTATAACTAAACGTTTTAATAATGTGTAATAAGTACTATTTATAATGGATTATTATAAGCACTATAAATAGAGTATATTTATATTAATAAGTTTCCAAAAACTTAATACTTGATTTTATAGTTAACATGTTTGTAGTTAAACTATAAATCGTTCGTTGACATGTTTTTGAATACTTGCATTTTATATTAATATTTCATTATTTTTAACACAAATTTATTATTTAACTTAGGGGTTAGCAAAATAATTCAAAAACTGTCCGAATGTTGATCCGATCCGAAATTTTGGATCGGATTCGGATCGGATTTTTTTTTCCGGGATAATGTTCAGTTTCGGATTTTTTTCGGATAATCTGAAACCGATCCAAAACAAAAATTGACAAAAAAAAGAAGCTAAAATGAAAGAGAACCACGGATTTCGGATAAAAAACCGCGATTTCGGATAAAACCCGGTTTCGGATAAAAATCGATCCAAAACCGCGCCACCGATTAAACTCCGAAACCAAATCCGAAACTTCGGATTCGGATCGGTTCGGAGCAGATTCGGATCGGTTTTCTTTTTGCTCACTCCTAATTTAACTATATATTTTCAATGCATTTTTTTATGGTTTCAATTCATTTTTTACATTAAAAAATTATTTTATAAAAACATATTTTTAAAATTATTTTTTAAAATCTTATAATATTTATAAAATTATTCATTTCACCTCTTGAAGTTTTTGATAAAAGTCACATACAGTAATGTGAAAAATATGACAATGTGAAAAGTGAGGGACCCAAAAGTTATTTTGAAATGTATAAGGGACCAATTTTAGGCAATTTGAGATTTATTCTGTAATTTGGACAAACTTGAGGTATTAAATGTAAATTACATAAATTACTAGACTTTGCAAAGGTCTGTTTATAGTTAGCTCAGTTGGGATAGCAGATTAGAATCCGTGACTTCTGGAGCAGGAAAAGTGAAGGAATTCTTGTTTCGGGGGAATAAAATTGTCACTGCGTTTGATTGGATTTGAGGCTTCTTCCATGAACGCAGTTTCGCTATCGTAGGAATTGGAACTAATTGCTAGAAGTAGAAAAAAGGTTGAAGAATTAGATGGGCATGTCATCTGCCAGCGTTGTGGGTGATGCGTTGAAATTATGCGTGTTTGATTTGAGAAGGGGGCAAAATGAAGGGCAGGAGCTCGATAAGATTTTGTTTTTCTACCCTGCCGATTTGCCCTTTTCGGCCCAGCTTTCCGTGATTGGTCTCAGTGAAGGACTGATCACTTTCACGAGGTAAGAAACAAACCCACTTTGATTTTGATGCTTTGTTGTCGTAAAGATTATGGGAATGCTTTTGTAGAGATTATAGGGATTGCAATGGCGTGCTACTTAAATATATTGATTTGTGTAAATTTACAGGCATATTAAGCTTTGTATGTGTGAGTGTGTGTTCTACAAGAAGGAAATGAAGGGGGAAAAGGGCATGATTCTGAATATCTGTGTGTTTGAGGGTTTTTTTTTTTTTTTTTTTCGGTTCTTTAGTGTCAAGAATTTCATTTACTTATTATTGGATTTTATCTTCCACAGAATATTTTCTCCGGAGGCAGCATGCGAGGTCATTGAAGCAGAGATGCACTCTCATGTCTTTTATGAGGCTGAACCTGATATCTGGATGGTTATGGTATGCTTAGTTTTTCTTGTTATGTGAGATCTAAGTTTGCTCTTCAAAGGTGTACTATAGTTGAGGCCGCCATGTTTTTGTTTATTGGCAATGATTGAATAGGTGCAGATTTAGATTTTTGTTCAAATATTACATAAACAAAATGCTTGATTTCAACTTCTTAATCATGTTAATAAGTTGTTGATGGAGCTTTTCTACTTAGAAGAAAATTACAATGCAAGTATAGCTGGGCAATAACTTTGACTGCTAATTTCATTGGATGACACATCGAGGCCGTCCAACATCTCAAAATATGACAGACACATTTGGTCAACATCATTTCAAACTAAATTTTCAGACTCTAGAATGCAAACTGTAAAATATTATTGATCATTTGCCACTGATGTGTTGGTCTATTTTACTTGCACACTGTTAAATATTGTGGATCGGTTACTGGATTTTTACTCTTCTACTTGTAAACTGAAAGACCAATGGGTGGGATTCCAGTGACTAAAGTCTTTTTTGTTTGAACTGTTTTCTTGCAAACCTGCTGTGATCACTCAAATGCATTCAGGCACCTGTAAATATTTTTGATAGCATTTTATATGTTGGTGCCATGCAGTCCCTCCCTATGTTGTATAGGCCTCCCATGATTTGGGTTTATAATAGCTTAGTTTTCCCTAGGCTGTGCTCAGATGCCAGATTTTCAATCCTTGAGATTCTGGTTAGAGGCAAGTGTCCCTCTTAAAGTAGAGGTCTTTCATGGTTGCTTATGGCAAAGAAATGTTCTGGGAGCTGTTATGTATGGTTGGGTGGAAAGCAATGCTGTGTTTGTCGTTTTACCACCTAGAGAGTTTTTAGGTTGACTGCTAAATGTTTCCAGTTACCTCTCTCCAATGTGTTGCATTAACACTTACAGAAGAATGGTGGAAATAAGTCTATATTAAAAAATCTGGTTGTATGGCTTGACAATTTGACACGAGATTTCTTTATATGCAGTTCATAAAGGCACTTTGTTTATATATTGAAGATAATAATTCATACTGGGGATAGTGATGAAATGCTTATCTCTCTTAATTCCAACGTACAATACTATTTTGTAGGTAGTGGAGAAAAGTAAAGAATCAGAAGCCATTTGGCGAATTGATGCATTACGATCATTCCTTAAGGAGATGCACTCCCTTTTTGTGATGTTTCATGGACCTATAAGAGCATTGCTTGATAAGGAGCCTGCTGGAGGACTTATCAGAACTTTTCTCTATTACTTCATCATGGATTATTTGAGTGGTAAGGAGTCTACATATGCCAAGTGAAGTTTCCTGGAATTTTGTTCTCGTTTAAGTTTATTTAGATTTAAATAGATCACCATAAGTTACTAATTCTCAGCATTTGAAAAGCGGTCTCCATTCAACTCTTGCTGCTGGGGTAATGTGCAATTGCTATGTCAAATGATTTCCATTTGATTTGTGCAATAGGAACAATCTGATGTTGCTGTCTACCACAATACTCATACATTTTATCTTTGAGGCAGATTTCCTTACTGCAAAGAAACTTCAGTTGCCAAATTTTCGCGAATCTCTGAAAGAGAGAGGAACAATGCAGATACTGACCATGGGACGAGAGGCTGCACTTGAAATTCAGGTTTATCTATTGATAATTTATTATGTATATTTCGAGAGCTATAGTTTTCCTATGTAAAGAAATAGTGATTGAGAGGACTTTAGTTATTTTTTATTTGTTAAATCAGCATAAAGATCATGAGTGGAAATTTGATTAATGGGAATTGATGTTTGAATGATGCAACATGTATGTGCCACCTGCTTTCCTTTTCTTCCATTGGTTGTAAATGAAGGTATAGAATACATGGGAGAGCGTACTTTTCTGACTCCTTACTCATTTTTTTACTTTCATCCATATTTGATGATTGTTGACATGATTGAGGTGCTAACGTGCTTAATAAAGGCAGTAAGGAAAAGTGTCAAACATTCCTCATCAAGTGCCATCTATAATTCATTGGGATGGGTGTAAGGAAATTTATTTTGGATGAATCTAAACCTGTTAGCTGTAAGTCTGGGGATAGTATAAATGTCTCTAAATCAGTAAGCACAGTTCTTTCTGAACCATGAAGAAGTTCTTACATTGTGTTCCTAGTCTTGGACTTCCATAGATTTGCTTTGTGGAAGAGGTTCAAACTATATGATCTTATTCTGTTTTTGGTGATTATTCAATAACTAAGTAGCAGATGAATTTCCTCCTACTTTCTGTAGACAAATAACTCACTTGCATATCTAGATATGACAAACAGTACGGTCTTTGTAATCTATGCAAGAACTAGTAATCTGACTATTGTTCACCTACTTATAGTTGGAAGGCTGCTTTATTTTTAGAATCTGCACTCTAGCTCCTCCCCCCACTTCCTCTCTCTTTCCATGATCCTCTCCTTATCTGAGTTCAAATCACTGAACAACCTTCAAAGGGGACTACGTGCAAAGAAAGTTGCCCATTGTATGAAGATAATATTACATTGACTTGCTAAATGACCTTGAGCATCCTATCTTCTTGATCAGCCAATTTGCTATCAATAATGAGTGACAGAACTTCAAGTATAAAACCCTTGTTTCAAACTAATTGAGGGATTGTCTCCCACATAGTGGGAAAGAGGCTTGGTTGTTTTTTTTCAGATTTGTGATATAAATTCAACTTCTGAACTGTTGCTTATGCATATCCGATGCACTCTTGCATTCGTTAACCGCTACTTCAGTAGTGTATTTTTTTCTTTCAGTCAGTATTTTTCTTTCTTTCTCCCCTGAGCACTTGTCTTGTACACAACAGAAGCTCATGTGACACTTCCTGTATGAACCATAAATGCAAACAGACTATGCTATCTAACTTTAACTGATTCCACATTATTACCATTGAGCTTTCTTGGCATAAAAGTGGCGACTGAGGAATCTTATACTGATTCTGGATCTGCCTATGATAACATATTTTCTCCTTATCAAATTATTTAAATTTCTGATGATATTAGGATTTCTGAGCCTCCTCCCCCAAAAATGTCAACACTCTTTTTCCCTAGGGCTGTCCACCTTAGATCAGAATTATGGTTTCTAATAGTTGGTACTAGTCTAAAATGACATAATTGATCAGAACATTTTACAACTACTAGCATCTATTTCTTTGTACTTCAGAAAAATGCACATGCCTGATGCATCTTTCTGAACTATTTTCTCATTTTGGTTAATACAAAGTTCTAATGGCATGTTACCAATTGATATGTACCTTCCTTGGTTTATCTCAAGTATTTAATTATCATTTTCTCTGTGGATGTTTGCTGTTGGAGGAAGAAAGTTGTTTGAATTATTTTATCTCTACTCTGCCCCCAGACGAAGAATGCTATTTTTCTTTGACAATTTAGTCATCTGTATATGATACCTGATTTGATTCTTTACTACTGAAGCTAAATACAAAATTTGTTTAGTTATTTTTCTGTTCGTGTTTGTTTTTCTTCATCTGTCTCTACATCTAGTTCTTAGGGTGTGAATTTATTGGGTTTCTGATTAAATCTATTATTCCTTTTTTACTCTTTCTTTGTTTTCAGAAAATGTCCAGTCTTATGCTGCCTTATTTGTTTCACTGACTGGCTAATTTTGTCTCATGTTTGCAGTCATTGGCAAAGGCATTAGAATCATGTGCTGGTAGCACACCATGTCACTCGTTAATCATGTGCCAGGACTTACTAGTATCCTCCACTCTTTCTCCTGTATGTTTGTTCTCTCTCTCTCTCTCTCTCTCTCTCACACACACACACACACACACACACATACACACTCAAAAATGAACTTTTGTCCTTGAAAAATGAAAAGAGAGTGGATTTTCAAACCTGTCTCTCTATAATTCTCACTAACAAACACACAGACAGATGTCCTCATTATGACTCGTGAGAGAAAAATGCAGAACATTTTATTGCTTCTTTTGGTTCACAAGTTTGATAGTATTCTGATAGTTCTTGATTTGCTAAATAGTCTTAAAAAGCACTCAAGATGGCATCATAAACTTCAAAATGCTTTCTTCTCTGTCCAATCATTCGTTACTTCATTTTGTTAGGATGACACCGTAAATCTATATACTTATGCTGTTCTAAGACTTTCCCCACGTGCTTTGTCTTCCGGAGTAAGTTCGTGGTCCTATTTGCTCAAAGGGAATGTCACTCCTAGTGTTCCTGATGGGCCTCTATTACGAAACTCTGATTTTATTCTGGATCAACATAATGGTTCACGTGAAACTTCTCATTTGGGAGATCATAGTGATAATGTGGTGAGGCCCTTAAAGCATGACAAGTGGTCCAGAGGCAAGGAGGGTTTTCTTGTTGCTGATCTTTGGGGTGCTGCAACTGATAGATCTGCTCGTAAACACCCAACAATTTGGCTTCGTCAAACCGAGGAGATGATGTATCTATGTGCCTACCAGCATAGGAGCCTCACCTTATTATTTTTAGTTCCTGCAACATCTGTACTTGATGAGGAGCAAGGAATCGCTTTGATCAAGCAGCAAATTATTGATGAAGTGAGTTGTAGTCTCCAGTTTTTTGTTTCCCCCTTTATTTTTATTTTTTTTTTTTCTTATCTGAACTACTTTTTCTTCTTCTTCCTAATTTTTATTTTTCCTACCAATTAAATGTTCTACAAAACCTTTTTATCCATCGGGGTGAATAAGGTTTGCATGCAGAAGTTTCTGCCATTGGGATTCATCTCTGAGTAAGAGTTAAGAAGTTTGTACTGTCTTCAAACAGTGTCATTATGCTCCCACATGTGTTAAAGCAGTCCTTTTGCGTTCCATCCTTTGGTCTAAATTAATGAAATGACAATGAGATAGGTGACAAATGATTTGTAATGGTGAAAAAAAAGAAAAAAAAACAAGTGCTATTTGTGTTATTGAACACAAATGTTCAGTTGAAAGAAAATGATTTTTCTCATTTTGTCATTTCAATTGTCTTTGAATGTGGTGATGTAGATGGAAAAGAAATGGAGCTTGGTTAAGTGACCAATTCTTAGTTATAACATCCACATCACATTAGGTTTTTCCATATACTTAAATAACATTGTGATTTCTTATTTTTGTGCTAGTCTACAGTAATCTGCCTAATCTTTGTCATTACACCTGAATCCTTTCAAGGTCCTCTAAGGGTCTGATGTTGATCCTTTCTAGAATGTTAATTAAATGTTTTTCCCCGTCTTTTAAGCATGTATCTGTTGAAGTGGTCTGTTATGCTTCAGGCATTAGGACAGAAGTCTAGTCGGGCAAGCAAATTGACCAGCTTATTCTGCCTGCATGTATAGCTAACATGTAAAAGGATTACCAATCAACAGTTGAATGGTTAGCAATAGTTGGTGAATATTTACTTGCCTTTGATTTTCTGTGGGCCAAGTATTTTTATATAAATGAAGTTCATATAGACAATAGATTCTGGGAGTAGTTTTCTGTAACAGCTTATGTGTAACTGAAAATTTTACCTTTTGTGGTAAAGAGCGTTTCTATGCTGCTGATTTCACACCACAGTTTATGACCAGGATTTGTTATTTGGCTCCCAGATTGTAGTAATATTTATGGTTAAATTTCCAGAACCAAAACACTCAAAAATGCAACATTCACTAGCTTAGTTCAATACTTGAATTGAGGGCTTCCTCATTATGTTTGAAACTTATGATTATGAATATACATCATTCTAATCTCCTTTTCATTTTATTTTAATTATATAGACTTTCCTTGGTGTTTGTTTGTTGAGTCTGATTTGGAATGTGTTTGTGTTTATTTTGAACATTGAGAGTATCTGCTCAATTGCAAGCAATGATGTAAGGTTTGATTATTTCAGTTATCAGTTAAGATTATCAAAGTTGAAGAGAAACTATCAAGTGGATGGGGTGGTGAGAATGCATATCACGTTCCTGGGTATCGTTATTTGCTGGTTGATGGGGATAGATATATATCCAGAGCTTCTCCACCCGGAAAAGTAACAACCCTAATGAAGGTTAGTTGCTGAGTCAATTTAAAGAAAGATGCTTTAGGGCCTTATTCACTTCTGATTGTGCATTGTCTGTCTGATATTATATCAAGCATTTTTTACTTAATCAACAATTTAAGTTGAAGTCCTTTGATTTTGTCACTACCAGGGAAAACGTTTTAACGTTCAATTGATTGTTGGGTGTTGTGTTTTTAGTTGATAATTTGTAGTTGAGATGGCTTGATCCTCTGTAATAATTCTTGACAGGAATCTTTAATTGCTTTGAGTAAGCTTCGAGAAGAGGTTGACTTGGAAAAGAGTAGGGCTAAATGGGATGACGTGGGCATTGAGAAAGATATGGAGGTATGTATCAGGGCTAAAAACAATGCATGGGTGATTGCTAGGACTACCAAAGGAAAGGAGCTTTACATGGTTCTTGAGAAAGCCAATGAGACACTTCTTTATGCCTCAGATGCTGTAGAGAAATTCAGTGACCGGTAACTCTTCCTTCTGCGCCCTGCCTGCATTCATGTATTTTACTTTTGGCACCCAGCAGATTGCTTCAGTTAAAAAGAATTGACCGTTCTCTGGTGGAGAAAAGCTAAAATCTAAATCAAATTTGTGCTTCACTTAAATTTGATGGTAGGGATAGATATTGTTGTTGTTCATCCTGAAAACCATCTGTTTTTCCTTAACCCCTTTTAAAGATTAAATGTATTATAGAGTTCAAATAAACCGAAAAACTAATTCAAGTAGTCTCTTTAGAAATTAGACTTAGCGATGCGTATAAGCTTTCTCGAACTTTGTCTGACCGATGATCCACTTAGCTTTTTATGTCAATGGAAACATATAGAAGTTGATAACAAGTAATGCGTTGTTTATTTGGAAAGCTTTTTAGAAATAATGGCTGGCTAGTCAGTGGCGCGCTAATGTTTCGTGCTCTTCCTCTTGCTTCTTAGTTTGTATTAGGCTGTGTGTATTTGTCGCCTCTTCTTTTTCGGAAGGAAATCATAAGAAACCAAAGCCAATATAGTACTGGAGCATATTTACAGTTTCTATCTGTGATTTTGCAGGTACTGCTATGGAGCCTTTTCTTTGGACTAAGGCAGTCTGTCAGTGTCCACTCTTACTCTCTCACAATAGGTGGATGGGGCTCTCAAACTGATATGTGGGACCCACTCCTATCGCGAGAGAGTAGATAGAGTAATAATTAAACCGAGGATCCTAACTGCAACAATATGTTGGTACACAGATAATATGAATATGTTTATGATGCTGTTGCGGGAAGAAAAATAATGGTTCAAAAAGTTTCTTTGAGACATGTAGTACATGTATTTTTGTTGTTGAGCGAATGTAGTTGAAGAAGGGACAAACCTTATGCAGTAAATATAACAAATGTAATTTAATGCAATGGAATAATGGTTTCTCTTTACAGTTCATTACGGCAACGGTATAAACTTTTGGAGTTAAGACTTGTGGAGCGGGTTCATGAATGCGATAGTGGGATCATTGTTCACATAAGCGTTTAAACTTTAAAGTGAAGTGATGTTTGTAAGCAGTATTATTTTCAATTATCCCTTCCTTTAAGAGTGAAAAAAACAAAGTCAAAAAATTAAAATTAAAAAATAATAATAATAATTGAAAGTGTTATTTTAGAAGGGTATAAAATTATTTTCCATTATCACTTTAAGAGTGAACAAAACAAAGCCAAAAATTAAAAATTAAAAAAAAAAATTGAAAGCGCTATTTTAAAAAGGTATAAGTGTTAAGGTGAGATTATAGTTCATTCATCGGAAGTATTTAACCTCTTAAATTTTGGTCTTGTATAAATTAAATATGTAATTGCATACTTACTTGTATAGGTCTTAATGGTTGAATGGTCGGACTATAGTTTTTTCCTAAGTATTATCCTATTAGAGTATATACTTGAGAAGAAGGACGAAAAAAAAAAAAAAAATGCTACTCCAGAAAAATAGGATTGATACAGTTAGAAGAATTTATTTGAGAGAAAAGGAATTTTTGAAAAATTAGTTTACCCTAGGTCAAAACAATTATATGAAGGCCCAACAAGAGCCCAATGCTTGTAGGGCTTGATAACGTGAAAAAACCCTCTATAAATTCCTTTCACAAAATCCTTCCCTCCCAGAGCAGCTACTTCTCATCTGAATAGCCGACGTCCAGTGACCCACACTTGTTGTTGTTTTGTTGCCTTTGATTACGCTGCCGCTCTTCAAGTTTAGGTTTGCATCTGTTCATATGATATGATGCTGAATCGTTTTAGAAAGAAATGATTTTTCGTCTCCTGAGATTTTCAGTTTCTTAATTTGAAATCATGCTATCCATTAGGTCATTTGCGATTATGGGTTCCGTTTCGGCTTTCACTTAATTGTTTGTATGAGTTTAGAATTTCTGAAGCAAGGATCTATGCTTCCAGATTTTTGGTTTGATTCTGATTTTTTTCTGGTTTGTTTTTCTCTTTCAATTTTTTTGGGGTTGATTTCTCGTTCTTTCTAACTCTGGTGATGAGCAGTATCGATAACTTTCGTTCTTCTGAGAGCATACTTGCGGAAAGTTTTTGGAGACCTGAACTGAAGAGCACATAGAACTCTGAATTTTGAACACTTGTGGTGGTTTTGTTTTATTTTACTTTCGTACTTTTACTTTTGTGTCATGTTTCTCTGTGATGAAGAAACAAGATGACGAGTCCGATTGAAATCCATTCAAATTAAGCATGAGGACAGTCGAGGCATTTGTCTGAGAGGAACTAAAGATTCATAATCACAATCTTTGTGGTTTGCCTTAGCTTATTTTGTTTTTTTTTTAATTGTTAATTTGCACTTGAAATAAGAATTTGGCTTTTGCTGGAATGGCAATAGCTTTGATTCAAGTGCAGAGAGTAAATGCCGAGTTAACTCGGCGGCGGCCAGACAACCGCTGGGATGGATCCACAGATTACTGCCCACTTTTCAAATGGCACTTGTCTACTAAATCCATCTCACATATCTGATTTCAACTTGGGTTCTCTAGTTCCTTTTGTTAATTTCGAGAATTTTTTTTAGATAAAAAATTAAAATCGATTATCAGATTTAAACCCAATAATAAAGATTTTGGTGGAATAAAAGAAGTTTGCTATTGCGATATTTTATTCCGCTAAAATTTTCATTTTGCTATGATGTCATCGGTTTTAAAATTGATACTATTATTTAGTATTATCGATACCAATAGGTTGAATTCCTCTAGAAAACGGACATGCTATTGTCTGATTTCCTAAATTGGAAAATGATATTATTGATTTTAATATTCATTTTAATATAATGAGAATTTGAAAGAAAAAAAAAACTCTTTAGGAGTTATTAACTATGGAAAATTAGTCATCAGGAGGACTCAATTGCCAAAATAATCATACTAATATTGTCATATATAGTTATTAATTTTTATTTTGTTAATGTTAAAAAATATTGTTAACTAAAACTAAGTTAATATCGTATCCATCAACTAGTTTAATCACAAAATTATTAGTTAAAATATACTCCTTTGATCCAAAATTTAAAGTTGAAGAGGGAACAATTATTTGGTTCTCATCCATTGAATTCCCCTGAATAAGCTTTAGGCAGCCCATGTTGTTTTTGGATCAAGAAAGTGTATGATGTTACAAAAAATGGTTAAATTAGTACCCCTTTAACCTTTCACCACACCACTTATTCTTGTTGATTTAGCATTGCCGCTCTACCCAACTGTTCGGCATGTTGTTGGGCTCTAGCCTAATGTGCTTTTCCAAGCCCAAATTGACCCGAACCTTGCTATCCCGTTCCAACCCAAATTGACTTGAATTGAAATGAAATTTGGGGCTTGACTTATGTGATCCTTAAATTTAATATTTATTTCAATGATTATATAATATAATTTTATGTATTTTCTGTAAAAAAAATTGATTTTATATAAAAATTGACAATACTAGAATGAATGAGAGAAATATGGTTATTTTGCAATTATATATGAAGTCTTCCATATAAAATTTTGACTATTGAAACCAAAAAAAAAAAAATCATAATTCAAACCTACCCAATTCTATAAAATTTGCAATGTCAATTATATGGATCAACTCCAATTCAATTATAATTACATGGAAAACAAATGTATCCTAAAGGTTGTTCAAATAAAGCCTTATCTCATATGCAGCAGAATCGAGGGGTGAGTTTAGGGTAAGAATTTTTTTCTTAATGAATAAAATATATAACTTTTCAATTAAACAATCAAATTACTAACCTTAATAATAAATATATAATAGTAAAGCTTACTCACAAGTTACGAGACTAATTTATTAATTTCAATGGACATTCATTTTTTTATACAATTTTGCCTACTCTGGGCTGCTATATATACAACTCGGATTATGGTAAGAAGAGGCATTGACTGGTGTAGGTGGGCTTCAGTTGTTATTCCAACGTTGAAAAGCATGTTGGGTGTCATGAGCTTGGCAGATATCACCCAAGCGATGGCATGCAAGTTGTGGTGGAAATTGAAAACCTTATGAAGTGTTTTGGGCAAGGTACATGAGACCGTTGGCTTCTTCAATACAAAAATTGGACATATGGATACGAATAGAGGTAGTGGAGAGCAAGGCCTCCGTTGATTCCGGTGGGGGTGGCTTTTATTAAATGAGGGTGTCGTACCAGTTCGAAGACCTCCCTCACGGGTAACACTGCATTATGTGGCGTGGGAGAGGCCACCTTTGAGGGTATTCAAACTCAATGTCGTTGGCTCGGGGGGCTTCTGGAGCGGGCATGGTGCTGAGGGATGCGAAAGGGATGATTGTTTGGGCGGGATTAGTGGCTTTGGCTATCAGGCAAGCTTCCAAGCGAAGGCTTATGCGATATTATTGAGATTACTAGTGTGCCGAGACCTTGGAGTGGAGAAGTTGATGGTGGAGTTAGATTGTCAAGTTTTGGTTGAGAGTGTGGGAACAAAGACCCTGCGTACATGGGGTTGCAGATTTAAAGCTCTGACATATAAAATTAACCATTGCAGAATTTCAAGAGATTTTAGTCGCACACATACAAAGGGAAGCAAAACTAGACCCTTACGATGGTCGCTTCGTCTTGCGTGGAAATTTGGCGGAAGTTTTGCTACCGAGCAATGCTTGCCACACGACGCGATCCTTTTAGTGATTCAAAAGAGTGTCCCCGTGACAGACATGCACACAGTCGTACATAAATTTAAAAATTTAAACTGTTATATCGGCAATCGAACATTCCAGAATTATCCGTTACCGATATGAGATATCTCATTCTCACATTCTCATTCATGTGTGGCGAGTCGTTTTTTACACCAAAATAAAACCTACTTAAATCAGCACAATGGTGAGTAAGATCGTCTCCTCAGAAAACGGGATTAATTCCTTCCTTCAGTTAACTAAACACAGGTTTATGAGAGAATTTCATCAGGATTAAAATAATAAAACAAACTAAAACAATAAAGAAAAGCTCCGGCAAGAAATGAATCCACACCAATTTAAGCAGTTCGTTTATTGACTCAAGGATATGTTTACAAACAGAAATCAATCAGTTATGGTTACCGACGACGCGTCATGCATAACCGCATTCCCTCTTTCTTTTTTTTTTTTTTTCCCTGATCGTTAGGATGACACATCTCTAACTAATCTCCTAATTAGCTAGTAATCTAGAGAAACGCTCTACTAGATTAACCAACTAACAATATTAAGAAAGAAGGAAACCTGATTTTAGCTAAAAGACTCTGACGCATGGCCATTCGACTACCCTATTATTTTCCCTACTTGAAGGTAAGACTTACCACTGATCATACTTAAAGAGGACGCCTCGATTTATCCGATTGGTTTTCCATTATTGCAATTAAACTTAAGTGTGATCAAGACCTAAGAAAGCCTTATATAATGCTTGACCTATCATAGAGAATAACATGAACTTCCATTCAGAAACTGAAAAAATATTTAGGTCTCACGAACATATTTAAATCAGTGCTCCATCATTTACTTGCCAAATAAACTAATCTAATTACAACTTGTAAGAAAAAAAAGTAAAATAAGAAAATCATGAATCACTAATGACTACCCAAATTACGTAATCCAAAAAGCTATAAATGAAAACATGTCAACTATATAAAAATATAAACTAAAACAAAAAGACAATACGTGCTAACTACTGGATGAAGAGAAGACAATTAAATACTCTACAGATGGGCATGGAATTCAAACAAAGCAATCAATCTTCCAGCTCGTCTCCCCTCCCTCAGTCTTCTTCTCCTATTTATAAACAGCCAGAGGATGAAAGAAAACCGTTCAACTTTAACTTCTCCATATTCTTCTCAACCGATGGCAGTTGTTGAGAAGTTTCTTGCATCATACCCCTTAACTTGCTGCAGATTGGGAACTTGCAGTTTTTGATCGTAGAAATCACAACTCCTGACTTTTATGAACTGCCCCTTTCTTTTCTTAGTAACAGGTGGAGTCCCAATAAAACTCATATTCCTCAATTTCTGTTCCTGGATTCCCTCTTTTAATCCAACTTCTTTTCACGTACGTTCAACTCCAAGAAGGGAAAATCCTGCAATATTTAAGAACATTTAGTGCAGATAATGCCCACAAAATAACTCTAAAATGGGCAACCATTAATCACAAAATAGAGCTCTATCAAATCCCCACACTTGAATCTTACTTGACCTCAAGTAAGTGTAAGAGTTGTCCCCAAAACAAAACAAGAAACATATTTACATGAGCACACAATAGGTCATTCTTGAATAGTCGTCTCCTTAGAATATCAACCCAAAACCAAAAATCGACTGAAACAACAAACCTCTTGCCAAAACCACTCCATTTGAATCAAACTGCCCAAACCCCTTTTTTATTTGTAACAAAATGATATGTGTCCTTTAGCTGTTGAATTTTAGAGTCTATTTGTGGTAAATCTCACGAGTATGTGCTAATTTTTGTGAGGTAAGTGCAGGTTTTGGAAAAAGAACAAATAGAGAAGAGAAAATGCAAAAAGGGTGAAAAGAAAGAGCCATTTGGCCGCAGAAGCAATGAAGGAGGCAAAATGGTGAAAGAAGGCCTTAATCGTGTTTCATGCATGCAAATTTAATCGTGTTTCATGCATGCAAATTAAGCAATTGTGCCAAGGATTAAATGATTTACGTTGGTGATCAATCCAGCCCAAGTGCACTGAGCAGTCCAGCCCAAGGAAGAGAAGACTAGGCCCAATGAAGAAAATAGGCAATTGCCTTAATAAAGTGATCACCGAATTGCGGCTCGAATGGAATTTGGATTCCTTAATTGCCAACATGTGGTGTGCGCAAGAAGAAGGAGTTGTTACTGATTACATTAATCCTGCTTGGTTTTGGGATATTATTTTTAGTAGTTTCCTACATGGAAAATAGTTGTAGTAGTTTCCTATTTGGATTAGTATCTTAATTTCTACTCTCCATTCTACACCTATTTATAAGGATTGAATTGAGGGGAGAAAGACACACTTTACAGTAGAATTTTATCTCATATTTTCGTAGTTAATTCGGATTAATAGTGGCAGTAGTTTCGTTTTAGCGATTTGAGGATTTCTGTCCAGAAGAGGTTCCGTTAGCCCTAACGGAATGTAGCTTTTCCAGGGGATATTTTTCATATCGTAATTCAAGTATTTCATTCTTCTTCACTCTATTCTTTTATGTTATTTACAGTATGAGTTCTAAAATAATTAATTGTGTAGTTAATTTTAACATGAGTACCTAAATTTCTTATTCCGGCATAACGTAATAGCAATTCATCCGGGCATGTTATGAAACCGAATTGTTCTTAATTAAATTGCATGTGTTCCTTCTTATTCTCTGCACATAACTTTGATTACTGATATTTAATTAAGATTGATCACCTTAGTTGAATTAGGTAGAGCCAATTAATTTCCAGTTAAATACCATAACATTTGTTGGGTAAGATTAATTTGTGGTAAAGTTACCTTCAGGAAATAGAGAAGAAGGAGTTAGTAATTCTTAATTCAATAAGAATAACTAAAATCGGGTTTCCCTAAATCTTAAGGCTGTTAACTTGGTTAATAAGTGTCGATGCCTTACGGCCTGTTCCTTGTTAATTAGAGTAGCAATTATGTCTGTGCGGATTCACGGTAATTGTCGATAAAGTAAGGAGAGATTGCGTTATGTCTGTGTGAATTCACGGTAATTTATAACTGGTTGATGACATGCTATTTAACATATTATTGAGTAGATGATTAACATGCACGTGATTATTGTGATTTACATATTGCTGGAATACTTCATTAAATTTGATTAATCTATATTCTTTGTTAAGTTTAGTAGTTTCATACACAATCATTTTTAAAGTCTCTCTGAGCAAATCAAAGGTGGTCGCAAACCGAAATAGTGTGGAATAAATAGGTTTTTGTGATTTTAAGCACTCCGTTCCTTGTGGGATCGATCCTGTTATCATTGTGCTACTTTTAGCTATTTATTGCAGGTTTTACAGTACTTTTACTATATTTGATAGGACTAACGACGGTCCTACCACACAACAGGCAAGATAGAAATCCTCACAAGGTACTCTTAGCCACTCCCTACCTCTATTCCAGGACAACCACTCATTCACAATGTATGAGATGCAACAAAGATGATAATACAATTGTGAACCACGTGCAAGTCATAAGGTCTTTATACGGGTTGTAATGAGGCTTGGGAATGTAAACAGGGTAGGATGGAGGAAAAATTTAAACTCATAACCTAAACACATGCAAAAGATACAAAGAAAGCATTCCCTACTGAAACAGCATCTGCATGGCTATTCGGAAGGTGAAGAGAAACTCTGACAACAGTACCAGTGCTTATCAACTGAATTTGGGTGTTGCACCTCCTCTCTATTCAGATTTTTTTTTTTTTCCTTTTCATGAGAAGTGACACCTTTTAAATAAACCAGTACATATGTGCACTTCACAAAAAATTTGGTAAGCCAAAAATTTTTCAATTTCATCACATCATTTGCTTCCTTTTCATAGCACATCTTCTGCCTTCTCTTATACAAACTCAACACATTACTGGATGCTTTAGACTTACAACCCAAGGGAAAGAAATCATACAATTCAATTCACTCCTTGCATGCATTTGGGGGTGCTAAAAGAAAGCCAAAACATGTTCATGGTTGATATTTATGGAGTTAGAATGAAGAACAAGCTCCAGGCTTCAAAGGGGCTTCTAAGGGGCAACACAAGGGTAGGATAAGAAAATAAAGCCACATTTGGTTATACCTAAATACCTTAATCGTCCCTGCACGTAAATCCACCCAAAACAAACCAGATTTTTGAAACATTGTGAATCACTCAATGAAGAGGGGGATGTAGAGATGTCCACTCTTGCACAAACCTCATTTAAGTGGGTTTAAAATGTAGCTATCTTGCCAGAAAACATGTAAGGCATATGGAGAACACAGTTTTGCATCAAATAGAGGACATTCCTCTTACCAACAAACCCAATTCAGTCAATTCCCAGAAATAGTTAACCAGTTCCCAGATTTGACTATTCTCAAATGGACCAAAAACTTTTTTTATTTTTATTTTTAAAGAAAACATAAAGAGTACTTGAACTGAATGCATGAAAGACCACTCCCCCACACTTAGAGAATGCATTGTCCGCAATGCATTAAAGTGGGGAGAGATACAATGAGACACATAAAACATCAAGCACAAAAAGAAATAAACACAAAAGAAAATAAGGAAAGGGGCTGCCTTGTGAGGGTAATGCTAATACAAAGGTATAGCTGCACTCCAAAGTTTCTTTTCATGGGATCTGCAGGTAAATGGCAACGAAAACTGAGGTGGGAATTTCTTGTGGTACAGGTTCCGAATGGCCTTGCGACACCTTTTCCGTAGTACCAGAATTTGAAACTTGGTGTGCTCCCTTTGTTCCTCTTCTCATTCTCTGCACAGTCAACTCACTTTCTGCATCAAACAATCAAACAATGTGAGATGATCGGGACATACACCAAGTAATAGAACAAATCAACTGAAAGAAAAGAAATTAATGCTTTCTCCATTCCCCAGCAATGGCGCCAATTTTGGTGAATCGTTTTTTACACCAAAATAAAACCTACTTAAACAGCACAGTGGTGAGTTAGGTCGTCTCCTCAGGGAACGAGATTAATTCCTTCCTTCGGTTAACTAAACACAGGTTTGGGAGATAATTTCATTAGGATTAAAATAATAAACTAAAACAATAAAGAAAAGCTCCGGCAGGAAATGAATTAACACCAATTCAAGCAGTTCGTTCATTGACTCAAAGATATGTTCACAAAAAGAAATCAATCAGTTATGGTTACCAACGACGCATCATGCATAACCTCATTCCCTCTTATTTTTCCGATCGTTAGGATGACGCATCTCTAACTAATCTCCTAATTAGCTAGTAATCTAGAGAGACGCTCTACTAGATTAACCAAAAGAAGGGAACATGATTTTAGCCAAAAGACTCTGACGCAGGGCCATTCGACTACCCTATTATTCTCCTTACCTGAAGATAATCTTACCACTGATCGGACTCAAAGACGACACCTCGATTTATCCTATTGGTTTTCCATTATTGCAGTTTAACTTCAGTGTGATCAAGACCTAAGAAAACCTGACATAATGTTTGAACTATCATAGAAAATAACGGGAACTTCCATTCATAAACTGAAAAAATATTTAGGTCTCACGAACATACTTAAATCAGTGCTGCATCATTTACTTGCCAAATAAACTAATCTGATTACAACTTGTAAGAAAGAAAGTAAAATAAGAAAACCATGAATCACTAATGACTGACCAAATTACGTAATCCAAAAAGCTATAAAGGAAAACATGTTAACTATATAAAATATAAACTAAAACAAAAAGACAATACATGCTAACTACTGGATGAAGATAAGATAATTAACTACTCTACAGATGGGCATGGAATTCAAACAAAGCAATCAATCTTCCAGCTCGTCTCCCCTCCCTCAGTCTTCTTCTCCTATTTATAAACAACCAAAGGATGAAAGAGAATTGTCCAACTTTAACTTCTCCATATTCTTCTCAACCGGTGGCAGTTGTTAAGAAGTTTCTTACATCATACCCCTTAACTTGCTGCAGAGTGGGAACCTGCAGTTGTTTATCGTAGAAACCACAACTCCTCACTTTTATGAACTGCCCCTTTCTTTTCTTAGTAATAGTTGGAGTCCCAATCAAACTCATATTCCTCAATTTCTGTTCCTGGATTTGCTCTTTTAATCCAACTTCTCTTCACGTACGTTCAACTTCAAGAAGGAAAAATCATGCAATATTTAAGAACATTTAGTGCAGATAATGCCCACAAAATAACTCTAAAATTAGCAACCATTAATTACAAAATAGAGCTCTATCAACGCGCCAAACACACATATAGGGAATTAGGGAATCATTTAGAAGAAATTTTTGGGGAATTTTTGTATTTTTTATTTGTATATATTTTTTAAAGAAATATTTCATTCTCATTAAAAGTCATAATCTATTACATTTAAGGCAGGGGCTGTTGGGAGGGGGGTGGAGAACAAAGTGGGGAGCCTCCGTCTTTCTTCTCTCAATAAAACGGAAGGAAAAAAAAAAACAAACAGCGCAAATATAGTAGCGTCTTTCACCCATCGTATTCCTCATCACTCACCAGGATTAAACAGCTGCGAGTTGGGTTGAGTCAGACAGCATAGAAGCCGTCGGCATCTTTACTAGGTATTACTAGGCAAGGCTGCCGCACACCTGAGAAATGATAGAAATCTCACATAGTTTATATTTGGTCTGGATTTCAAATCCAAACTGAGCTAGTTGAACCGGGTCAGGACCAAAACCCTCTCTAAACCCCTTCCGCAAAATAAATCCCTTCGAATAGCTACTTCGCTTTCAGTTTCAAACAGCGTCTAACGAATTTGTGAGGTAGATTCAGTTTTCCAGTACCCTCTCATTTCTTTTGCGTTTTATTGATTACGTTACTGTTGCTGCTTTTCAAATTGAGTTTGCTTAATTTGTTCATAAGATGCTGAATAGTTGTAGAAAGAAATGATCTTTCGTGTCCTGAAATTGATATTGTTCACAAATATCAATTTTTTTATACTTTGTATTAATTTGAATTAAAAAAAAACACGGTTATTGTTCACGCGAACAACATCAACATTGATCACGTAGTTAGTTGTCACATGTATACACTCGTTTTACACAAGACTAATGCAATATTATTTAGCAGGTATACTAAAATGCATGGTTTATCACTTAACTATCGCGTTTCGTAAAAAAATGACAGTTTCTTTCAAAGTGCCCATTTTCAGACACTAAACTTTCAAAACGGGCAAAAAGTGACACTCCGTCTATGTCAGAATTTAAGTGACTAACGGAAGAATTTTTTTTTAGGGGTAAAACAGTCCATTTGCCTATTTTTTGGTCATACATTTCTAGTATTTTATTATATTTACAAAACAAACCCCTAATCTTTCATTATTTTTATATATTTACAACAAATTTTCATTATTGTTACATATTTATCCAATCTTATAATTTATTTCTATTTTAATTACCAAAAAAAATTTAAGGAAATTACATAGGCTTATTTATAGGAAAGCATACTCATAAGCTTTGGGGCCAATTTATTATAAAACAACAGTAGAGAGGCTTTGTTACAATTTTAAAAAATTTGAAAAGAATCCCTACTCCCTTTCTAGCCCTAGTATTCATCTTCCCCAAAAATAGTTTTTTTTTTTAGCAGTGCTAAACGCAGGGAAGAAAAATGCTAAATGCAGGGAAGGAGAGATAGTACTTTATATATTTACCAAATTTGCGCTTACCTCCATTTTGACTGCGTCCAGCCCCCACCATTCCTTCGTTTCTTTCATTTAAACGTTCCTAACACAGCCGGAATCGTTGCCGACCACCGCGAATCGCCGGAGTAACAATTAGTGTTTTTTTTTTTTTTTTTGAGATAATATTCCCCACCCAAAACCAGGGGTTGAAACCCAGCTATGGGTTTCATATTATGAAACCTGTAGCTACAGGTTTCATATTATGAAACCCAGCTACGGGTTTCATAAAATGAAACCCATAGCTAGGTTTCATATGAGTTGCGGGAGTATATGAAACCCAGCTATGGGTTTCATATTATGAAACCCAGCTATGGGTTTCATATTATGAAACCCATTGCTGGGTTTCATATTCCCAGCGGGAGGCCAGCTATATTGCTGGAAAAAATTGAAAAATTTTGAAAGAAAAACACTACTACAAAATAGAGCTTTAACGGCTGCGGATTAACGGCGAAAAATAGAGAACCGCCGTTATAAAAGAAATACGGACTTTCTACGGCGGTCTAAAAATAAAACACCGTAGAACGAGACTTTCTACAGCAGTTTTAAAATAAACCGCCGTAGAAAGGGACTTTCTACGGCGGTTGGGATAAACCGCCGTAGAAAGCCCACTTTCTACAGAAGAAGGGCTTTATGAGGCTGACCCTTTCTCTAGTGGGTTACCTGAATCGAGAGCAGATGAAGAAGATAGGAAACTTGATAAATACATACTTCGTGATGACCACAGCGAAGGATTATGGTTAGAGGATCAAGTGTCCCATAAGAGAAAGATAATAAGTTAAGAATCATTTTCAGGTATATTGTTTGTTTTTATAAATTTTTTTTTCTGTGGGTTTGTATGTGTGTGTGTGTGTATTTGTATATGTTTCTTTGATTTTAACGAAACGAGGTGGACATAATTTTATAACAACATTTATTTTTATCCTTCGTACTGTCTGATTGAAACAGGTCACAACTTGGATGAAGCCTCGCAATCAAGGGATAAAATTTCAAGGGACTTCATATAGCGAAATGTTTATAAATAAATATGTTATTGTTGGAAATTGTGTGAAGCTTCTGTGTTGATGTTATGATGCACTTGTGTTTTGGTCAAAAACAAGCAGGGGAGATTTTGTCTGAATTGATTTGAAACTGAATTCCGTATTATTTGAAATAGTTGGAATCTTAATGAAGTATTTGAGTATGTGCATATCCTTGACAAGGAGTATGAACCATTTATAGGGGAGACTTTGTCGAATTTTCTGGCAAATTGATTTCCTTATTTTTCATTTATGAATAAATGTCTCATGTATTATTTTTTTTTTTTCAAGGAGTAGTACTTTTGGTAAAATTTACATGGGAAGCTATACAATGATTTT
The DNA here is from genome assembly GCA_016801395.1 of Leptodermis oblonga. Lineage (NCBI taxonomy): Eukaryota > Viridiplantae > Streptophyta > Magnoliopsida > Gentianales > Rubiaceae > Leptodermis > Leptodermis oblonga. The sequence continues at coordinate 16,280,651 of CM028751.1, read as the reverse complement.
TGTTTTGATTTTATATTTAACTCTTCATACATTACTTGTTTGTGCCTCAGAAAAAAGATATTCATTTAGCGAGGTTGGGTATTGACCGCTAAATGAATTAATTATTCGTTTATCAATTAATAATGCTTTATTATTTTATAAAGATTATTCAATATTATATATTTTATATTGAGGCGCGCTCCATACCGGTGGCAACCTATTTTTATTTTACCTTAACATGTAATTGTAATTATTGCTTGCCTTTAATTATTAAAATAGAGATAATTATTTAAGAACAAATAAACTGAATTTTGCGCGTTTACCTAAAATTATTGTGTACTAGTACCTGAATGTTGCATGGGAAAATTGGAAATATATATTCAGTAAAACATTTTTCATACAAGTCTTGATAGCATAATTAATAAATGTAATGTAAATTGGGTATGTAATATTATATGTACAAAGTTTTGGGGTTAATTTATGAACATGAAAAAACTAGAAATGTTTAGGGTCTATGCTTCAGAACATGAAATAAAAATAGAAATTTATGCGCGCGCGGGAATTAATTGGCTGAATTTGTTCCCACTTTTCTACGGCGGTTCTAAAACAACCGCCGTAGAAAAAACTTTCTACCGCGGTTCTTCATTGAACTGCCGTTGCATGGGAAAATTGGAAATATATATTCAGTAAAACATTTTTCATACAAGTCTTGATAGCATAATTAATAAATGTAATGTAAATTGGGTATGTAATATTATATGTACAAAGTTTTGGGGTTAATTTATGAACATGAAAAAACTAGAAATGTTTAGGGTCTATGCTTCAGAACATGAAATAAAAATAGAAATTTATGTGCGCGCGGGAATTAATTGGCTGAATTTGTTCCCACTTTTCTACGATGGTTCAATGAAGAACCGCCGTAGAAAGATGACTTTCTACGGCGGTTCAATGTTTATGAATCGCCGTAGAAAAGTGAAAATTGCATCCAATTCCCGCACGCGCATAAATTTCTATTTTTATTTCATTTTATGAAGCATAGCCCCTAAACATTTCCCCTGCTTCTCCCCTGCATTCCCCTGTAATATTAGATATGCAATTTCATAATGATCAACCGGTGCAAGTAAATAAAATACATTATATTTTGATTCACACTCAATTTAATGTATTCACTATACATAATTGATTACTGTTATCGTCCGTAAGTCCAAATATATATATATATATATAAGGTCATGAAATCCAGTAAGTATTTCTTTTTTTTTTAATTGGGCCACTAAGCATTTTATTTCTTATACTACGTACGTAATGCATTTATTGATTTGAAACTGTTTTCTTCCGTTCGCCCAAGTCGAGAATGGGGAAAATTTAGGTCTGATAATGAAGCTTATTACTTTATCATAGCTTACATGTAATTTTACGAAATTTACTAATTTTAACTTATACCTAAAATTTTTGTGTAATAGTACCTGAAAGTTTTCGGTGGAATATTGGTGCACGGAAAAATTTGAAATGCACTTATTAAATGTTTCATAAAAGGTGAGCTTCTGTAATTAATAAATACAATGTAAATTGGGTATGTAATATTATATTCAAAAAGTTTTGGGGTTAATTTATGAAAATGGGAAAAAAAAAACTTAATAGGGAGTAGGGTTTAGGGTTCAGAAATTGATATAAAAATAGATAATTTATGCGTGTGCGGGAATTGGCTCCAAAAACTACTTTTCTACGGCGGTTCACGGTTGAACCACCGTAGAATCAACTTTCAACGGCGGTTCATTTTTGAACTGCCGTAGAAAGTATTTTCTATGGTGGTTTATTTTTGAACCGCCGTAGAATAAAGCTACTGTATAAATTCAAATTTGTTGGCCTAGGGTTTAGGGTTTAGGTTTTAGGGTTTACGGTTTTGGTATAATATCTAATTTCCCCACAGTTCCCCTGCTTCTCCCAACATTCCCCTGTAATATTGTATATGCAATTTAATCATGATCAACCGGTGCAAGTAAATAAAATACATTATATTTTGCAGCATATATACTAAATTTAATGTTTTTCACTATACATATTTGATTAATATTATCGTAATTGCAAATATATATATATATATATATATAGACTTACTTATGAAGTTGTCTTCAAGTCTTCAATTATTCAAATGAAAATATTTTATATATGTAGTGGAAATTTACAAGAGAGAGCAGAGAGGAGAGAGTTGGATGATGTACAAGAGGGGAAAGGAGAAAAGGGGAAGATGTTTGTATATATATATATATATATATATATGTATGTAATGTAATGAAATCCAGTAAGTATTTAATTTTTTTTTCGGCCACTTAACCATTAATTTTTATATTACTATACGTACCTAATGCATTTATGGATTTGATTATTTTATCTCATTAGCCCAAGTCGAAAAAGTAGAAATGTTAGGGAAGATAATGAAGCTTATTACTTTATCGACGCTTACATGCAAATTTACGAAATTTATTAATTTTTATCTTTGACCTATAATTATTGTGTAATGGCACCGGAAATTTAAATGCAAATGGTTCAATGGAAAATTTGAAATTTAATTATGAAATGGTTCATAAAAGTCGAGCTTGTGTACATAATTAATAAATATAATATAAATTGGGTATGTAATATTATATTTACAAAATTGTGGGGTTAGTTTTTGAAAATGGAAAAAAAAAATTTAATATTAAAATATGCCCGCGCGGGAATTGGCTCCAATTTTTTCCACTATTCTAAGCCGAGAAAACCGAGACCTTTCAACGGCGGTTCAACCGCGAACCGCCGTTGAAACAACTTTCTATGGCGGTTCACGTTTGAACCGCCGTTGAATGTTGGTTCAACGGCGGTTCGCGGTTGAACCGCCGTTGAACCACCTAGCCGGTCTAAGTTCAAAAAATTTGAACTTAGACTAAATCCTTTCCTTTTCCCTCATTCTCTTCCCCTTCTTATCCCCTTCTTTCCTCTGTTTCTCCCCTGTTTCCCTCTCCCTTATCTCGCGGCTGTTCGGGTTCAAGGGCAGATTGTACGGCTAGACCATCACTCAAGATCGGTGTGTGTGGGTTCATTTTCCCGGCCAACATTTCTCAATTTCCCCCCTCCAATAGGTCGGGCTTGGTTGTAGGAGTGCACACAAAAGGTTATCCACCTTCTATGCTTGTATTTTTAAAATTTTGCAATGTTACCTTCCATTTTGTAATTGTTTCTCATTGCACTAGGGTTTTTGTGCACAATATAATCTTCATTTCGATTTTAATGCTAGTGATGAATGATTGGAATGCTTTTGGATTTATTGATTGTTGGTTGCATTGGTTTGGTTGTTGAATTTCGTGTTTTGTCCTACATAAGTTGAGAACCTAGGGTTTTGAGTGGGATTTCAATTAAGTACCCTTTCAATTCGGGTTTAGTGTATTAATATGAGAAACACAAATGTTGATTTCGGTTTTGCTTGATTAATTTTAGAACATTGGTGTTTGATTTCGGTTCTTAGTCAATTTAGTGTTCCTCCTTAAGTGATAATGAGGAAAATACTTTGTTGTTGATTCCACTATGTGGAATTTAATCTTTATAGGGTTCTTTCTTTGGGGATCCCTTGTTTCAATGTCTTCAAAGCCCCTTATATGTTGAAAGCAAATATATCTTTGCATGAATGTGAAGCATTTTTTATTGCACAAGCACTAAGTACCTTTAGGGAAGGAGAGTATTTTTTAGGAGTGAAGTACTCCTCCTTGAAGCTTTTACCTTCCTCATGAAATAATTTTGGTTTTTTCCTTTAGTAGAAATTAATGATTGTTCTCATTAGTTGTTGGTTGTGAAATGTGAAGTACTTTATCAATGGTACCCTTTATAAGTCCACTTTTTTGGGCCTCCTTTGATTTAATTTGGATAATAGGACTTGTGCATTGCAAATATCACTATCTCCTCTTCGCTTTCCCTTATCTTTGTTTGGAAAGCGTGAAATATGCTTTGTGAGGGTTCTCCTTGAAGAGGGGCATTTGAAAGTGAGGCTATCTTTGCATCAATGTAAAGCTTCTTTATTGCGAAATCACAAAGTATTTCTCTTGCTTTAGGGAAGGAGAGTATTTTTAGGAGTGAAGTACTCCTCCTTGAATCTTTTACATTCCGCACTAAATTTTGGCTTTTTCCTTTATTAGAAATTAATGATTGTTCTCATTAGTTGTTGGTTGTGAAATGTGAAGTACTTTATCAATGGTACCCTTTATAAGTCCACTTTTTTGGGCCGCCTTTGGTTTAATTTGGATAATGGTAATTGTGTATTGCAAATATCACTATCTCCTCTTCGCTTTCCCTTATATTTGTTTGAAAAGCGTGAAATATGGCAATGTCACAAAGTATTTCTCTTGTTTTAGGGAAGGAGAGTATTTTTAGGAGTGAAGTTTGCGAATGTACATTGCCTTTTATATTTCAACATTACAAGCATTCTTGTATTTGACATTAAAGCTTTTATTTAATTGCAAATATGTTATATTGAATTCTCTTTGTATGTACATGAAGTTTAAGGTAAGCTAATGGCCCGAAAAAGAAAACGCAATGAGGAGCATAGTGATGAGGGAAATGGCAATGGAGATGGTTCTTCTACTAGATCTAGAAGAGGTAGAGGGCCTACAAATTGCAACGATCTTTTGGAAATGCGTATGAAGGGGAAAACTCTTAAGATTTCGTTTGATTATGAAAATGAGCCTAAAAATTATCATTCAAAGTGGATTACATTCGTAGCATTCACGGCCCGGAGCAAAGTGGACATTATGGAATATGCATCATGGCCCAAAGTTCCCGACGAGATCAAGAAGAGAGTGTGGATGGAAATACAGGTACTCCACAAAATTATATATGCATTGTTTGTTCATTCTTTCATACAAATGAACCCAAATTTACCTAAATTTTTACTTCTATTTTTTACTATAGGCATTATTTGTTTTTGAGTCAATTGAAGAACTCGAAACCAAGTGGATTTCTTATACCGGTAAACGTTGGAAAGATTGGAAATCCTTTTTAGGGAGATATGTAAATGGTGACTTGAAGGGTGAGGATCCATGCCTTGAATATAAATATCTCCCTAGGGAGACATGGATTAAGTTCAAGACTAGCCGCGAAACAGAAGAATGGCAGGTGGGTTTTTGAATTTGATTTCCTTCTTGTTTTTGTGTGTTTGAAATTGCTAAGTTTATGGATAATCATTTTTCATTATATTTTTCTCTAGGTAATTCGTGAAAAAGCGCAAAAGAATGCCACTTTAAATTATTTTTACCATAATTTATCTCGCGGTGGCTAGCGACTGCTAAAGAAGCAATTGCATGAAGAGACTTTGATTGCATCTGGGAAGAAGCCTTCAGATGACGGTCAGTCCGAAGAAGAAGGGGAAGATTCTTATGCAGGGCCAGACCGGCATCTACTTTGGAGACAGGCTCACACAAACAAAAAAGGGGAATACTTCACGCCAGAGGCTGGTCGTGTTGGGATTGAAATTGTAAGTTTTGCACCATACATTTTCTTATGTTTCAGTTCTTTAAGCTACGCATATATTTCAAACTATATACAATTGATCTATTTACATTTCATATTTTTGGCAAAACGTTTAGGAAACTCTATGTTCTCGCGAGTCCCAAGGGGAGAAAGTTGTAGAAGGTAGGAATGACATTCTTGTCATTGCAGCGGGAAGGACCGATCACCCCGGTCGTTATCGCGGCCATTCTACCAGGGCACGTATCACAGAGGTTTTTCCCAAAACAAGGTCGTCGCTTAAAGATGAACTAGATTTAACTAAGAGACAGTTTCAGAAAACCACTGCGCAGCTCCATGGTAGCAATGTTCCCCCTGTGAGTCCGACGCTACACCCTAAAGAAACTCGTAGGCAAGATTTTTCTCCTCTTATCCCTACAAGTTTGCCTGAGTTACATATGATACCTGTTTCATCTACGGACCCGATCAAAGCCTCTGAGGTTCAGAATAGCCCTATTGTAACAAACTTGGAAGATATGAGTTCTTTAGGCGAATACAAGGTACTTAAAATACATTTATGTCTTTCATTTTTCTATAGAGTATCACTGCTATTCTTCTTGGGTAGACTTTTATTTTTCAATTTTTCTTTTAAATTCTTTTTATTATTTATTTTTTCCTTTGTTTTGTTCGTTTTTAAAGTGATACATAAAGTGGTACTGTTCACCTATATCATTTTACACTTATTCATGTATCTCTTTTAAAGAGAGAAAAAAAGTATTGTTCCCGTGAACTCTTATATTTTTGCATATGTATTCAAGTATTCAAACACTTTATATTTTTTTTAAAATGAAGTTTATATTTTCCTTTTAAAAATATAATACTGTAATTAAAAAAACTATAAATTTTTTTAATATATTAAACATCTTTCTTTTATTTTTATTTTACAATAATGAAATCTTACATTTATATTTTGGTTTTTATTTAATTATTAAATTTGAATGTATAATTTCTTTCATATTTTCACTTCTAAAGACGCTTGACTTTGGTTTCATGATTACACTTGGTTTGTTAAGTTAGCGGAAATAGTTGAGTAATGTTCATTCGCTTGCCTATTATCTCAGGACGGGTGTGAATGTCATCTGTTCATCTCTGAGGATACAATAAAGAGGCGTAAGCTTGTGGCCAAGGGAGATGTTTATAAGCAAAGAAAGCACCACGGCCGCGAGGTAAGGAAAGGTTGCGCGAGAGTTACAATTAAAATTTCATATGATGATTTTGCCCCGCTACCATTTCCTGAGGAAAAGGCTTCAACTGTGGGAATGGCCCGATCCTTTTTCGTGGAATGGCTTATACAGTTGATTGAAATTATTCGGCTGGATCCAGTAACACAGGTATATTCTTACATTTATTTGTGAATTACTTAATACCGTTTTGTATATTTAATGTTATTTCAAATGTTGTTAGGTGGATAAATGTTTGAAAAAGAAAAAAGGCCGTGTGAATTCTATGGATGATATAAAATCTACTTCGGCGACGGTTCCGATTGAAATGTCATCCTCTTCGACATCTGATCCACTGCACGAGTTACAGCTCCGAATGGAGAAAGATTCGGACTTCAATGGCTTCTTGTTTCAAATGACAAGAGATGTCATAGGTGTGGATCATCTTATTGCGATGGATCGAATGGATGTCAGAGAATTAATGTCAAGAGAAAGCATGGTCACAAACTGTTTGATGCAATTGTTCACCAAGTGAGTTTCCACTTAATTTTATAACCTATTTCTGATTAGTGTTATATATAGTATGCATTCCATGTGCCTAGACTAACCAATGATGCATGATAATATAAATTCTTTAGAGCTTTACATGATTTAGTTGAAAGGAATGACCGGAAAAGGGATAAGGTTTCTCTCATCTGATCATGTCACGGCCATAGGAAACACATATGAAGATAGGGTACACTACATTGCACAAAACTTGAAGGATTGGAATAAAGAAATTTATCTGGTGCCGTATCTTCAGGGGTAAGTGACACTGTAAGCGCTTCTCTAATATTTAAGAAACACTGATTTAAAGATCTGAGGTGATTAAATTTTTGGTTTGCAATGAACATTGGATGCTTATAGCCATTAGACCGATTGAAAAGGTTGTCTACTGGTTTGATTCTTTACAAAACCCACAGAAAAATGAGGCAATAATACTTATAGACGAGTGAGTTATAGATATTAACTAATGTTAGAATGCATATATAATTTCTAATGCCAATCATATATACATATGTTGCTAATTATTTTCGTTCCGCTTTCATTTTTATAGGGTGATGTTTAATTATCAAGCTTTCTTAGGATTGCCCAGAAATGTGCATATGCAACATGAGTGGATAGTAGTTAAGGTAAAATTGGTTCTTATTGAATTTTTTACTCAACGATGTGTTGTATAAAATTGTATGATCTTCTAACTCGTACACTAATATTCATTAGCATAAAAAGAAAACGTCTAATTGGGAGTGTGGCTACTATGTCATGCACTACATGTACCAAATCGCAATGAAATCCGACACATTGGCACTCGAGAAGGTATTTGATTTCTCATAACTTACTTAATTGACTGTATTTCATTTTGCTACTCAGTTACTTTTTAATTTCAAAAACTCTGTTGCAGCACTTCAAGCTCGACCGCACTCCATTAAGCAATGTGGATATAGATGCTGTGAGAAAAATATGCGCTAATTATATTGTGGAGCATTAGCCGTAGTTGATGGATACTAATGAAACTTGTTCATATTATAGTTGTACAAATATTTTTGGATATGCCCTGTAATATAATAGCAATTTCAATTTGTATCTTGGTGATATTTGTATTAAATTTCAACTTTTAGCAGCAGGTTTTGCTTTAAACCAGATTAATCTTCTCTTTTTATTGCGGTTTGGGTCTGAAAAAGTGGCCACTTTCTACGGTAGTTTAGAACCAAACAGCCGTAGTAAGTGTGGCAGTTCAACCTTGAACCGCCGTAGAAAGTCTACACTTTCTACGGCGGTTCAAGGTTAAACCGCCGTAAAAAGTCTACACTTTCTACGGTGGGTCTAACCGCCGTAGAAAGTCCGCTAACTTACTACGGCTGCCAGATAGATGGCGGTTCAAAAAGGCCAAGAACCGCCGTTAAAAACCCTTAAAAACCGCCATTAAAAGCCCTTTTTGTAGTAGTGAAAAAAGAGCAAAAGGCTTGGAACCCAACTATGGGTTTCATAATTGAAACCCATTGCTGGGTTTCATATCCCCAGCGGGAGGCCAGCTATATTGCTAGAAAAAAAAAAAAATGAGCAAAAGGCTTGGAAAAGGGGGTTAGGCACCCTAACCTCCTCTTACGGGGTTAGGAGCCTAAACCCCCAGAAAAAGAGGTTAGGCGCCCTAACCTCTTTTCTAGAGGTTAGACACCCAAACTTCCTTTTCTAGAGGTTAGACACCTTAGCCTCCTTTCCTATGGTTAGGAATCCTAACCCCAGAAAAAGGGGTTAGGGTGCATAACCCTCTTTTCCAAGCTTTTTTTTTTAATTTTTAAAATCTCTTTTACAATGTGTCTAGCCTCCTTTCCCAAGCCTTGCCCTTTTCTTTTTCTCTTTTTATTTTTTATTTTTTTACCACAGTGTGCCTAACCCCATTTGTCACTATTTTTTTTAGCATACATTTATGTTTAAATTAAACACAAATAGTATAAAAACAAAAAAAATCTAACCACGTATTATAATATTTAAAATATACACATAAAATTATAATATTTAAAATGTACACATCTAATTATAATATTAACTTTAATAATTAATATATCCATCAACATTAATAATACAAATAAACAAAAAAAAATTATACACAAAAAAATTAAAATAATGACAATATTAAATAAATTAAAATGAGTTTATAATGTATTTATGTCTAAATTAAACACATTTAATACCAAAGAAAAAATTAGTCATTTAATATAATGTTTGAATTATAGATATTTAATTATTACATTTACCTTAACAACTAATCATAAAAGATTAATAAATAAATAAATACATAATAATAATAGTAGGGCTTGGGGCTACTGCGGCTAGAAGGGCTGGTGGGGCTGGCTGGTGGGAGTTATGAGTGGGAAGGGATAGACATACCGTTTTTGTTTTTTGGTTCATCTTCCCCAGAGTTTGTCCGGCCACTTGGGTCTCCCCGGCCATCAGCGGCGGAGACAGGGAGGGGCGAGGGGGTGCCGCCGCCCATCCTTTGTCCGGGAGCGAAGGGTAGTAGTATTACTATCCTTCGGCTCCGCCCCACCGGTGGTTAGGGCTGTCAATATCCGACACGACACGACGACACGACACGAACCCGACACGATATAAGCGGGTTTGGGTTAGGGGTTTTCGGGTTGGTGGGTCAAACGGGTCAACCCGTTTAACCTATATAATAAACGGGTCAAATTCAGGTCAACCCGCAAAACCCAATTACGACCCGTTTAACCCATCTAAGTAATATTAATAAATTATGAGGTTAAATTTGTAATTTTGAAAAATTAGCCTAACCCTAATTTCCATGACAGACTACTCCCTCCTTTCTCTCCTTTTTTGTCCCCTCCCTCCAGACTACTACCTCCTTTCTCTCCTTTTTTGTCCCCTCCCTCCTTCTCTTTCTCTTTCCCCCTGCACTACCTCTTCTTCCCTTCCTAATTTCCATGACCGACTACTCCCTCCTTTCTCTCCTTTTTTTTTTTTTTCCTTTCTTTTCTCTCTTTATTTCCTTTCTCCCCTGCACTCATCCGAATTTCCATGGCCTAACCCTAATTTCCATGACCGACTACTCCCTCCTTTCACTTCTTTTTTTTTCCCTCCCTCCTTTTATTTTTCTCTTTCTTTCCTTTCTCCCTGCACTACTTCTTCCCTTCCTCATTTCCATGACCGACTACTCCCTCCTTTCTCTCTTTTTTTTTTTTTTTCCTTTCTTTTCTCTCTTTATTTCCTTTCTCCCCTGCACTCATCCGAACCGTGATGGATCAGAAAGGGCCGGCTGTGATGGATCTGGTTGAATTTTTTTTTTTTATCTCTAATATGTTTTTTATGTTTTTTTTATCTCTAATATGTTTTTTTTATCTCTAAGTATTTAGATGTTTTGTGTAAATTTGTCTAATTTCTAAATTTGAATTTAGAGTTAACAGGTTATATGTGTTATTTGGGTCACCTATTGACCCATATAACCCATATAATTATATATAGGTTTTTAGCTCATAAAATAAACAGGTTAATGGGTTGGGTTCGGGTTGCACTTTGTTAATCAGGTCGGGTTCGGGTTTATATAATTGACCCATATAATAAATGGGTCGTGTTCGGGTTTACAAGTATTAACCCGTCAACCCGCCAACCCGAACCCGACCCAATTGACAGCCCTACCGGTGGTGCAGCTGAAACCTTAGGTTTCAGCTGCGCCCCGCCACCTTGATCTGCGAAGAAGACGACTCTGTCTTCAAATTTTGCTTTTTTTTTTTTTTTTTTTAAGCCCTTAGTAAAACGACGTCGTTTTACTAAGGGCTAATTTAATAAATAAAAACTAAACATAAAGGTCCGTTTTGAAAAAAGAAAATTTGCAACTAAACCCTTCCTCAATTTAAACATACCAGTTATACCACTCATTTAAATCAATTTCTCCCTAAATCACGCCTTACATTTCTTCTCTTTCCTTGCCAGTTGACCGATGCACAATTATCCACAGAACGGTTTCTAGAAAATCGTTTTCTCAAAAAATAAAATTTAAAAAAAAGGGTTCGTAAGAAAACAAATTCGGGGAAGTCGTTTTATTCATAAAATGATTTCTGGGAAGTCTTTTTCTTCAGAGAAGTGAAAAAAAATATATTTCTGATAAAAACGATTTTCAGGAAGTTGTTTCCTTATTAAGTATTTTTTTGCTTTTATTTTTCTTATTAAGGGTTTATTATTATTATTTTTTGGACATATAGTCTTATGATTATTTTGATACGTTAGTAGTATGTATTTTATTTAATGACACACGGAAAACAAAATTGGCATTAACGCCGTTCCTTCTGCGTTCGCCGCTGCCGGCCATACTATTATGGCCTTTGTTTTTCTGGCTAGAACAGTTCTGCCCGGTCGAGTTCTGGCCGCAACCAGAAGCTTCTGGTAGGAACTCCTTCCCGTCAACCCTCGGTGGCTATTGTTCCGGCTGTGGTCAGAACAAGTTCTGCCGGGACATGCCGGAACAAAACAGATGCACCTTTTTTTTTTTTCTCTCGGAACTCCATTGCCGGCGACGTCCGAAATGAAGAAGTTATATCAACGTCCCGGGAAGACCCATCGCTCCGTAAGCAATGGCCAGGTCACGGCTCATCATCCTCAGAGCTTGTACGGCGTCGTATGCGTTTCTCTTCAACTCCGGGACCTCTCGGTTAACCGGGGCTTGAATTGGGGAATTAAGGGTTTGGAAAATTGAGCCGGCGGAGCATCGGAGGAGGTTGCAGTGAATCAGTCACTATAGCGCTGCTCCATTTTTCACGATAAGCCACAAGCTTTGAAATTGAAGCATGAAGATTGGGGTGATTATATCACTTTCAATTTAAGATTGAGAAGGCCAACGCAAAGGGGGTTTCTTTTCTTCTTTTTTTTTTCTCTCTAGGAAATGACGAAATTATCCCTAATTTTTTTGGGACGTTAGAGATTTAGCATCTGACATGGACGGAGTGTTACTTTTTTAATGAAATGAAAGTTTAATGTCTGAAAATGGGCACTTTGAAAGTGTTACTTTTTACAAAATACTATAATTAAGTAATAAATCATGCATTTCACCCATAATAATATAATGATTTTAATAGGTTAAATGTGTTATTTGAGTTATATTTTAGATCAAATTCGAGTGAGAAAATTAAACTTTCAAAATAAACAGGTCCCTTCCTGAATTTGAGGGGAGACATGGGAATTCAGGACATACTACCCCCTCCGATCCCCAATTAATGATCATGAGCAACATTTGTAATCAAAATAGAACAACTTAATATTAAAGGAAGGAGTTTCCTGTTATATGGATGTAATGCTTGACATGAAATTTTACCACATGCACACATCACTTCCTCTGGTGTTTTTTTTTTTTTTTTTTTTTTGGTGTTTTTTTTTTTTTTTTGGTTGTTGTTGTTGTTGTTGGAGAAACAATACTTTTTCAATAAATGCTATAGTTTGCTAACCACAGTACTTTTTTTCATTACATGCACTACTTTTTAAGAAACAATATGTGTGGTCAAAAAAAAAAAAAAACAAAAAAAAAAAAAGAAACAATATATACTCTTTTCAAAACAAAAAAAGAAAAAGAAACAATATATACTCTTTTCATTACAGACAATATTTCTTTTTTGTTTTAAGAACAATACATTTTTGTACTATAGACATTATTTCTTTTATTTATAGAAACAAAGCGATAAATTTTATTTTTTCCGGAAACATTTTTTTTAATCTAATACTTCATAATATACATGTGATAATTTTGAGACTAAAATCAATACTTTCATCTTAAAATATCACTTGTTCTCTATGAAAATAAAAATTTACGCACCGTGTACAACATCGAACGAGAGGACAGATCCAAAATAAACAAAGAAAAAAGTGTTTGCGATTTTACATTATAAAGTAATAATACACATCTCAACTAATCTTGCAAACTTGTTCATAGCAAGTGAGGTATCATATATTCATTGGTCAATAATTATGTTATAAAAGCGTAGCCAATAAATGCATGGCACATCACTTATTATGAAAAAGTTGTGAAAATTAGTTTAGATATGAATAATTAGTGTACTTTATATGGAGCACTCTAATTCCACTCTTGTATCATAATCACAATCACATGCATATGAGAGATTATTTAGTTGAGTAGAGACTCCCAAAGCGACGGCCGATTTAGAAACGCGTTCCAACGAAACATCAAACATTTGAACAATTAAAAATTATGTATACCTTTATTAATTCTAGCTTGTTTTCGGGATTTATTTTCTCTAATTAATTAATTAATTAATTATAGTCTGCATGTTGGTGTACATAAAATAATATTTGTTCATATATATCGAAATATATCGATTCCTTTTGTCCCCTCCCCATAATAATGGTGTACTAATATATTCATAATTTTTTTTCTTTAATTAGGAATTGAGAATTAATTATTAATGTGCAATTGGTGTACATAAAAGTTTATTAATTTTTACCCTCAATAAAAAAAAAGTTTATTAATTTGATTGTTACTTTAAGTTATTTACAATTAGATTCCCGCCTACTCTTTATGAGCACCTGCTGTTACCCCTTTTCTTTTTCCTTTTGGCCTAATGCCCCGGACACTTTTCCGTTGGACTAGCTTCCCGGCCTATACCCTTTATTTAGTCAAATACCGGCTTAACCTCTTACCCTGGCTTATATCTTGGTCGTTATCATTCTTATTTATCCTTTAGTGGGCCTCTTTATATTATTGGGCCAAGCCCAATATCTTTGGATACACTATTACCCTCCAACATTTGGGTTTTTTTATTTTTATTTTTTATTTTTATGAAATCCAACATTTGGGTACTATTTACTTTCAATTATTTTCTAATTGAGGAAATAATACATTAAATGAACTAGGGCAATTTATGTGCATTTATGAAAGCAGCCTTTGTTTTCTTTTGCCTCTTCAAAGATAAATTGCAAATTGGTGTTTGAAAGCAGAATTACGTTTTAGAAAATGCTTGTATATGTAGTATATATCTCTGGTTTAAAATTGTATTAAAAATATTTTTTAAAAACATAAAAATATATAGTATATGATGCAAATTATTATAAAATGAGAATTATATTTTGAAGACTAAATATGAGGAATTTTTTCCATTCATAATGTTTATACTGTCAAAATTACAAAAGTATAGACTATTTACTCTGGCTTCTAGAAATAACAAAAGTGAAACTCTTTAAAAGTTGAAAACTTCTTTTCTTTTTTTTTTCCCCGAAGAAAAACAACATTAGCAACCTCACTTTCTATAAACGAAACAATTTTTTTAAAAAAAAAACCCCTCACAACTTGCACTTAAACCCTCACCATGGTCTATTTCTCTCTCTTTTGCAGCTTTACTGATCCAACGACACCAATGCATTTCGGCAAACTGCTAGAACTTCGGCAACACTCTCAAGCACCTATTAATTTAAAAATTCGTCTTTGTTATCAATATTAAGAAATTTTTTTACTTTTCATATTGCCTCTTTTAATTTTTCATTTTTTTCCTTGAAGGAAATATAGTTCACGATTTCAATCTACCGAGTTTTATTTTCAACAGAAAGTAAAGATAACATCTTCGCTTTTTTTGAAAAAATATATAAATATGGGCATGCAACTTCTGAAGAAGGCGAGGCTGCTAGCTAGATGCCTTTGCTCTCCTCAATAAACAGTTATCACACAACTTTCAAAAGGAAATCAAAATTGGTACTTTTGATTTCTTTTCAAAAAATTATGTTTCAGACAACTTTTTAAGAGATTTTTCTTTTACTATTTATGAAAGTCAGAGAAAATAGTCTAATTTTTGTAATTTGGCATGAAAAAAAGAAAGAGCATCATATATAGAAAGAAGAAAAGAAAACCCAAAATATGATATACATAAGAACACCCTCTTCATTTTAATTAATTTGAAAAACCCATCCAAAAGCACATACACGTTGAAACATAATTTCAGAAATTATAATCCATATTACACATTATTCAAAACATGCATGCTTAATTTTTCAGCTAAACATTTTACCAAAAACATGTTTTCATTATGTTCATCCAAAGAATATTTACATTTCAATGCCTTAGCATTTACAAAATGTCCAACAATGATCATCTTGTTCTGTCAAGTTCACATCTATTCTAACATCACGTAATTTGATTCAATCACAAGCCATTATCACTTTTGTATTTACATTAAAGTGACACCTTTTTTGGGGTTAAAAAGTGACATGATTAGGAATTCCCTTGACAAAGTGATACAACCATTACTACAAAAGGGTTTTTAATGGCGGTTTTTAAGGGTTTTTAACGGCGGTTCTTGGCCTTTTTGAACCGCCATCTATCTGGCAGCCGTAGTAAGTTAGCAAACTTTCTACGGCGGTTCGAAAGTGGACATTTTCTACGGCGGTTCAACGCCGTAGAAAGTCTACAATTTTTAGACCCAAACCGCGTTAAAAACCTACTGCTAAAACCTCGTTTAAAGCAAAACCTGCCCCTAAAAGTTGAAATTTAATACAAATATCACCAATATACAAATTGAAATCGCTATTATATTAATGAGCATATCCAAAAATATTTGTACAACTATAATATGAACAAGTTTAATTAGTATCCTTCAACTACGACTAATGCTCCAAAATATAACTAGCGCATATTTTTCGCACTGCATCTATATCCACATTGCTTAATGGAGTGCGGTCGAGCTTGAAGTGCTGCAACAGAGTTTTTGAAATTAAAAAGTAACTGAGTAGCAAAATGAAATACAGTCAATTAAGTAAGTTATGAGAAATGAAATACCTTTTCAAGTGCCAATGTGTCGGATTTCATTGCTATTTGGTACATGTAGTGCATTACATAGTACCCACACTCCCAATTAGACGTTTGCTTTTTATGCTAATGAATATTAATATACGAGTTAGAAGATCATACAATTAATTGTAAACCACACAACGTTGAGTAAAAAATTTAATAAGAATCAATTTTACCTTAACTACTATCCACTCAGGTTGCATATGCACATTTCTGGGCAATCCTAAGAAAGCTTGATAGTTAAACATCACCATATAAAAATGAAAGCGGAACGAAAATAATTAGCAATGTATGTATATATATATATATGATTGATTGCATTAGCATTCTAGTTGTTATATAGGCATTCACTCAGTTGTTAATATATATAACTCACTCGTCTACAAGCACCACCGCCTCCTCTTTCTGTGGATTTTGTAAAGAATCAAGCCAGTAGACAACCTTTTCTATCGGTCTCATGGCTATTAGCATCCAATGTTCACTGCAAACGAAAAATTTAATGACGTCAGATCTTTAAATCAGTGTTTCTTAAATATTAGAGAAGCGCTTACAGTGTCACTTACCCCTGAAGATAAGGCACCAGATAAATTTCTTTATTCCGATCCTTCAAGTTTCGCGCAATGTAGTGTACCCTATCTTTATATGTATTTCCTATGGGTGTGACATGATCAGCCGAGAGGAAACCTATCCCCTTTCTCCCATTCCTTTCAACTAACTCATGTAAAGCTCTAAAGAATTAATTTACAAAAAGGGCTTCATTGGTTAGTCTAGGCACATGGAATGCATACTATATATAACAATAATCAGAAATAGGTTATAAAATTAAGTGGAAACTCACTTGGTGAACAACTGCATCAAATAGTTTGTGACCATGCTTTCTCTCTTTAATAATTCTCCGACATCCTCTCGATCCATCGCAATAGGAAGCTCCACACCTATGACTCCTCTTGTCATTTGAAAGAAGAAGCCATTGAAGTCCGAATCTTTCTCCATTCGGAGCTGTAACTCTTGCAGTGGATCAGATGTCGATGAGGATGACATCTCAATCGGAACCGTCGCCGAAGGAGATTTTATATCATCCATATAATTCATCCGGCCTTTTTTCATTTGGGCACTTTTATCCACCTAACATCATTTGAAATAACATTAAATATACAAAACGGTATTAAGTAATTCACAAATAAATGTAAGAATATACCTGTGTTACCGGATCCGGCTGAATAATTTCAATCAACTGTATAGGCCATTCCACGAAAAAGGATCTGGCCATTCCCACAGTTGCAGCCTCTTCCTCAGGAAATGGTAGCGGGGCAAAGTCATCATAGGAAATTTTAATTGTGACCCTCGCGCAACCTTTCCTAACCTCGCGGCCGTGGTGCTTTCTTTGCTTATAAATATTTCCCTTGGCCACAAGCTTACGCCGCTTTTGCGTATCCTCAGAGATGAACAGATGGCATTCACACCCGTCTTGAGATAATAAGCAAGCGAATGAACATTGATCAACTATTAAGTCTAACTTAACAAAGCAAGTGTAATCATGAAACCAAATTCAAGCGTCTTTAATTAGAAGTGACAATATGAAAGAAATTATACATTCAAATTTATTAATTAAATAAAAACCAAAATATAAATGTAAAATTTCATTACTGTAAAATAAAAATAAAAGAAAGATGTTTAATATATTTAAAAAATCCATAGTTTTTTTAATTGCAGTATTATATTTTTAAAAGAAAAATATAAACTTCATTTTAAAAAAAATATAAAGTGTTTGAATACTTGAATACATATGCAAAAATCTGAATAATAAAAAGAATTTAAAAGAAAAATAGAAAAATAAAAGTCTACCCAAGAAGAATAGCAGTGATACTCTATAGAAAAATGAAAGACATAAATGTATTTTAAATACCTTGTATTCGCCTAAAGAACACCCGTCAGAGGCTTTGATCGGGTCCGTAGATGAAACATGTAGCATCTCCAACTCAGGCAAACGTGTAGGGATAAGAGGAGAAACAGGGCTCACAGGGGAAACAGGGCTACCATGAACCTCAAACATCTCTGGGGGCGATTCCGGAGGTCTCTGGGTGCACGCTCTGATCGTTGGCACTATTGATGACAGTGGCTCTTAATGTATCATAGTCAGTCCCCATCTTACCACATATAAACCCAACCATCATCTTCAGATGTGTTTGACATTCATCGAGCTGGGCAGTGGTTTTCTGAAGCTGTCGCTTAGTTAAATCTAGTTCATCTTTCAGCGACGGCCTTGTTTTCGGGAAAACCTCTGTCATACGTGCCCTGGTAGAATGGCCTCGATAACGATCGGGGTGATCGGTCTTTCCCGTTGCAATGACAAGAATGTCATTCCTACCCTCTGCAACTTTCTCCCCTTGTGACTCGCGGGAACATAGATTGTCCTAAACATTTTGCCAAATATATGAAATGTAAATAGATCAATTATATATAATTTTAAATATATGTGTAGCTTAAAGAAATGAAACATAAGAAAATGTATGGTGCAAAACTTACAATTTCCATCCCAACACGACCAGCCTCTGGTGTGAAGTATTCCCCTTTTTTGTTTGTGTGGGCCTGTCTCTAAAGTAGATGATGGGCTGGCCCTGAATAAGAATCTTCGCCTTCTTCTTCGAACTGACCGTCCTCTGAAGGCTTCTTCCCGGATGCAATCACCGCCTCGTCATGCAACTGCTTCTTCAGCAGTCGGTAGCCACCGCGAGATAAATTATGGTAGAAAGCATTTAAAGTGGCATTCTTTTGCGCTTTTCCACGAATTGCCTAGAGAAAAATATAATGAAAAATTATTATCCATAAATTGAGCAATTTCAAATATCCAAAAAGAAGAAGGAAATCAATTTAAAAAAATATACCTGCCATTCTTCTGTCTCGCGGCTAGCCTTGAACTTAATCCATGTCTCCCTAGGGAGATATTTATATTCCAAGCATGGGTCATCACCCTTCAAGTCACCATGTACATATCTCCCTAAAAAGGATTTCCAATCTTTCCACCGTTTACCGACATAAGAAATCCACTTTGTTTCGAGTTCTTCAGTTGACTCAAAAACAAATAATGACTACAGTAAAAATTAGAAGTAAAAGTTTAGGTAAATTTGGGTTCATTTATATGAAAGAAGAAACAAACAATACATTATAATTAAAGAAAATATCCGTATTTCCATCCACACTCTCTTCTTGATCTCGTCCGAAACTTTGGGCCATGATGCATATTCCATTATGTCCACTTTGCTCCGGGCCGTGAATGCCACAAAGGTAATCCACTTTGTATGATACTTTTTAGGCTCGAGCTCGGAATCAAAAGAAATGTTAAGAGTTTTCCCCTTCGTACGCATTTCCAATAGATCATTGCAATTTGTGGGCCCTCTACCTCTTCTAGATCTAGTAGAAGAACCATCTCCATTGCCATTTCCCTCATCACTATGCTCCTCATTTTGTTTTCTTTTATGGGCCATTGAAATTACCTTAAACTTCATGTACATAGAAAGAGAATTCAATATAACATATATGCAATTAAAGAAAAGCTTTAATGTCAAATATAAGAATGCTTGTAATGTGAAAAAAAAAAAAAAGGCAATGTACATTCGCAAAATTCACACCTAAAAATTCACAATTACCATTATCCAAATTAAATCAAAGGAGGGCCAAAAAAAGTGGACTTATAAAGGGTACCATTGATAAAGTACTTCACATTTCACAACCAACAACAAATGAGAACAATCATTAATTTCTAATAAAGGAAAAAGCCAAAATTTAGTGAGGAATGTAAAAGATTCAAGGAGGAGTACTTCACTCCTAAAAAATACTCTCCTTCCCTAAAGCAATAGAAATACTTTGTGATTTCGCAATAAAGAAGCTTTACATTGATGCAAAGATAGTCTCACTTTCAATATATTAGTTGCATTCATGACATCAAACCAAGGAAGGAACACACCTTCAACTCAACCACAAAGCATTACCCTCCTTTCCACTAAAGAAGAAACCATACATCGCAAAAGGTAAAACATTTAAGGAGAAGTGATATTTCAAACTCTACATTCATGAAAAAAAAATCCCCTTCATCAAGGAGAACCCTCACAAAGCATATTTCACGCTTTTGAAACAATGATAAGGGAAAGCGAAGAGGAGATAGGGATATTTGCAATACACAATTACCATTATCCAAATTAAACCACATGAGGGCCAAAAAAGTGGACTTATAAAGGGTACTATTGATAAAGTACTTCACATTTCACAACCAACAACTAATGAGAACAATCATTAATTTCTAGTAAAGGAAAAAAACCAAAATTTAGTGAGAAAGGTCAAAGCTTCAAGGAGGAGTACTTCACTCCTAAAAAATACTCTTCTTCCCTAAAGGTATTTAGTGCTTGTGCAATAAAAAATGCTTCACATTCATGCAAAGATTTCTTTACTTTCAACATATAAAGGGCTTTGAAGACATTGAAACAAGGGATCCCCAAAGAAAGAACCCTATAAAGATTAAATTTCACAAAGTGGAATCAACAACAAAGCATTTTCCTCATTATTACTAAAGGAGGAACACTAAATCAAATAAGGACCGAAATCAAACACCAATGTTCTAAAATTAATCAAGCAAAACCAAAATAAACATTTGAGTTTCTCATATTCATACACTAAACCCGAATTGAAAGGGTACCTAATTGAAATCCCAATCAAAACCCTAGGTTCTCAACTTATGTAGGACAAAACACGAAATTCAACAACCAAACCAATGCAACAAACAATCAATAAATCCAAAAGTATTCCAATCATTCATCACAAGGATTAAAACTGAAATCAACCATAAATATCAACCCAAAAAACCCTAGTGCAATGGGAAGCATTTACAAAATGTAAGGTCACATTGCAAAAGTTTTAAAATGGAAGCATAGAAGGTGGATAACCTTTTGTGTGCACTTCTAATACCAAGCCCGAAGTATAGGAGGGTGGAAATGGAGAAATGCAAGCCGGGAAAGTTAACCCACAACCAATGATCAGCTGCGATGGTCCAGCCGAACAATCGGCCTTGCTGCAGCCGACAGGTTGATCGGAAGGTGAACGAGCTCGCCGGTGACGGGAGAAGCGGCGAAGAAGCCGAACAGCCGTGGGGAGAAGGGTTCGGGAAACAGGGAAAATGCAGGGGAAAAAAGGGGAGAAGAGGGGAAGAGAATGAGGGAGGAAAGGAAAGTTCAAAAAAGTTGAACTTTAATTTGGACCGGCTCGTCGGTTCAACGACGGTTCAACCGCGAATCGCCGTTGAACCAACTTTCTACTGCGGTTCACTCGTTGAAAGTGGACTTTCAACGGCGGTTCACGAGGATTCTTCTTTCAACGGCGGTTTGCGGTTGAACCGCCGTTGAATGGTCTCCTCATTTTTTTCGGTTTAGCATAGGGGAAAAAATTAGAGCCAATTCCCGCGCGGGCATATTTTAATATTAAATTTTTTTTTCCTTTTTCAAAAAACTAAGCCCACAATTTTGTAAATATAATAATACATACCCAGATTGTGTATATTTATTAATTATGTACACAATCTTGACTTTTATGAACCATTTCATAATTAAATTTCAAATTTTCCATTGAACCATATATTTGCATTTAAATTTCCAGTGCTATTACACAATAATTATAGGTCAAATATAAAAATTAATAAATTTCGTAAATTTACATGTAAGAGTCGATAAAGTAATAAACTTCATTATGTTCCCTAAAATTTCTACTTTTTTGACTTGGGCGAACGGGATAAAATAATCAAATCCACAAATGCATTAGGTACGTATAGTAATATAAAAACTAATATTGGTTAAGTGGCCGAATAAAAAATTAAATACTTACTGGATTTCATTACCTTACATACATACATATATATATATATATATATATAAAAACATCTTCCTATTTTCTCCTTTTCCCTCTTATACCATTTGCATTTAAATTTCCCGTGCTACTACACAATAATTATAGGTCAAAGATAAAAATTAATAAATTTTGTAAATGTACATGTAAGAGTCGATAAAGTAATAAGCTTCATTATCTTCCCTAAAATTTCTACTTTTTCGACTTGGGCGAACGGGATAAAATAATCAAATCCACAAATGCATTAGGTACGTATAGTAATATAAAAATTAATATTTATCAAGTTCCCTATCTTACTCATCTGCTCTCGATTCAGGTAACCCACTAGAGAAAAGGCCAGCCTCATAAAACCCTTCTTCTGTATCAATCCCTTCCACTCCGTGATGTTGTTTACCATGAAGAACAATAGACCAATGTTCGTCGCAAGGATCGGTGATATAAAAAACTTGTTTCACCTGTGATGCAAGTATAAATGGTTCCCCCTTGAAGCCCTCCCGATTAAGGTTCACCAAGGTAAAACCCAATGGATCATCAGTTCGAACCCCACTATTGTTATCAACCCATTTGCAGCGAAATACAGCTACTCTGAAACAAACATAGTCAAGCTCCCAAATATCTTCGATCACCCCGTAATATGCCATGTTTGCATACAATGGATTTTTATCCTTCCTGCTAGAAACATGTAAAGCCTCTGAGATTAATGTAACACCATTGTTTTGAGCCGTACTCTTCTCATCTTGTCTCTTAGTAGCAAATGAATATCCATTTATGTCATTGCATGAAAATGCTCGTACCGCAGGGCTGGGCCTAAACGCCAACCATTTCAATGTCTCCGAAACGTCTTTGCCCAGGACAGCATTACCAAACCAATAGACAAATGTCCGAATATGTTCATTGAGCACACGTTGATCCGTCCAAGCAGGATAAGACGTTCTTATTGAACGGATATGGTCTGTCACATAGAGCGCAACTTCTTTAGAATTGCGCAGTATATAGAGATGCGCCTTTATCAATTCAACATTAGACGGCAAAAACATTTTTCCTCCCCTTGTGCCCATACCTGTAATCCTCCCATTGTGCCGATTCTTAGATATTCCAATGGATGCGGTATCGGCCAAGTACTCAGTGCAAAACTCAATTACCTCCTTAGCTATATAACCTTCAACAATACTAGCATCAAGATGATAACGATTCTTAACATACCCCTTAAATACTTTCATATATCTCTCGAATGGGTACATCCATTGCAAATGAACAGGCCCACAGATTTTTATCTCTCTAACCAAATGAATCACCAAATGCACCATAATATCAAAGAAGGCGGGTGGAAAATACATTTCTAATTGACAAAGGACAACAGTTATTTCATCTTGTAACTGATCAAGTCTTTCGCGGGCGATAACCTTGCTACATATAGCATTGAAGAAGAAAAAAAGTGTTGTTATACTAGACTTAACATGCTTGGGAAATATCGAGCGAATAGCTACAGGCAACAATTGTTGCATTAAGGCATGACAATCATAAGACTTCAAACCAACCAGTTTTAAATCTCTCATGGAAACAAGTCTGCTTACATTTGAAGAATATCCGGATGGAACTTTGATGCTACGCAAACTTGAACACAGTTGTTTTTTCTCTTTTCTGGACAAAGTGTGACAGGCAGGGGGTAGATATGTGCGTTGTCCTCGAGCTACCGGTGCTAAATTTACTCTTATGTTCATATCAACCATATCAAGTCTCGCGTTATAACCATCCTTAGTTTTACCAGGAATGTTCAAGAGCGTACCTAACAGGCTTTCACAAATATTTTTCTCAATATGCATAACGTCAAAACAATGTCTGACTTCCAAGTTCTCCCAGTATGAAAGTTCAAAAAATATGGATTTTTTCTTCCAACAACCTGTATCATTATTGCCGGACTCTGAAGGTTTACCAAACTCCACATTAATGTCCGTCACACGAGGTTTCACCTCTGGCCCGCTCAAGGGTTCTGGAGCTTTTCTGAACTCTTGAAATCCTTTGAATGCTCTTTTCCTACGGCAATACGGATGAGTCTCGGGAAGAAATCTGCGATGCCCAAGGTATACTGTCTTCTTCCCATGTGCAAGCTGACAAAAATCTGTACTCTGCTCACATATTGGACATGCTTTATGCCCTTTAACAGAGTACCCAGACAAGTTTCCATAAGTAGGAAAATCATTAATGGTACAGAACAACATGGCACGTAATGTGAACATTTCTTCACGGTATGCATCAAACACAGGTGCGCCTTCATCCCATAACTTTTTCAAGTCTTCAATAAGAGGAGCAAGATACACATCGATGTCATTTCCTGGTTGCCGTGGGCCTGAAATCATTAGAGACATAAGTATGTACTTGCGCTTCATACACAAGTAAGGCGGCAAATTGTAAATAACCAACATCACCGGCCATGAGCTATGTGTGCTACTCAGACTGCCAAATGGGTTCATTCTATCAGTACACAAACCAAGCTTCAAATTTCTGGCTTCTTCCCTAAAAGAAGGATACATTGAATCAATTTTTTTCCACTGATCTGAGTCTGATGTATGCATTATCACCTTGTCATCATCACATGGAATACACCGATCTGAATGCCATGTCATTAGTTTTGCATCTTTTGCATTAGCTAACAACCGTTTAAATCTCGGTATTATAGGAAGATACCACAGAACCTTAGCCGGCGACCCCTTCTTTTGCGCATCAGAACTGTCTTCAATCTCATCACACGGCTGCTTGTTTTTGTATCGTGAAGTTTTACACTTAGGACAAACACAATAAATCCTTATACTCATTCCTGTAGAGGACGCAATCATTTGGGCAAGCGTGGATCTTCTTATACTCCATACCCATTGGACACAATATTTTTTTTGACTCGTAAATTCGATCTGGAAGTTCATTATCTTCTGGGAGCATATCTTTCAATACCCTTAATAAGGCTGTAAAACTAGTATCTGACCACCCATTTGCCACTTTCAAATTAAACAACTTCAAAACACTAGACAAGTGTGTATATTTAGTGCAGCCCTTGTATAGAGGCTTCTCATTGTCACCCAAAATGGAAGCAAGAACTTCCGGTTTATCAGCAAAATCCTCGCCCACATCCTCAATCATGTCATCTAATCGATCTCTAGTAATCGCATTATCTCCAATTGCATGAGATTGTCTTTGATCAGGTAAACCATCAATACTTTCACCATGCCAAATCCACAGTTTATAAGAAGGATCAAATCCGTGCCGATATAAATGGAATTTTATAGTATCTGAGTTATCAAACCGCGCACCATTTTTACAAGCTTTGCATGGACAATGGACGTACTTTGTATTCTTATAAGCGAATTCAATGAAATTCTCAACTTCTTTCGCATAAGAATCGGAGGTCCGATCACCATACAACAAGATATTTCGATCCATGCGTAACTAACTCCTTGAAATAATTAAAAATACCAAATAATAATTCAACAAACAATGTACAAAGTATCAAGTTGCATGCTTGTCTTAGCACATGTCATACTAATGTTACTCAGATAATCAAAACTACTATAATACCTCAATGAAAAAAATAATGCATAAACAACACATGCGCAATAGACATAATAAAATGAAGAAGAACTCATAAGTTTTTCATTTATGCATTTCGTCAAACACATGAAATGCATAAAAAAAATAATACACACTCTAAGTAGTGCTAATTATATGAACATCCTCCATTAAAAATCAAACACTATAAATCAAATCACATCACCAAGAAACTACATAGTATAACTAAATAGGGTTCCACAATACTAAGGTTCACCATATACATGGAATATATGCAACTTTAATTTTTAGCCCTCTACCATAAATAAAAATAAATTCTATAAGATGACATATCTAAAGTACAAGCATAAGCAATTACTGAGAAATTTTAGAAGTTTCTAACCTTAAGGTGGTAAATTTTAGCTCCAAATGACGATTCTTTACATCAAACGTGCAAAACCGTAGTAGAAATTTGGAGAAGAACACTTTCGGCCGCGATATGGAGATACACATTGTTATTTAGGGTTAAATACGTCAACACAACGGCGATTTTAAAATAAACCGCCGTAGCCGTAGAAAGTCCGCATTTCTTTTATAACTGCGATTTTCTATTTTTCGCCGTTAATCCGCAGCCGTTAAAGCTCTATTTTGTAGTAGTGAACGGGTACTTTCTTATCCTTAATTTTAAGAGTACTAATTCCTCTACAAAAATTGTTTTCAAATATTTTGTACCCCAAAAAATCTGAAATATATGTTCATCTATATACATATATATTAACTTTTGTATCACCTTCAATATATTTTTTTAAAATAAATAAAATTCATTTATCGATCCAAAGATGGTTCCAATGGCATGTGAGATAATTATTTGGGGAAGCGACCCCCGCTTTTGGATTAGAAATAAATTATGATTGATGAGATGTAAATATTATTCAGTGCCACTAGGGGTGGACAAAAGTATCAGTAGTTTAGATCAGACCGCGAATCCGATTTGAAAACGAAACTGTTTTCGGATAATATATGTTTATCTTACCGTTTTCGAAACCGATCTTGCCCTTTTACTCTTTTGGTTATCTCAAACTTGGACCTTGATTATTTTTCGACACCGCTGCCACTAATTGCTGAAGCTTCCAGATCTATGTCTAAGCACAAAGATTTGCTCCTTCTCGAACCATTCTTTTTGCGACTCAACACAGATCCATTTGTGTCTCAATTCAATCAATTTTCTTCACTTCTCTTTTCTGCAATTTCTGGGAACCATGGCGAACTGGAGTTTGAAAACTACAATCAAATACGGACAACAACCAAAAATTGTAATTTTATTTTTTCCATTATTTTTTTTTGTGAGTTTATATGATATGGGGAATTTATTTTATAATTTTCAATTACCCAAGTCTTTGTGCAATGGATAGGATACTTAAAGCTTGGTTTTAGCGTAGAAAATTGTAACAAAAAAAAAAAAAAATCCAAAGGAAAATCCAAAAAAACCAATATGAAAACAGCGGTTTCGGATTATACCGAAACCGCAAATTAAAATCCAAAACCGATCCGAAATCGTGCTTTTGGATCGGTTCGGGTCAGTTTCAGATTGATTTTCTAGTTTGAACACACCTAAGTGCCACAGATCTATCCAAAAAATTAACACAATACATCAATAAACTTAAAAATAAAGTTATGATCTTGTATTTTATTATTGACTCACAAGTTAGTTACAATTTCACTCTCACTAAATGTCACAAACTATACCATTTTACACGATACAACTGCTACACTAAATAATTTCTCTATCTCAGCGGATAGAAGCAATTAGTTAGGAATTGTGTCATCAGAACATCTCGACTCTTTCAAGCAGACTTCCCCTTGCCCCGGCATGAAGCAAAGGTCCATCCTTGCCTAGTAGATAATTTCTTTTATTAATGCTTGTGATATATACAATTAAAAAGTATGAGAATAACTTATTTTAAAAAAAAAAAAAACAAGTGCAAGTGATGAACTCGATTCCCCTATTCTTAATATGGATTTACAAAATTGTAACAAATGATTTATAATTTCATGTACCATGCATTAACTCCAACATTAATAGGAAGAATAATTTTACATACCAGAATAAATAATATGTGAATTTTGTACATTTCATCCTTAAGGAAAAAAAATTAAATTAAAAGGATAAATGACCATTACCCCTATATAATATCATCAGTAACAGTTATCCCCTATATTTTAAGAACATGCGGTTACTCTTCTGTCTTTATGGACCAAATCGTCATTTTGATAGAAAAATTATGAATAATAAAACGTGTAAAATATCAAAATTAATCTTAAACATCAATAATTTATTTTTGATGTTATGTAGATGTGAAATAACAAAATTAATTCGAATATACAATTTTATCTTCTTTTTATTCCAAAAATAATATCCCAATAATTAAAAAAATAAAATAAATAATATCACATATTAAGGTTAATTTTAGAATTTTTTTTTTTACCCAAATAACATGAAAAACAAATGAATGAGGTCACACGTTAGTGTCAATTTTGATATTTTATAGATTTTAAGATTAAAAACCATCCTTTCATGTTTTTTCAAATAAAATGACTGTACATTAGAAAATTACGAGGAGAGAAATATCATTTGTCCGAAATAAAAAGACTCTAATTAATCTTGCTTTGATCTAACGGAAACAACTAGGCTAATTTTGACTAAAGTTATTGCAACAAATAAAAGCCACTTGAACATTGCTGGAATTTTAAATATAAAAAAAAAACACACCAAACTTTTATTTATTTATAAATTCTTTTTTAATTATTTATGCATTA
Organism: Leptodermis oblonga; assembly: GCA_016801395.1. NCBI lineage: Eukaryota > Viridiplantae > Streptophyta > Magnoliopsida > Gentianales > Rubiaceae > Leptodermis > Leptodermis oblonga. The sequence continues at coordinate 16,252,403 of CM028751.1, read as the reverse complement.
ATTCCTTAACAAAGGGACATTAATGTCACTTTGGAGTCTTTCCGTAACCCAAATTGTCAAAGCGATCTCCGCGTTCAAGACCCCCCACTCCAAAAAGTCAAACGGGAACACTGACACGCATATTTATTAGAAACCCCTCCAATTTTCCTCCATTCTCAATTTATGCCCCTCTTCTTTCTTCTTTTTGCACTCCTCCGCTATAATTATTGAACCAACTACAATAAAATAACTTTTCGGGCCTGTTCTTTTTGTTCTGTTTTGAAAACGATTTTTGTTTCAACAGTAAATTTAATATATTTTAATCATATTTCATCATTTTTAATACAATTTTTTACTATTCAGCATCTACTTTTTATATATTTAATATATTTTTTACATTCTAAAACTATTTTTCAAAACTTGTTTTCGTTTGCTAACCACTTCGAAGTGGCCAAACCCATTATTTTAACTTTTTTATGGGCGTGAATTTTATAATCTTTGTAGGACCATTGACTTCAGTTTTTATAATGGAATAGGTTTGGGATTTAAATTATAATTTAAATCACATTTTGTATTTTATAAAAATTTTATAATATTTTTAAATGTGTCCCTTGACATTTTTAATATTTTTTAAACTTAATTTAAAGATTCCAAACTAAAATTTCAACTACTTTTATAATTTATATGATAAAACTTTTGTACTCATTTAGTTTCCCAACTGAGGATTGAAAATTTAACATTAATAAAGGGAGAATTTCTTCATCAATTTGTAGATAAAAGTTTAGCTCCGGCCTTAAATCTTTTGGTCCGTAGATGATCTTACTACTCAGTCACCAAGTCAATTAAAAAGTGTTGTAACGTATCGTAGATAAGAATATCACATGCACATTTAATTTACCTACTAAGAGGATATCAAATATCCTACCGCTATATGCTATATGTAATTAAATATAATTAAGTGGTTGTTGGACGGTTTTCATCATCTTAACTAATGAAATCTTTGACTTGTATTAAAGAATTTCTTTTTTCTTGTGAGTTACTTCCTCTATATCTCTTTAATTATCCTAATTAAAACAGATACACTAATTTTTTTAAAAGGTAATTTATTTAATGCACCGTTAATATTTTTGAGAAATGAAGTGTATTAAGGGTTTTTTCTTTATATTGGGTTTGAAACAATGTTTGAAATCTAGTTTTGGGAAAATAATTTTATAATGTCAAACATGTATTAAAACTACAAAAATGTATAGGTAAATAGTAAAAAATTATATTAAAAATAATGAAAACTGATTATAAAATTATTTTTTTTAAACCGAGTTTCAACCATTGTTTCAAATCCAACATAAAGAACATATGTCATTGGATTTGAGAAAAATGTAATGAAGAGTAAAACTGAAAGTGTATTAATATCTTATGTTGAAATTTATAAACGAACAATTATTTAAATAAAAAATAAATGTTAGAACACTTGAAAAAATAATGAAGGGAGTAAATTTGCTATTTTAGAGAAATATTAATAGATCCCAAAACATTAAATAAGTGCTTTTATGGTAACGAAATTATGACACCGATGAATTTTAATTTATTGACTCAGACCACTTCAATAAATAATTTCGTAAATAAAATAATCGAGTAAATTCTTCATTTAATTGTACTTGAGAGACTGAGTCAGATTAGCATATTGAATTGTGATAAGAAAGAAGAGTAAATTACATTTACCCCCTCGAGATTTGTCTAAACTACTAAGCATCCCTCGAGGTTTGTATTACTAAACATCCCCAGAATGCAATGAAAATACAAAATTATCCCATCACAACGGGACTAAAATGAAAACTGTTTGTCTAACAAATTGCTATTTCAACAGCTGTCAACAATTTTCAGTCTCATTTTGATCGATGTAATTTTGTATTTTCATCGCATTCAAAGGGTGTTTAATAGTTTTCACAAATTTTAGGAGATATTTAGTAATTTTCACAAACCTTAGGGGATATTTGGTAGTTTGGACAAGTTTCGAGGGAGGTAAATGTATTTACTCAAGAAAGAAATCTAAAAGTCAAAGTTACTAAATTAAGAGAATTAGGAGAATAGGGGTTCATGTGAAAATATATTATAGATAGAGGACTACTATCTGGATTTAATTCAATTCATGTAGTATTATTTTGCTTTGAATGTGAAAATGCATTAATTAATTCAAATGGGAAGACATAAAAACAGCCGTTGCAATTTGCACAATAGTAAACACGCACTCACTTAAAGAGGAGAGAAAGAGAGAGAAAAGAAAAGAAAAAGAACGAACGACAGACAGCCATGGCGTCGCGAGAGGTGAAGCTTCATTCTTAATTGCGTAACTGCCCTTGGTTCGTTCTTCCCCTTCTCTGTAAGTTCGTCTCTATCCTCAGCATATTATAAAGGAAGAATCTTTGCATCTGTCTCTGTTGGTAGATTGTATTTTAGCTTGTTTAATTGAAGTCTGATGATGAAAGAGAAAGAGAATTCGAATGAGTCAGAGAAGGTTATTTAGATGCCAATATTGAATTTGCAAATTACGTAGTATATAATAAGATTTAATTAGTTTTTGCTCTCTTATATTGTAAATTTTTGTGAAGTACTAGTCACTATTCCAAAAATAAAACATATATGTTGGAAACACAGAGTGAAAAAAAGTCAAAACAATTTTATAATCACAATTTGACAAAAGATAATTAAGCAATTTAAGGGTAATACTCCCTCCGTTCCATTAGAAGTGTCCACTTTTATCAATGTACAATTTAGTATGAATGTTAAGGTACAACACTTAAATAGCTAATTTGACAGACTTTATTCCATTTATATTATTACTTATTAGGTATAAATACTAATTATGAACCACACATGATTATATTAATAAGGGTAAGAGAAGTAAAAAAATTGAAACCGAATTCTTTTATTAACAAAAAAAATATTTTTTAAAATGGACAATTCTTATGAAACTGAGAGAGTTAGAGATAGTTGCAATTAATGCAACCATATCATCACGTATATATCGTGAATATACTTAATTTTCAATCCAACAAACTCAGTTTTGGTGGAGATGAACCAGAAAAGAAGCCAATCTTAAGTCTACTCCCCAAAGTCAACATGATCTATATATGATTAACCTAGTCAAATAAACAAATAAACAAAAACGAAAGTTTCTTAATTGTTTCACATGGCGCCATGTGGACCTTTCATTAGAACAGTTTAACATATAGAGAAAAGTATTATTTTTATTCTTGAACTACCCTTATTTTGTTGGTTAAATTACATTTAACCCCCTCAAAATTTGTGGAAACTACTAAACAAACATTGAAGTTTCATGAAACTAACAATACCCTCATGATATTTTAAATTCTGGAAAAAAAACTTGTATCCGACATGTCTGACGGTTCAACAAACACTTTTTTTATTTATAGAAACATATGATATATTTTTGAAGACACGAGTATCGAGTTTAAGCTAAAAAATATCGCGTGTATATTATGAAATATTGCATATCAAGATCGAAAGTGTCACATGTCGAACCGTCATACAGTCTGACGTTGGACTCTCTTTCAATTTTTTTGCCAAATAACAAAAACGTTTTGAGTATTTGTATCCAAAATTTTTTATTCACAAAAGCTAAACTGTATTTTGACCAAACTAAAGAGAGTAATTATTAAATTATTATCCGGAATTATTATCCGGTTAAGGAGACCGTAGTTTGTTGAACCGTTTAGATTCTATCTTCCGCCCATCTATTTCCTTCTCGATCCCAATCCATTTTCTCTGCCGCAATCTTCCATATTAATTCTTTCCAAAATATCTACCATTTCCCTCTAGAAATGACCTTCATTAAACTGCTACAGATATGGTATCTGGAAACTAACTTTAATTTTCTCTATTTTTTGTGTAATTTATTTGGCCAAATTTAACCCGTGAATATATGGCCTTTTAACAAGTCTGTAAAATTTTTTTTTTCTGCATATTTTATCAAATTATATGGAAGATTACGCGTGTATATATACATATATGCAACTTCCCCTCATAACTAATGATCCTTATCTCCAGAAAGAAAAATGAATGCTTTCTGCGACAGAATTCCCACAAGCAAAACAACTTCCAAATTTCTCTGTCTCCTCATCATTTCAATTTCCCTATCGTTCCTTTCCTGCTTACCAAAGCCAGCAAAAGCAGATTTGGTCGACGACATTTGCGCCCCACCCAAATATGATAGGAAATTTTGCATAAAAGCTTTCCGGTCCGATCCTCGTTCTAAAGGCGCAGACCTCCTCAAACTAGCAGCGATCGGAATAGGCCTGGGAAAATCCTACACGAAATCCGCCATGGCTCTGATCAAGAAGCTTGATAGCAAAGAGAAAAATCCCGTAGTGAAATCCATTTACAGAGATTGTTTAAAAATGGGATATGAGGGAACCCTGGAAGACATTAATACGTGCTCCGGTGACTTGGAGAAGAAGGACTACGTATCGGTCGGAGTTCACGCGACTCGTTCTTTGGCCGGGCCTAGCGATTGCGACGACTTTTTTAGAGACGGGGACGTGCCGGTGCCGGAACCGAAGGAATTGGAGAAAGCGAGCGTCCAAGTCCAAGAGCTCATCGCAGCTCTTATTGTTATTGCGAGAAAGTTACATAAGACTCGCACGTGAAATGTAGTGCATTTATGCCTGAATCTGATGGATTATTTGTGAATCACATTAAATGCCCTTGTTCTAATGTTCCGGTTGTTAGTGTGTTATCATTATTGTTACTCATTTGCTAATCGTCAAGAAAAATTCACTATTCAAACCCAAAAAAAATAAAAAGAAAAACTTACGATTGGTAACTATCCAACAACCTAGTTACCATGGCCGAACCTCTCCTGATCAGTAGTTTAGAACATCTTGTTTTACTGGGTAGCTCCTATGATTTTATCACTGCATGTTTTGGAAAAGTTTAATTAATTTCATCCCTCCAGTACTTTCAAGTTTGTGATATTCAAGAATGGCGAAATGGGGGCAAGCGTGAGTTTGATGATTTCCCAAAGAGAGAGGAATTTTGTTTGGTATCAATACTGTATTTAAATTTTGGTTTGAATTGTGATTTTAAAACATTAAAATTATATTAAATATTTTGTAGTGCTACGGAGCGCTTGAATTTCTGGATTCTGGTTTCAAATATGTTCGAAGCAAAAAATTCCCAGACGTGAATTTGCCTTTCAATTTGTTGATTATTGCTTCAATTACTTGTGTTGTTTCTAGCTGTTGCAAGCTTGATTTTTTTTTTTTTTTTCCGATATGTTTTCTTTTGGTTGTTAATAAATAATAAAATAAAAACTGGATCGGGCCCCCGATCCGAAAGTTTGGATACACCGATCCAAAACCGATCCGTTCGGATGGGGTTTCGCTTTGTGAACAGCCCCATTGAATCCTTCGCCCATCCATACGAAGCCCCAACAGGAGCCCAATAATTCTAGGGCTTTACAATGTGAAAACCCTCTATAAATCCCCTTTCACAATATCGAACAGCTCCTTCGCTTTCTACTTTGAACAGCGAACTTCCAGCGACGTTGTGAGGTAGCTTCAGTCTTCCAATACTCTCTCATATCATATTTTTGTTGTTTTTAGGCTGTTGAATTCGTTGCCATTGCTGCTCTTCAAGTTGAATTTGCTTAATTTGTTTGCTGAGATTATGTTTTCTTAACTTTAAATCATGCTAACCTAATTGTTTCATTTGTTATTGGCCCTCATTCCTACTTTCTGCTATTTCTGATTTTCATTAGTTATTTATAGACTTTTTGAATTTCTAATGTAAGATCTATGCCTTCTGTGGATGGTTATTTGCCGAGCCCTTATCTGGGGTTGAGGGAAACAGGTTTTCCGCCTTTTATTTAATGGGTTTTTGGATATGTGGTAGTTGTATGGATTTTTGGATATACTTTCTCAGTTGCATATTGAATTTTCTGATTTCTGATTTTTGGTTGGATTTTATTAATTTTTTTGGGGGGCTCGGGGAAGTATTTTTTTTTTTTTTTTTGTAGAATTGCCTCTGAGGATGATTTCAAGAAAACTTTCGTTCTTCTGAGATAATCCATGCGGAAGATTTTTGGAGACCTGAACTGAAGAGGCTAAATTTGATGTCTTTTTTAGCTGTGTTCTTTTTAGCTTTTTCCTTTATCACTTCAACTTCTGAATAGATTTTCAGTAACTTTTTCCGAACTCTAGAAAATGATTTCAGAATTCATCTATTTGTGAATCCTGTCCAATGTATTAACTGAATGTAGCGATTTCAGCGTATTGCACATGCTTGTACTATTTTCGAGTTTATCAATTAGAAAACTCTCGTTCTTTCTCACTCTTGTGATGATCAGTATGAAACTTTTGTTCTTCTGAGAGCATATATGCGGAAAGTTTTTTGGAGACCTGAACTGAAGAGCACATGATACTTTAGAACTCTGAATTTGAACACAAAGCAAATTATTCTCCTGTTGATTGTTGTTTTTCTTTTTTTTTTTTTAATTTTTGTATCCCTTTCTGTAAATGAGATTGTCATGTTTCTCTGTGATGAACAAACAAGATGACGAGTACGATTGAAGTCCATTCATATTATGCATGAGGACAATCGAGGCATTTGTCTGAGAGGAATAATAATGCATAATCACTAAAAAGAGGCAGCAAGCTTTATGTGCTATAGCTTGAATATATGGGTCCTTTTGTGGTTGCTTTCTTTACCCTTGTTGAATTTGGATGTGGCTTAATTGAGTTTATTATAGCATTCATAGAAATCATGTTTCTAGTAGTCTAACTCAATTGATTGGGCTAATAGGATTGATGGATTTGTCCAAGGGTTCCTTTCATCTGTTGGCACACATTTTTGGGATGACAAGTAAATTGCTGCCGTGAGTTTAATGAAGGGCCCCTGTTTCCCCCTCCCCCCTTTTAGAAAGGACAACCACCACAGTTCTTTGTACTTAAATTTTATGGATTTGGACAATGCTTCTAAATGGTAAAGATCTTCCTTGTCTCATGATGTTTTCCTAAACTTTCGCCTTTCCTGATTTTTCATGATGATGAAAGTATATGGAGATCTTAGCAGAAGAGTCACTGAGAAGATCATTTTAAGAAGCATGGTATTGATTATTTAGATGAGTATGTAAGGATAATTGACAGTAAAACATTTTATATGATATTATATTTGAAAATGTAGCTTTGCCTTTTGTGGTGACTTTGTTCAACTGATGGTAGCTTGGCAAGATTTTCAAGTGAGAGCACAATCATTGAAATACTTAGTTTTTTTAAATTGTTTGAAGGTATCCTGTTGCACGGTGACCATGAATCCATCTGTGTTGTATGTTAAGTTTTCATGCAACTATTTTTACATTCCAAGTCACCAATTCTGGGGTAGTGTATCACTTGTGTGACGATATAAGAATGACTGAATCAAATTATCACTTATTTCTGTTTGCTGATCGTTAATTTTGTTACTCATTTTTAGCAGTGCGGCAATTTTTGGACTTCACTGGAAGAGAGTCAGGGTGATATCATTTGTTAAAAATGAGGTAATTATAATGTGTCTATTATCTGGTTCTATTCATAATTGCTTACATCTTAAAATTTACTCTGATACTAATAATTTTCATTATCTTTTCATTTTCAGCCGACCAATGGAAGAGGATGTAAGTTTCATTCTCTTGATTGAATTTTCATTGCCATTATTTGTTTGCTTGCTTTCAGTTTTATCCTGTTAAATGTTTGTGTGTTGTGTTATTGTAACTTTTATCTAAAAAAATTTCTTCAACCTTTCTCAAACTTAATATTTGGCAAGATGTGTTATATCTGTGAAGTTATTCAGGCATGGCCGAGCCCTCGAAGTGGGATGAAGGCATTAGTTGTTTTGGTAGTGTATTGCCAGTAAACTGTGCCAATTTATATTATAAATTTTACCTGAATATTCTTATTCTCAATGGTTTTTCTGCACAGTATCTGGTTTCAACATATGAGTATAATAACATGTCGTACGAATGTATCATGATAACGAAATCTATTGAGATACCATTTTTAGACGTGAACATAATGGTGTGAACTGATGTGGTGATAAGATCAATGTGGAAAGGAGGGTTGCCAAGCTGTGGCAGATGGTAAATAGAATCTTAACAAGTGTTTGACTCAATATGGATGTCATGTGTAGATTATGAAAGCTGGCAATGCCTTATTCAAACATTCAATATGTTAAAGTGATTGCATAATTCAAATATGAATATTCCTTGTTCTGAAATATGCGTGTGTATCTCTTGAGAAATTGAGATTCCAGTGAGGGCCAGATTGAATTCTGAGAACTTTTGGGGAGTTAGGAACTTTGATTTGGTCTAGTTTTTTAAAAGTTCTGTTTTTGCCAAATTACAATGTGTTCATCAAATTGACTGAAGATCATTAACTCTTGGAATGTTAAGGAACAGCATTATTCATGTAAAAATTCTTTGCTGTAGTGCTGTAAATTTGGTGATTTGAAACTTATACTCATAATTAATTGCTTTCCCTTGTTACATTTATAGAATGTGAAGACTGAGGAGGAAGAATTCAACACCGGGCCTCTATCTATTTTGATGATGAGTGTTAAAAACAACACACAGGTAATTAATCATGCATGGTTAAATCTTGATCTTGCTCTGAAATCTTTTGAGTATATTGATCTGCCCTGTCTGAATGGTTTGCATTGCTAAACTGCTGCTGCTGTGTGTGTTCATTCAGGTGCTAATCAACTGCCGGAACAACAGGAAACTTCTTGGGCGGGTGAGGGCCTTTGACAGGCACTGCAATATGGTTCTTGAAAATGTTCGGGAGATATGGACTGAGGTGGGTTCAATTCTAGTTCTGTTTTCCAAGGAAACGCTTCTTACCAGTTTGCATATCTTGTTATCTGAGTAAATCTGGTCCATATTCATAATCTGCAGGTGCCGAAGACCGGGAAAGGCAAGAAGAAAGCTGTTGAAGTTAACAAAGATAGGTTCATCAGTAAGATGTTCCTCCGTGGGGATTCTGTTATCATTGTCTTGAGGAATCCCAAGTAAAATCTGAGAACTAGTTATAAGTAGATATTGGACGAACGAGGCTGAAGAATGGATATTATTCAGTGTTGAATCCCCAGTGAGCTGAACCGGACTTCTAGATAACGGTAGTGAGTTGAGTGACTATGGTAACAAAAGCTACTTTTGTGTACATTTATGTTTTGTCTTCTATGGTTTTTATTACGTACGACCGGTGAGAACTTAGTCCCTTGCACTTTGGGGATATCAAATTTGTGTGTACGCCGTGATGATCAATGGAATTCATATGGGTCACATCAACTCAACCCAACAGGGGGTGATTAGGTCATTTTATATTGTTTAATATGTGTTTTTTTGTATTTTTAAGAGTTAGTATGGTGAGAAATTTGTTCATGCATGTGATTATGAATAATATTTATTTTTCTTTTAACTTTCAAACTAATATTATTGGGGTACTAGAATTTTTGACACAGATTAAGAATATTGCAAGTCTAAAAATTGTAATATAGTACCATTGAAGGTCTTGGAGTTGTAATTCAATAAATATTATTAGGGTAGATAATTTGAGACAATTATAAGTTTAAAAAAAAATATTATGTTGTTTTACCTAATTTTAATTATTTTGAATATTTTTTCCTAAAACGTTTATTTTTTTATTGTGGATCGGTGGACGTACAAAGGAAGCCAAAAGAAAAGAAAAAAAAAAATTGTAAACAATATTAGTGGTATTTTTCACGAGGATAATAATCGTGAATAAAACTAGTAATATTATTATTTATGAGTATGAATAGCACAAGTGGTATTATCGTTTATGAGTATGAATAGTACTAATAGTATTATTGTTGGGAAAATTCCCTTAGTGGGCGTTGTAAGATTTGAAATTCTTTTAAAGGGCGTGAATATTTTATAATTTTGATTAAGGGCATAAAATTATAATTAGTGTTTTCATTATTTGGTATAATACCTTTCTACCCTTATCTTATCGTATTCTACCCTTATTGTTACTTATCTTTCCCCTGTGTTTCTTCACTATCAAATAGAAAAACAAAATAATACTGCGATGTGATGATAGATGCTTCGTAGTGATCCTGAGATGAAACCCAGTCTTTAATCAAAATTATTTCATCCCACAAAATTATGCTGGCCTATTGCTAATTTCAAGGTTTCTTAAGTTTTTTCTATCCCTCACGCACAAAGACAAGCGTTTCATTAAGGTATAGAGAGTTCCTTGAGTGATTGCTTTTGTTTCATATTTATTTATTTATTTTTAATTTAATTGGTTTATACAAGTGTCATCCGAAACCGGAATATTGGGATTGCTATTGTGTTCAAGATGAAACTACCGACTTCCTCTTCCTTACCATTAACTCTCAGTGCCCCTTTCCCCTTTTTAGTGGCGGGTTTTTATCTGATGCTAGTGTGGACATGTAAAATTATCCGACGATTACTGTTTTTAAAACAAATTTATATTTGTTATTGAATGTTGTGGGCATGGCTTGGGGGAGATGAAAAAAAAAAATTCTGAGACGTTAGTGATTTCTTTGTTGTTGAAGACTGTGGGCATGGAAAATGAGAAGGGCGAGGCAGGGTTTTGTAGTTCTGGTGTGGTGGCTGAAGAGGAAAAAAAAAAAAAACAGAGAAAAGAAATAGGAGTCGTCGGTTGAAGGAAATGGGGAGAAAGAAAGAGTACAACAAGGGGAAAAATCTATTAGGAAAAATAATTAAAATTTTTGATATATTCTATGCCCTTAATAAGAATTATAAAAATATTTATGTCATTCTAAAGAATTTCAAATCCTGCAACGCCCTTAAGAACTTTTTCATTATTGTTTATGCTATCTTGGCTTCGAATAGTATTACTGTCAAATTTTACAATATTTTTTAGTGTACATAATATTTGTTTTTTCAGAATGTTTCAAAATATATTAACAGATATTCTTTAGTGTAATATAACACTCAACTTAAGTTGCATTTCGATGTCTAACGTAAATTGGCCACTTTCGTCGTACCGATTTAGTGCAAACTAGATCACTTGCAATGATAGCTAAATATTGTTCCATTAATAAAGTGATTAGGACATGGTTTGTCTGTCACTTGTCAGTTCCTCTAGTCCAGAATAAGATAAGTTAGGGTATTCAAGATAAGTTATGACAAGGGTAAGTTAGGAAAATAATTATATTTTTTTTGCTAATTTTAAATATTGTTATTCTCTCTAAAATACTCTCTCCGATTCAAAAGAAGTGTTATTTTAGAGGTTTTTAGACAAATTAAGAATTCATTAAAAATTTATTTAAATGACAAATAAATCTCTAATTGTTGTAATATGATACTACAAGGAGTCTAAAAGTTGTAATCCAATTGTACTAATATTTATTATTTAAGATAATCATAAACTTTAGGAAGATAAGTTAAGACGAGCAAATTAGGAAATATTTTATGTTTGTCTAAAACATAACTTATTTTGAAGATTTTTACTCCCTCTAAAATGATACTTATTTTGGATCAGAGGAAGTAACTTTTATTCTGGATCAGAGGGAGTAATATTGAAGTGTCGGTGTATTATCTATTCATGTTGTGGCATGACACACTCACCGCTCGGTTATATCCTTTAAAATGCATTTGATTTTTATTTCACTTTTAATTATAATCGCTGCCGACTTTTATACGCCTATTTTTTAATTTATTTTTCTTTAAGTGGCCATTAAATGATTTTAGATCGTATGCTTAATGCTTCTAGCATTCAATTTCTTAATAGAATAATTTGATAAATGAATTTTTTAAGATGGTCAATTATTTTGTTTAATTGAATAAAAGTTATTGGCTGGAAGTGTAGAAATTAGGTGTGAGTCGTGTGACCAATAGTTACATAAACAAAGAGTTACAAAAATAAAAGGTTAAATAATGTCTAATTCAAGCAGATTTCTCTCTCCATCTCTAATCCTAATTCAAGATAGCTGGTAAATTCTTTAAGGTATATTTCGCCCGGTGGGCGTCCGTAGGTGGGACGATTTCGTTGGCCCATTTGCTGGAATTCGTAATTGATCAGATGTCCGCGGAGAAGTGCGAAATTCGGCGGGAGTGCAACAAACTGGACCCTTCTAATAGAATGAAGAGAGTATTATTATTATTTTGTCGCATTTCTTTAATTTTTGTATAATCTGAAATATACGATACAAATAATTAAGTGGACGCACAAATAATTTACACTAAAACAAAATAACGATCACTTAAAATAACCTTTTCCTTCCACAGTGACCCTCGAATTGTTATTTTGTGAGAAATGTCTCCCCACGTTGTGTGAGACATATTAATTATAACTGGATGAATTCCATCATCTTTGCTTCAACAAAAATAATAAAATAACCATCACTTAACATAATTTTAAATTAGTAAAAATTATACTCCATCTATCTGTCCTAATAGAAGAACCTCATTTCTAAAATATAACTTTTAATAAGTTTTAAAATATAACATTTAAAATAAGTAATTTATCACTATTTTTTTTACTTACATACTACCTATGTCCTCCAAAAAGTGTCACTGGAATAAAAAAACACTCAAATTAAAAAAATTGTAAAATTATCGTTTTTACCCTTAATTAATATTGTATTTTTTTTTCCCATTAGTTGTCATACCTACTTGTAGATAAAATTGAAACATTATTTGTTTTTTCCATTAAAATTTGTGTGGTGATACTTTTTAAAAAAATAAAAATTTAGAGCTATACATACATTTTTTTAGAGGATAGAGGGAGTATGTCTCTATGCATCATTGCATCAGTAAAGATATAAAAGTAAAAAAAAAAAAAAAATCTTAAAATTAAGACTTCTTTGATTGAGATAGAAGAAATAATAATTAAGTGACTTATACGTACCTACCTTAATTCATTACCAATAAAAGGTATTGCAAATAATTAAAAAAAATTACCAAATCATATCCTTTTCAATGGCTGAAACCGTCCCAACAAGCCACACGTTGTTTTATTAAGATTATTGTTTCAAAGTATAAAAAATAAGAAAAATTAAAAAAGATTTGTGGCCCATTAACTTTTGTACCAATCCGCTGATCACAAACAAGTTAGAGACTTAGAGGATAAGATAACAAATTGTTACAGCATTTAACTTATCATAATATAACCACCAACTTTATGCGCACTAAGTTAGTGATACCAATTGCACCTCAAAATCTTCCAACATCATTTAGGGGACGGTCTGGTTTGAGTCGGGGAATGAAAATGGGTATGTGTTTAATAGTAGAGTGTAATGTTAATGGGAATGAGAATGAAATTCACCTCTAGTGGATTTGATTAATTGTTGATTATTTGAGTTTCAATATTCCCAGTTTTGTCATTTTCAAACTCATCAACCAAATAGTCATATTTTCTTTCATTTTATTCCTTCATTCCAAACCTACGAATCAAACACCCCTTAGTCTTGTACAATTTATATAAATAATCCAATAATAAACCTAAATATAATAATACTTTAATAATATTAGGGTAGTTAATTACCCAAACTTCTTGAAATTGGTTCAAATTACATAATAAATTAACTTTTGATTTGAATAAAATACCAAATCAATTTTTGACTAATTATACAGTGAGTTGATCCCAATTAATTTCTTCGAACCACCGTCTCAAAAGAACAAAAAAAAAAAAAAAAAAAAATTTCATCGAACCATGAGGTTCGTTTAATTGATAATTTGGATAAACTTCAATGGGTTTTTGTAAATTTTTGGATAACGTTTTGAGGGAGACAAGGAGTCACTTGTACGACCGTCAGACAGTCTAACAATAATTCATATTTCATTTTCGATATGCGATATTTCAGCAGTTAAATTCCTTATTACGACACATCATATATTATGGGTTAAACTTAATACACAATAAATTAGAAGATAAGATCGATGAGTATGTTTTCATAACATATACGAGATACTTCTGAGTCTAACCTCAATATGCGAACAGTTGAACTATCGGATGGGCCGAATACAGTTTTTTGTTTAACTTGTATTTTTTGATGAACTAGTCAACCAGCCTTTGGACCAGTTAAGAGAGTTTAATTAATAATTTTACTAAATTACGAAAATTCATGTTGTTGTTTAATTTAGACAAATCTTGAGGAATTTTGATGATTTAATTATCCTAAACAGTCATAACATTACTAGATTACATTTACATGTAATTTGACTCTTATATATATATATATATATATATATATTACATATCATATTACTTACATTCGTACCTAGCTAAATATTTTGGCGTACTAGTGAACAAGTTGTGAAAATGCAATCACGCTCCCTCACTTTTCCTCGCAAACCCTAATCTCCATATTCTCTAATTTTCTTCCCCTATTTTCCTCTTGTGGGAGATGGGAAAAATAAATTCTTTTTAAAAATCTTTTATTTAGTTGATTTTTTTTTTCATGCCGAGAGTGTTATGTTCTCTCATAGTCCTCCACGAATATATGAGAATTTCTCTCCCATATAAATAACTGAGTATTTTATTATTATCAAGCGAAGATCAAGACGGTTGGAGGCTTTCATCGAAAGATTAGTGGCAGATTCGATATCGGATTCATATTTCGGTACATAATTTGCCCAGAGTGATGGCGATTTTTTCTTCTACTATAGTTAGATCTGTATTGATTACTACTTGTTTATTTAGAGATGTATATGTTTGATTTAGTTTAATTTCAACTATTTGCATCTGATTATTATCAGATCAAATTATTTACAATTGTATCAACTATCAACGATTCTCTCTTCAATCATGAAATATGACATTTATTATTTAAAAAAAAAACTAAATATTTTGGCATGTTCTCCCCAACCTAGTGATTATTGGCATAAAATTGGGTGATACCTTTTTCCAAATATCTTGCTGCTTTGTCAACGTGTCATGTGGACAGTAATTCGATCTGGAAAATCGTTTCAAACTTCAAATGCACTTAATTTCACCAAACAAACATAAATAAAGTAACCCAAACAATTTACTCCAACATATAATATAGGGTAATGCCTTGTTTTATAAACTAATTAAGCATTTAAACATAATCAATTAAGTACTTATTAATAGATTAAGTTTGTACTGACAATCGCAAGTCTTAATGAATTAATGCGATAGTTAAGTACTTAATCAATTAAGAGCGTTTGATAATGAAACTCAAATAACTTAAGTAATTAAGTAAGTATGAAAAACAATTATAATTTCAGCAAAAAAATAAGCGATGAGTTGATCACTTATCACCGAATCTAAATTATATAAATATTTTTTTCTTTTTGAATTTTATCATTGTTTGTATCATTATTTTATATTTTATGTTTAAATAATTTTTAATTTTTATCACTTCAAAAAACTAAAAATAAATTAATTCTATAACTATAAGGAAAAAAAAATTATCATCTATTTAAACACTTGATAGACGATTTATTATTATCATCTATGTTTATAACTTTATTACTATATAAGTAAATTTCAATGTTAAAAATAAAATAATAAATTTTAAATTTTTAATAATTTTCATAGGATTTAGACTTCAGTCTTACTTTCAAATCTTATATTTTACATATTATCAAAAAGAGTAATTTAATGAATTCAAATTTCTGACTTATTTCATTTCAAAGTTAAGTTTTTACACTTCAGTTTTATCAAACAAAGCCTAAGACTACTGTCCATTTATGGAAGCATTCATTAAGTAAATAGTGGCATATGCACTTACATAATAATACATCATAGTCCATCAATTAAGAAATGATTCCGTGAATAGGCGGTAGTATTTTCCTATAATATAATGCCAGAAGTTCCATGATTTTTAATATTTTGTAATTGAAATAGAATGAGAAATTTCTTTAATACTGTATGCAGTGAAAACAGAAAAAAAAAACCTTTAATTTAGACTAAAAAATATGAGTGCATTCAATTACCGTGCATTTTCTTATAAAAAAAGGATCGACCGCGTGGCAATCACCAACCCTTCAACTAACTACTCTCTGTTCCTCTTAACTTTCACGCAAATTTATTTTCATGGTCCCATACTATAAATGCAAGTGGTCACTTCAGACAAAAATCTCAATCCAAATTAATGTCTACTTCTAATCCAAGAAAGTTGACAACAAATCAATTCTTCAAATCATGAATTCTCAAGAGGGATTTCATTTCAATGCCTCATATATTGTGTTCATAACATTTTGGATTTTCCTCGCGATCTCTCCGGTGGGCTGCACCCCGCCGGAAGATCACGTCAAATGTTCTTCCGGAAATGCGGATTGCACCATCACCAACACTTACGGCATGTTTCCCGACCGGAGCGTTTGCCGTGCGGCTCAAGCAACGTACCCGCCGACCGAAGAAGAGCTCGTTTCGATCGTCGCGAAAGCCGCCGCTTCCGAAACAAAAATGAAGGTGGCCACCACAACCTCACACAGCATCCCCAAGATTATGTGTCCCGACGGCGATAACGGGGTTCTGATAAGCACGAAGTTCCTGAACAAAACTGTGAGTTTGAACCGATCCGCGATGACTGTAACGGTTGAGCCCGGAATGACGCTCCGGGAGCTGATCAACGTGAGCGCAAGCGCAGGGCTAACCCTACCTTATATTCCGTACTGGTGGGGGTTGACCGTCGGAGGACTTTTGGGGACGGGGGCTCATGGAAGCTCTTTGTGGGGTTTGGGAAGTGCGGTTCATGATTATGTTATTCAACTTCGGATTGTAACTCCGGCGGGGCCTGAAGAAGGCTATGCAAAAGTTCGGTCACTGAGAAATGGAGATCCGGAGCTTAATGCGGCTAGAGTGTCACTCGGAGTTCTTGGAGTTATTTCACAGGTATGAAATTTCATAAGAAACGCATAGGAAGTTATTAAGATGTATTCGGGAACCATTAGAGGATTCGTGTTTCGCTTAAACGATATTCTCTCTCTTCTATTAGAAGAATCCACTTTGTAATACTGATTTTAGTATTATAAAATGAACTCTTCTAATAGAAGATAGAGACAAAGAACACGTGGATGGTTCAGTCAGATTTTAATGACGGAATCTGAATTAGTAATAAAACAGTAAACTTTTGCCGAACCGGATTGACCCGTGGCTGAACCGGTTAGGACATAACTATTGTTAGTATTATTTTTTACAATTTTGTATCCATAACTTTAATTTTGACTATATTCGTCCAATTTGAAATTTCTTTTTTTCTAATAAAAAGGTCCAATTTCTGTTCTTTATGATATTACATACCATTGCTAATATAATAATATGTGAATCACTACTAATATTTACCTAAAAAATAAGAATATAATTGAAATATATGATGTCAAATTACTTAGTTCATCTGTTATATCTCAAAATACACAATAAGTTGTAGTGTTGAACTCTTTTATTGGGACGGAAAAAGTTATTTAGGGATCTTCAGCAATTATCACTTTTTCAAAAACATGGTTTCATAGTTTTGAATATTATAATAATTTTAATCCTTCCCAATACACATTTTTACCTTTCAATCCAATACATTTTTAATATTTAAAAATCATTTTCAAGCTAAATTTTAAAAATATATTTTCAAAATTATTAAAAAGCAGGAGATATATATATATATATTTGAGTACGAACTAATAACATATTCATGATGATGTCATCCAATGACCGAAATTAATTACATGCATGGCAGGTTACCCTACAACTTGAACCCCTATTCAAGAGGTCCATAACTTATGTGAAGAGGAACGATTCGGCTTTGGGAGCACAAGCGGGAGTGTTTGGAAAGCAACACGAATTTGCAGATTTTAAATGGTACCCCAGCCAACGTAAGGTCATTTATCGGATTGATGATAGAGTCCCAAACACAGCCCAAGGAAATGGCGTTTTGAACTCTATGGGATTTCGGTCTACAGCTTCCTTGGCTCTTGCATTAATCAGAAGCACAGGTTGGTCACAGTATATATACTATTTTATCGACCCATTAAAGAAGAAGTTCATTGAGTACGTATTAGAAATATAACTCTTTCGTTAACGAGAATTTTTCATTAACGAAAATATGCGAAAAAGGATTTTAGATTACTAGTATTTGTCTTTCAGAGAAAGCATTTGATTAATACAATTACTATGATTAATTAATATATTTATTAAAAAAGTATATCTTATTATTATTGGCAGAGGAGACGCAGGAATCCACTGGTGATGCTGTTGGGAAATGCATAAATGGAGCACTAACTACATCCCTCTTGGAAACTTCAAGATATGGGTTGACAAACGACGGTACTTTTTCTTTAAATTATATTTTTATTTATTATTATTATTATTTTCTCTTTTACTTGTGAATTATTATTATCCAGGCCAATTTATTATTTTTCTTTCATTTTGAAGTGCACTTAAATCCACGAGAGTAGTAATTTATCATATCTTCCGTCACGTATACTTGACTTAAAAAAGGATAAAACAGTTTGAAATCGAGACTTTACAATGAAGATTTGATGAAGTTTCAATTTCGACATAATGTTTCCTTCCAAATGTTGTTAGAGGTAGGTCTCGCTCATTTTGAGGGTTTTAAGGGAGATTTTGAAAATTAGATTTTTTAAAAACATGTTTTAAAAACAAAATAATAAATAGGTTGAAAAAATTGTTTTAAAAACTATGTTTAGCAAAAGAATTTTAAAAATAATTTTTTGTCGGGTAAGATAGAAGGCAGCAAGCAAGATTTCCCCTAAAGGTTCGAGTTTAGAGAAAAAAAAAAGTTTTTGGTGTTAAAAGAAAATTTATTTTAGAAAGGTTGTGGAGAACAAACATTTGAACCCCATGCCAAAGGATATTTAAGTTTTGAAACAATTGATGAAACTCATAATCATGTAAATAAGATTGCAAAATTTCCAAACAAACAACATGTAATTTTAGAAAGACGCTGTACATTTGCTAAGATTCATTGTAATGCAAGAAATAACAAGAGGAACTCGTATATGAAGAATTATATGCAAATGGTTTAGGAAATAAAACTCTAATGTGAAAATTATATTAGAAATGTAAAGAAATGGAGTTAAATAATAATAAGATATATTGAAAATCATTAAAAATTACAAGATTTTCAAAATACAGTTTCAAATACATGGTATGGAAGGAAATAGTGTAACTCTCCCTGTAGGCGGTACAAAATTCTGAAGAACAAGAAATTCTTAACCTGAATTTATACTCCATCTGTTTCACTAGAAAAGTCCGATCTTTACCACAAAAATAATATTAGAAACTGAACTTCTGTAATGAGACGGATGGAGTAATATTTAACAATATTCAAACTCTTATCACCAGGTTCAGTCTTTACTAAATACCCTGTGGTAGGATTCAACAATCGACTCCAAGCATCAGGTTCTTGCCTAGACAGCCCCAATGATGCACTACTCACCGCATGCCCATGGGATCCAAGAGTAAAAGGCTTATTTTTCTTCCAAACTACTTTCAGCGTAAGCTTATCAAAAGTGAAGGACTTCATTGAAGATGTGCAAAAGCTTGTGGCTCTAAACCCTAGGTCCTTATGTGGAGTGGATCTTTACGATGGCTTCCTCATTAGATATGTCACAGCTTCCAGTGCCTACTTGGGCAAACAGGACGACGCTTTGGATTTCGACATCACGTATTACAGAAGCGAAGATCCAATGACGCCGAGGCTATACGAAGATTTTCTTGAAGAGATCGAGCAAATGGCGTTGTTTAAGTATGGTGGGCTGCCACATTGGGGCAAGAATCGGAACTTGGCTTTCATCGGAGCGATCGGGAAGTACAAGAAGGCCGGCGAGTTTCTGAAGGTCAAGAAGTTGTTTGATCCAAAAGGGCTGTTTTCGAATGAATGGACAGACCAAATTCTAGGGTTAAAAGATGGGATTTCCATAACGAAGGCTGGTTGTGCTTTGGAAGGGTTGTGTGTTTGCTCTCAGGATGTTCATTGTGCACCCCAAAAAGGATACTTTTGTAGACCTGGAAAAGTTTATAAGGATGCTAGGGTTTGTACTCGTTTAAAAAAGTAAACAATTGTGAGAATATTCTCACAATTATTAGTTTATATATTAATATATATTGGAAGTCTAGATGGTTTCTGTTTTAATTATTAGTTTAATTGGTCATGTAACTATTTAAATCAATAAAGGCAGTGTATATTTTTATTATTTTGTTACCAAAATCATGTGTACTAACAGAAAACAAAACAGCATATGTAATTTGATCAATAAGAGTTTCCAGCTGCTGTCGAAGACTTGCCAGCCTCTCTTGCACCGTTGGCGTGATAGCCAACCGCTCTAACCCCAAAATAGATCGCTGTGTGTAGCCGAGATTTGTTCCAATAAATGGTTCTACGAGATGTGCCCATGCAGCTTGATCTATTTTGGGAGAAGTACTTGGAGGAGCATTTATCGAAACAATCCAATCAGGGCCGATCCTAAAGTTTCGAGGCCCAAGGACCAAATAAATAAAATGGGCCTTAAAGAAAAATATAAAATGATAATTTAGTAATTTTTATTATTTTTTAAAATTTTTTTATAACGCGGTCTTTAAACTATAACAAGCAAAGAAAAAAAACATCACTCTTGCAACAATCATTTTCAAAAAAAAAAAAACAAAATTGGGCCTTAAGTTTATTGGAAAAAAAAAAAACAAAATTCACTCTTGCATCAATTTTTTTTTTCAAAAACAAAAGAAAATATGAACCTTAAATGTGGGTCTTGAATTAAAATAAATAAAATAAACACACTTTTACATTAACTCATATCAAATAAAAATAAATATGTACCTTAATATAGATTTTATAATTAAAAAACACTACTACATCATACTATATTTATAAAATAATTGGGCCCATGAAGTCATTGGGCCCTGGACGAGCCCGGACTGCCCAGCCCTATAGGCCGGCCCTGAATCCAATAATAATCTTAAATATAATATTAATTCGTACTATTAGAAGAGTCCACTTTGACTAGTGTATAATTTATTATGAGTATCAAGTTACAGCATATAAAATGACTCATTTGACACAATTTATTCCATTTGTATTTCTACTTATTATGTATGGACTAATTGCAAACTACACATGATCATATTAGTAAGGGTAAGAGAAGTAAAAAATTTGAAAGTGGACTCTTCTATTGGAACAAAAAATATTTTTTAAAGTGAACACTTCTAATGGAACAGAGGGAGTAATACTTTAATGAATATTATGGTAAATTACAAAACTTATTCAATTTTGAAAATAGTAAAAAGCATTTTTTAAAATATTTTGTAGTGACGCCAATTACACCTCAAAATCTTCTAACTTCAATTAGTCTAGTACAATTTATAAATAATCCAATAATAAACCTAAATATAATAATACTTTAATGAATATCAGGGTAAACAACTAAAACTTATTGAAGTTTATTCAAATTATTATATAAATTTTGACTAATTAAACTGTGACTTCTAATAGGAAACGCTCTGTTAGAATCTTCACGAACAGAAAAAGATTGTAGTCAGCTTGAAAATGATCGAGTGACTTTGCTTCTTCAGCCCGAACCAAGGATCGAATTTGTTTTTGGTTTGGATTCATATTCCAAGCAAAAACTTCATTTTTTTTTATTTTTAGAACATGACATTTGCAGTTCGAGGGCGTGAGCAGCCAAGTTCCAATACCTGTTATCTCATAATCGCCGTCAAAAATTTCGAAGCTCCAAGAAACCATAACTAGCCGGTTGGTTGCAATTAAAGATATAAAATAATAGACGAGTTAATTCCAAAGCAGAATTGTCTGTTGTAATTTTTTTTGTCAAAGTCAAAATAAGCTATGAAAGCACCAAAATTGTTACACAACATCAGGCTAATTACTATTCACTCTATAGTAGTTTTGTTGAACCCAAATTAATTTATAAACCCACGAGAAATTAATTTAATAACTCAATCGAAGATTTTGAATCCAGAAGCCGAAAATGCAAAGCTGGAAAAACTTGTGAGGCTACAAATTAACGGAAATCGAGCATACAAGCAAATACTCCCTCTGTTCCATTCAAAAACTATAATTAAAAAGAAAAAAGAAAAGAAATCTTGTCTCATTAAAAATGTTCACTTTAAATTTGTTTACATTATATATCCTTATTAGTATAATAATTTGCGATTCACTATTATATATAAGTGATAAATATAGTACCAAATCAATTATTTCATGTATTGTATCTTACAACCCGCAACAAGTTTATATATTTTTCAAAGTGAACTTTTTAAGAGAAACGGAAGAGAAGTAGTTTAATGCTGAACAATGATCTGAACCAAAGCAATTAATCAAATAATAAAATAATGATCGATGCATGCTGAATCAAACACAAACAAGCAAAGTCTTGTTCCGGCCGAAACGACGGAGAAGTTTATTATTCTGTCACCGAAAAAGCCGAAAGAGTCTATTCTCGTTCGTACAAATGAGAAGCTGTTTTTTTTTCTCCTTGATTTGCCCACATGAACTCCCACAGACAAAAATATTACTTTTCTACACATGCTTTCGCATGAAGAAAAAGCTTCTTTTGCCGATCTTTGTTTTTTTTGAGGCGGCATGAAAAATCTTCTCGTTAGATTGAGAAGGGTGCACTCTAATGGAATTACTAAAAAAATATTACGCGGCCAAATACTGTATTGGGTGCTGATATTTTAAGATGATTTTGATAAATATTACTTCTTATTATGCAATAATACACATACACACACATATATATATATATAAATTTTATTGTGACTTTAAAAAAATATTTTATTCTAAATATTTTGCTTCTCTTGACTTTAGGGACCTCGTTTTACCATTGAGTGACCTCCTATTGTTGTACTGTCGGGAAGTTCACCCCAAATTGTGCGAGGCAAAAATTTATAGTCATTATTAATATATATATTGAACGTTTACTGTTAATAAAATTATAATCCATAATCAATGAGTAATGAGTGTTTGGATACTATGAATTTATACTGAATTTGAACACTAACACAAATTTAAGTAGGAAATGACATGAAAATCAATTTTGTTAGGTGGATGATGCCACGTGACAATAAAAATGTTCTTTTAAACTTGTGTATTTTTTTTTTTTTGGAGAAATACACGTGGCTGAAATATGCAACATATGCACAGGCCGTTAATACTAAAGAAATGACCCTGTTCTAAAATATAACTTTATGTCTTTTTATGATCGTAAATGTAAAATAATTTATATTGTTTTACATTTACAATAATATAAAAGAGCCCAAATTTATATGTTTGAGCCGGGCCTTTTTTTTTAATACCCTCTATGCTTCATTAGAAAAGTCTACTTTCAATTTACTTTTTTTTTTGTTCGAGTAGAATAGTTTACTTATAAATTTTTTACTCTTCTTGCCCTACTAGTATAACAATGTGCAGTCTATAATTAACTCAAGTACAAAAAGTAAAGACATAATTAGAATAAAATGTGGCAGATTAACTATTTTAACTCGTTTTTCTTGAACCCATTAATATGTTGTATATTTTGAGATCGGATTTTTCTGATAGAATGCTTACTCGATAGAATTTGGGTACAACACAACTCTTAGAAAGCGAGTATTCATTAGTAAGGCTTTCAAAATTAAAATATTTCAATAACAAAAAATATAAATAATCAAGTCACAAATACAACTCTAAATAATATATATATATATATATATAAATTAATAATAATCACGGTGGCTCCTGTGAGACACCGGCAAGGCCAGCCCTGCATATGCAACAGCCAAAACAGACATTCTATGTTTGAAAAATTTTCTCGGATCTTATTTAAAGAGTCAACATTATATTATTGTCGGTAATACGTACAAAATGAACTATTTGAATGAGACAAACGAACAAGTAAGTTTCTATTATTGCATTACAAACGTGAATTCAATGGGGAAATAGACGAACAGGGAGTCTCTTTGCTGGAAAAGGTATAGGTAATGCGACAATTTTCTCATCTGGAATAACCATTTCCCATCTGAACTTTCCGACAACGTTGTACATAAAGATAAGAATAACCAATCGTGCAATGTCCTTTCCGGGACATGTTAGAGGACCTCCGCCAAAAGGAACAAAGGTATAAGGAACGTGACCTCCTTCGAATCTAGATGGATCAAATTTTTCTGGTTCAGGAAAATATTCTGGATTCTTGTGAGTGGTGTGGGCACTCCACAATAACTAGAAAAAAGAAAATGAAAGGTAAGTACACCATATTAACTAGACAAGGTAAACACGCACAACATGAGCAGTGGCTGAGGCAAAAAAACAATTAGTGGGGCACATCAGTATCCATTATACATAAAAAAATTATAATTAAAGTAACAAAGATATATAAGTCCCAAAAAATTTTAAGTTGTTCACGAACATTTATTATATTTTGACGGTATTTTATAATTTTTTCGTTGATAACTTCACGAATTATTTTTAATATTTGTAACTAGACAATCATATTCATTCAAAATCTCTCCCGAGATTGTGAAAAGAATTATGTTAATAGTTTGACAGATTTTTATTTCTTATAAGTTCAGCAACAAATTTTGAGTACTTACGAATTAGTAACGAAGTGGGTAAAGTAAGCGTTTACATACTTGTATTTGGAATATATATATATATATATATATATATTATACAGTGGAGGCTGATAATTTATTGGAAAAAAAAAAATTATAGTATACATATATACACTAAGGGTTTAGGGTGAGGGCCACCCTAAATCCGCCACTGAACATGAGTCTCAATCCTCAATCTGGTTATATATAAACAGTTTATCGGTTCAGTTTTGATTATGAATTTTTTTTTTTTTTTTTGCGATTAACCGGTTTATATACTATAGTCCATTTATGGAACCATTCAGTCATAAATAATGGCCCATGATGGACTACTAATGTAATTGCATAAGCCATTATTCAATAATTGAATGGTTCTGTGAAGGGACTATAGTCGGACCCTATATATATATATATATATATATATATATGACATTCACGTTCTTTATGTTTTTATGTTAAAACAATTAACATGTTTTATGATTTAATAAATTTATTTGATAATTTTCTGTTATGATACATACAATTTTCATATACGTAAAAGGGCTAATAGTGAATACACAAAATCATTTTTGTTGGTGTTTTTAAAAATATAACCATAAAGAATAGTAAAATTTTAATTCAGTTATTTTACATTCATATTCACCTAAGTTTTTTAATAAAATTATAATAATTACATACAAAAACTTATATTTGTTTTAAAAAACTAAAAATAAAATAAAATAAATAAAAAATAAAGAAAAATATTTTTAGTTAATCGGTTAAACCGGTTAACAGAAACGATCAACCGATAACTTTACGGTCGATTAACTAGAATCGGTACCGATTATCTGACTGGTTGAACACCCCTACACTATTATTTGGTTGTTCAATAAATTTAAATGTTGGTTTTCATAATAAGAAAAATTCACATACATACTTGGGTAATTTGCAAAGATCGATGTGCATTTTGATTAATTTATAAGTAGAAAATACCTTGGATCCTTTGGGAATGAAGAAATCGGAATAGTGGAAATCAGTTAAAGCCTCCCGGAAGTTTCCCGGAATAGGAGGCCGGAGCCTCAAAACTTCACAAACTACATTCCAGGTATAGTTCATATTTTGTAGGTCTTTCCAGTTAAGGGGCTCCCCTGCAGGTTTTGCTTCTGCTATGCTTCTTTGCTCTTGGTTAATTAATTTTGCATTCAAAACAAATCAAAATTAATTATAAAGTTAAAAAAATCCTAAGAGACAAAAAAAATGTGCACAGAAATAACAATAATAGTGATTTAAGCAAAAAAAAAAAAAAAAAAAATTTAGTTATAAACTCTTTTGAGTCAAATTGGTAAATAGAACTAGAAGAAATGATATAAAAGAAGAACGAAACATAAGAAATTAATACAAAAACAAAAGAAGCAGGAATTAATATTGTTCCTTCTATCTTAGTACGGGAAGCCTCGTACTCTAAAGAATAAAAAATATAAAAAGGTAAATAACTCAAAACCCCAATGGTTATCGAAAGTTATGGATAACCCCTATGTTAAAAAAAATCTCTTAATGACCCCACACGTTTTTCCAAAATCTGTAACATTTGAGATTTCTGAAAATTTGTTCAAATTACCCAGTAGATTTTGAGAACTCTAAAAACATTATCAAATCTCCCCTGAATGCGAAAAAGAAATTGGTCATATAGATCTACATGGTAATTTCTGAAACCTCTGGATCCATTGGGTAACTTGAATAAACATTAGGAGGTTTTGATCATTTATCTTTAAAAATGACTGTTTGAAAGTTACTTTTCTTGTATATATATATATATATAGATATAATTTTCTTGTATCTATCTATAGATACGTACAATAAAAGAAACTTTCAAAGAGTCGTATTTCCCTATTTATATACCCCTCTAATCCAAATTAAAAGTGGTTTCTTAGTGTTTTTTAAACATATGAATAAAAAAAAAAATCTTGAGAGTTGTAATTTATTACTACTAGGAGAGTTTTAATTCAACGAAATACTCTGTATATATCAAACAACTCCAATTAATACTTAGTGAGATCATTAATAGGTATTCAAGATAATCATTAGATAGGTTAAAACAAGGGTAAATTGAAAAAAAAAATTATGTTTTTTGCTAAAACATTATTTATTTTGAAGATTGTTATCCCTCCAAAACAACTTTTAATTTGGATTCGAGGGAATATATTTTCATTGTCCTTGTCAAATTTCTTAACAAGGTATGCAAGAGAATGAATGAAAGGCTTTTTGACGTACAAAGTATGCATGCATGCCAGATCCTAATGTACTCTAAATTAACTACTAATTAACGAAAGAAAAAAAGAAAGGGGAAGATAAAATGTACGTGTACCTTTGAGGACTTTATCATAGACATGGGGATATTCAGCGAGATAATTGATAGTGTTAGTAATCGTTGACATTATGGAATCTCTTCCGGCAAGTAATAAGAGCAATATATGATCCATAATTTCTTGTTCACTCATCAGTTTCCCCTTATCATCTATATCTGTTAGCGAACTAGACAAGTAATTATTTTGACGATGAACATCATATTCGGATTTTTGGTCCATTAATGACGTCCTTCTTTGCTTCATAATTGCTAATAATTTCTTCGTTATGGAACTCAAGCCTTTGATACCGCGGTTGTAAGATGTTCCCGGAAAGTTGATCGGAATGGAAAAGAGGGCAGAAACCATGTATTCAAATTGTTGGGACAAATCCTTCACCTGGTTCACATCCTCAATGTTCAGAAACAGCTTGGTTGACACAGTGAAGATGAAAATCTCCACCATTGATAGAACTCGGACTTCCTTTTCCCCATCCCAGTGGTTTTTGAAGTGCTCTTTAGCCACAGCATCCACGATACCAACCGCGGTATTGTGCAGAAAAGCCGGACCAAAAACCCGGTTGAAAATGCCGCGCAATCTGTGAGTCGATTCCTTCGTTGTTTCCGTACTTTTCGTCAAATACGGGAAGAACTTCTTGGCGGAACTAAGCCCGGAACCCGCAGAGACTTTGTTGTCGACGTTGGAAAAGAGGAATTTGTTGCCGGAAGCTCCGCAGAGAACCGCGGCTTCCAAACCTAGGAATGATGTTTTGAAGGCTATGTCGGAATATTTGTTCATCCTTTCCATGTAGAATTTCTCCGGGGTGCCTCTTCTTCCGGATAAGAAGAATTGCAAGGTTTCTCCGATGAAAGGCAACCCAGAGCTTCCGGGAGGGCGGCGCTGTTGGGTTTCGGATTTTCTGGGGTTTAATTTAAGGCAGATCTTGATGATCATCGCAAACGATGCCAGGAAGAAGAGAATATGCAGAAATGAGGACTCCATTGATGATCAACCAATGATAATTTTGAACTAGATCGATCGATTCAAGGGAAACACATATATTTCCATTAGCTAGGTTTCTTCTATATATAGAAACTGATCATTGTTCAAAATTCCCAAGTTAAGAGTAAGACAAGGAGGACACTATAACTCCATCTTTTTATCTAGTAGTGGTGTGCAGGCCGGTGGAGTACTTGTATAGGTCCTGCCGTCGTATTCATGGTGTCCACACGTTCCCAATATTGTACTCCCTCCGTCCCAATTTTTTTGAGTCAATTTTTAAATGTGTACAACTTATTATGGGTGATGAGGTACAACACATAAAATAAGTAATTTACCACCATATTTTTCACTTATATCTTTACTTTAGAAATAAGGATTAATTGTGAACCGCACATTATTATTATTATTATTATATTAGTAAGGGTATATAATATAAATAAATTCAAATTGAACTATTTAAATCAGACAAGATTTTTTTTTGAAAGTGGACTCTTTGGTAATTATAACTAGTTTAGTTCCTTAATTTATACACGGTTAAGAATACATCTTGTTGAAATGGATTTCAAGATTTAAAAAGCCTTGAAATTTTTCTAGTTACTACCAATTCGTGAGTGCTGCTGTTTTGCGTGGGTGGCCGTGTTCTTGAATAAAAATCAACAACTTGATTTTTTCCCGTTAATCTTTATATTATTAGAATTAGGATATATATATTTTGTTTATATCCTTAAAGCGATATTAGAGAATAAAAAAAGAGTCAAGAAAAATCTGTTTTAGTGAAGATCCTACGTTCCGTTCTGAAATACAAAGATTAAAAGTAAAACAGAAAAGTCTTGCAGCTGCAAATCAAATTTTTATTTGCTAAATTCGAAAAACGTGCAATCATATATTTGTTTGTTATTTGATTTCCCCGTTTCGGTTCAGTGACTCTCCAAAATCAATTTGGCATTAGTACGTTTTCCTTATTTTGAGTGAAGAGCACTTTGCAATTGCAATTAGCATTGAAGGTTAACTGGGTTTCGGCAGAGTTAAACTAATTTGAGCTTAGTGTTTGTTTGTTCGGCGATTCCGATTGCAACTTCATATTCTAGTCGCATGGGTTTCAGTAATTAATTCCATAATTTACAAGAGAAACCAATTAAAAAAAAAAAAAAAAAAAAGATGAAAAAGTCGTAGGCTTTGAGGTAAGAACCGAGAGGAAGCAAAGCCTTGCTTGCGTTTGTTTTGCTTTGGATTCTTTTAATGTGGTTAATAATTAAATAGTTTTAGCTTGTTCAACAACTTCGTTTAGTCAATGGAATGTTTGTTTAAATATAATGTTGGTTTAATTTGATGCTTGCGAATGCATCATTATTTATTTTTACCGTACCGTACGTCTTTGGTTGGTTTTAATTCGTTTGTTCCATTGTGCATGTGTTAGTCTTTATACGTTATTCGTTTGTTTTTCGTTTTCGTTTTTATAAAAATTCAAACCGGCCAACTTTTATAAACAAGGGATAATTTAACTCTTAAAATCAATATATATTTCCATATGATTTTTTAAAAATTTTATTTTAATTAATAATATTTCAACCCTAAAAATAAATACTACAGAGTATTTTTTATTTTATTTTATGTGATACTTATTTTTCTGAAAGTAATTCTTTTTTATGTAGGCCATACTTTTTAAATAGACGCTAATTCAACCCTTAATTCAATATTTTTTTTCAAGTGATATATATATATATATATATATATATATTGTGCAGATTATACTTGTTTAAACATGGAACATTTTTGCCCTTGAATCAATACTCTAAAAATAAAATAAAAACAGCAAAAGGAAAAAATGCATATGCACAAGCGCCCTTCAGGCCTCTTGCCTTTTTTGAATATTGATCGGGTCAACCCATATGCCCAGATGGATAATCAGTTGTGTTTGAATTAATCATACTTTGCAAAATCACGATCTTACGTGGAATCGATTTGGATGCACGATCGGATTGTAAGATCGTAAGATCCTACAAAAATGTGAAAGTATAAAATTACTAATATATTATAAAACTACTTTTATTTGAGTCATTTTAGCAAATTATCAGATAGAGTCGGAAGTAAGATCGATTTAGTATTTTGGGATCGTAGAATAATATTGTAAACTATGGAACTATTACATAATTTGATGTTGCCTTGCCGGCCTTCATTATTTTAAAACCTTAAACTTTAACCGGGGGTGCATAAAATGGGAGGACGGCTATATTTACATTTTGAATTTCTGGTATAATTACAAAACAAATTTTATTATTTCACAAGCTATCAAACGATCCGACCTGCTGGGCATAGATTTTTGGTTAGAATAATACAACTGTGCCAGCCATATTACAGCCCACAATGTCCCCCATTCTCAAGCATGAAAATTATGTTACCTCAACAAAATGTTATTTTACAATTTTTTAACGCAAGAAGTAAAAAGAATTTCGAATTTATCTATGTAATAATAAATTAGAAAAATAATAAAATGTTTTTTATAAATTATACACACAAGTTGGTGTAATATTAATTGAGAAAGATTAAAAAATATATAAAATTAATTAAAGATAAACAAGACAATTCAGTCCATGTGTGAATTTTCTCTCTAACTACTCTTTTTTTCTCTCTGACTACTCTTTTTTTAGAGAACAGAGCGACTATATATAACATGAACAGTTAAATAAAATTGAAAATTGATTCACCATTAGATCTAATTAAAAGCATCGAATTTAATAGAAAAATCAAGTTAAGGTTTAATGGCATGTAGGTAATTATGCATATGAACATTTGACTTATGGGCCATATGTATATATGTGAAAGAAACCACGGTATAACCTATAGAAAATAGAGATATATTAACTAATATTAAAATGAAAAATACATTATAAATGAGGCAGAGCATGCAGTCTCAGACACAGAGCGGGGCGGGGGTGCCGCCGCCCCTCCTTGGTCCGGGAGCGAGGGTGGTAGTATTACTATCAATGTTTAACAAATTGGATCGGACGCTGAACCGGTCGAGCTCAGGGATCTGGGTTTAACCGGGGTTCAGGGGTCGACCGGGAGTCGAACCGGTAACGTCATTATGATGTCATAAATATATTTAAAATATTACATATCTCATAATTAATATATAATTAATTTTATAATATTAAAAAGATAATTTTTAAAATGAACAATAATAATATAAATTATATATTATCTAATTTATTATATAAGCATGTTTAGCCTAATGGCTAACCACTCTTTCATAAGAGTTTCTCTCTTCTTGAAGACATGGGTTCGAATCCTGATTGAGTATAATTAATTTTTACATTTATTTCAGGTTTTTTTAATCCCACATTGGTTGTGGAAATGAATAAATTCTCATTTAAAAGGAGAAGAGATTCAAAACTCTTCAAAAAGAAAAAAAAAATCCAAAGAAAAGGGAAAAAAGAAAAAATCGGGTTGGGGGCCGGTTGACTCGGTTCTTGGTTTATTTTAGGGTTTGACCAAAAAACCCAGTTTTTTTCATTTACCATAATTATGTCAAACCGGACCGGTTCTCAGTTAACCCAGTCGAACCGGGCGATCCGATCTAGTTTGCTAAACACTGATTACTACCCTTCACCTCCACCCCGTCAGCGGCGCAGCTTTCAATTTAGGTTTTAGCTGCACCTTGTCGAGATTGAGAGGAAGAGGACCCAGTCTTTAGTTTTTTTTTTTTTTTTTTTTTTCCTCTCTAGTAAAGCCTCGCCGTTCTACTATGAGGGGAAAAAAGGAAAAAACGTGAAGGGATGTTTTCGAAAAATGAAACTTGCAAATTAAATCCTCCCCAATTCTAAACCTAGCTGGCAGCTATGCGCTGCCCAAAGTTCAATTTTCCCCCAATTCCTGGGGGGCTCAAAAGTCCTCCGACTGTCAACCCCCACTAGTACGGAGTATAAGGTAGGGTTAGCCCGCGCTAGTGCTCACGTTGATCAGCTCCCAGAGCGTCATTCCGGGCTCAACCGTATAGTCATGGCAGATTGGTTCAAACCCACCGTTCTGTTCAGGAACTTGGTGCTTATCAGAACCCCGTTGTCGCCGTCGGGACACATTGCATAATGACCATCCGAATGGCCATACAGAAGGCTCCAAGCTGAGCTCACAGAAGCAATAGAACCTGAAGCTGAGGAGCAACACTGGTAGCTGTGGTAAGCCTCCTCCAGCAGATCAAATTCAATTGAAACGTGATCCACCTTGATGAGCTGTCAGATCTCATTAGATATTTTTAGATCATGCTTAAGAGCATGCTTAAGTTAATGGAGTACAACTGTCATCTCCTAAGATGTCAAGTTGCTGTTTTTGGAGGAAAATTCAGTTAGAGATTAGATTAGCTACACTTGATGTGCATTGTTTGATCTGTAGTCTTTAGCTTCAGGAACTTGTATAAATAAGCAAGTAGGTGATTATTGTAATAAGCTTTTCCATTTTTTCTTCTTCTTCGATTAATAGAAGTTCAGAAAATTCTCTCACTTCTCTCTTCATTTGCTTTTAGCTTAGTGTTTTTTGCTTGAATATTGCTGCAATTCTGTCAATTCTACATAGTATTAGAGAGGTTCTAGGATTAATTAGATCCTGATCTTATAATTTGTAGCAAATCAATGGAAACGCAAGCTTCGTAATGGCAGAAAGTTCAGAGAATTTTGGAAACAATTCGACTACTGGAAATGGAGGAATGGATTGGGCAAATTGGCTGGAGTCTCAACTTACAGAAGCGATGACACGTCATGGATCAGATCATCCAGGTTTGATCCTAGTTACTTCTTAACTCACAAAGTTCAATTATGTGATCTGGACTAGAGCTATGGCTTTGGCACTAGGAGCAAAGAAAAAACTAGGTTTTGTTGATGGAAGTGTTAAATCACTTGATTTCAATTCTCTGCTTTACCAACTTTGGAAAACTACTGATGATATGGTGTCTTCTTAGATAATCAACACCATCTCGAAGAGTTTGGTAGATGGATTCATGTTCTCACCAACAGCCAAGGATCTATGGGATGATCTAAGGCAAAGGTTTGGAGGAACAAATGGACCTTTGATCTACCAAATTCAGAGGGATATTGCCTCTGTGAGCTAAGGAAACATGAATTTGGTTAGATATTTCTCCAAATTGAACAGGCTCTAGGATGAGCTTGAAACTTTGAAGCCACTGCCTCCTTGCTCTTGCATTCCAGAATGTGGATGTCAACAGAATCAAGGAGTTCAGGATATGGACAAGAATAACAAGCTTATGCAATTTTTGCTTGGCTTGAATGAATCTATGGATGCTATGAAGAATCAGATCCTTATGATGGATCCGTGGCCAACTATTGGACAGGCAT
This sequence comes from Leptodermis oblonga, assembly GCA_016801395.1. Taxonomy (NCBI): domain Eukaryota; kingdom Viridiplantae; phylum Streptophyta; class Magnoliopsida; order Gentianales; family Rubiaceae; genus Leptodermis; species Leptodermis oblonga. The sequence goes on along the minus strand of CM028751.1, from coordinate 16,219,184 downwards.
ATTCTATGGTTCAGACAGTAGAAAGGAAAGGACAACTTGGATCCACCTATTTTGCTGTTAATGAGAATAGTGCACTGATGGTTAACTCCGAAGTGGATGGATCTGCAGCTAGACATGCTCCAACTGCTTCATCCAGTCGAAATGTTGGAAAGAAGAAGGTGAAGAATGGTCTTAAGTGTGATTTCTGCAAAGGAGAAGGTCACTCAAAGGATTCCTGCTTCAAAATTGTAGGATATCCAGATTGGTGGAAAGGTGATAAAGGAAAGGCTCCGAATGGCCATGCGGCTCCAAATGGCCATGCAGTGAATGTTCTGGAAACTCCTTTGGATTTTTCTGAAACTCAGGGAAATTCTAATTTGGAGGCAGTTATTGCAAATGTCTTGCAGAGAAAATTGAGTAAGATAATGCAAGGAAGGAACAACTCTGGAGCTAGTAGCAGTATAAATGCTCATTCTTCTACTAATCTTATCAATCTCACTTATATTGGGGAGTTTGCAGGTATGTGTTCTCCTTTCATCTCTCCCTTTTCTGATTATATCAACAAAGACTCATGGATTATTGATACGGGTGCTACAAGTCACGTTTGCATTAATCCATCGTTTCTCAAAAACATGAAACCAGTAGCTAGTTTTACTCCTGTGTGTCTTCCAGATGGTACAGTCAAATCAGTATCTTATTCTGGTTGGGTACACTTGTATGATCATTTGATTCTTGGAGATTGTTTACATATTTCATCATTTAGGTTCAATCTCTTATCTGTTAGAAAGTGTGCAGCTATAGCTAAAGTCCTATTTCCATTTCATCCTGAGTTTTGCCTACTGCAGGACCAACATACTAGGAAAGTAGTTGGAGTGGGAAGAACAGTCAAAGGACTTTACATTCTTAATCAGAATTCCTTTAAACCTGAAGTCATAAAGTCCTATGAGTCATCATTAGTAGCAAATCTGCATCAGTTGCAACCAAAAGAAGCACTGTCCTTTCAGGAAGCTTACCTGTGGCATTATAGATTAGGACATTCTTCATTTGATGTTCTGAACAAGCTTAATCTGCCAATTTCTTATGATCATTGTAAACTTCATCCATGTACTGTTTGTCCTCTAGCTAAGCAGCATAGAATTCCTTTTCCTGTAAGCACTACTCATACTACTAAGTGCTTTGATCTTGTACACATGGATGTTTGGGATCCATATTTTAAACCTTCAATAAATGGCTTCTCTTACTTTCTTACTATTGTGGATGACTACAGCAGAACCATTTGGACATACTTTCTTAAGAGCAAAAGTGTAGTTCATTCTGTCATTTTAACTTTCTCAATTTGATTAAAAATCAGTTTCAAACTTCTGTCAAGGTTATTAGAACAGATAATGGCACAGAATTTACAAATTCTTTTTGTCAAACTTTGTTCTTTGAACTTGGCATCATTCATCAAAAATCCTGTCCTTACACCCCTCAGCAAAATGGTGTTGTTGAGAGAAAGCATCAACATCTTTTGCAGATAGCCAGGACTCTTATGTTTCAATCTTCCTTGCCAAAGAAATTCTGGGCAGAATCAATACTTACAGCCACATACCTTCTGAATAGGTTACCTTCTGCCATTTTACAATGGAAATCTCCTTTTGAGATTCTTCGTGGATCAATTCCTTCTCTTCAGAATCTTAGAACTTTTGGTTGTTTATGTTTTACAACCAACAATGTTCCTCATAAAGATAAATTTGATGCCAGATCCATCAAATCCATTATGATAGGGTACCCCCCAGGTAAAAAAGGGTGCAAACTCTATAGTCCAGAAGACCACAAGGTTTTTGTATCAAGGGATGTCTTATTTCATGAGTTTACATTTCCTTATACAGAAACAGTCAGTTGTTCAGATCTTCCTTCAAAGTCAGCAGTACCTATTTTTAATCCAATGCCAGATTTTAATTTCAGATCTTCTCAGTCATCCATAACTGCTGATTCTCTCTTAAAATCATCCATATCCATTCTCACTGATCAATCTCCAATATCATCTAGTACTTTAGATTCTTCCTCTGTGTCAGCATCCAATTCATCTGCAAATGAGTCTCCTGATCCTTAGCATGAACCTACTCATCCTGTACATCTCATTCCTCTTAGACAAAGCTCTAGAGTCAGAAAGCCACCCCACTGGATGCAGGACTTTGTTCTGCCTCCCACTCACAAATCACCAACTCCCTTAATCTCTTAAGCATCTGATGTTGCGCATTCCACTCTTTCATCTGCTCACATGAATTTTTTAGCTAACATATCACATATCTATGAGCCTTGTTCATATAAGCAGGCAAAGGGTCATGTTGAATGGGAAAATGCTATGCAGCAAGAGTTACATGCTCTAGAAGCTAATGAAACTTGGGATGTCACCTCATTACCTGTTGGTAAGAAAGCCACTGGTTCTCGATGAATTTTTAAAGTCAAAAGACTACCAGATGGTTCAATTGACAAGTTTAAAGCTAGATTAGTGGCCAAAGGGTATACTCAGATTGAAGGGGAAGATTATTATGAGGTATTCTCTCCTGTTGTTAAGGTGGTGACTGTCAGGATTCTCATTGCTTTGGCAGCTTCCTATAATTGGCCTTTACAGCAAATGGATGTGAATAATGCCTTTCTGCATGGCCATTTGGAAGAGGAGATTTATATGTTACCTCATCCTGGATACAGCAAAGCTTCTGAAGGACAAGTCTGTAAGCTGAAGAAGTCCTTGTATGTCTTAACCAAGCCTCTAGGCAATGGAATCATGAGCTTACTGAAAGCCTGATAACTTATGGATTTGTGCAGTGTGAACATGATCACTGTCTCTTTATCATCAACAAATCTGACCTGCAACTTTTTTTGTTAGTTTATGTGGATGATCTCTTAATTACAGGTTCTTCAGAAGCTGCAATTGCTGAAGTTAAGAAGTTCCTGCATGACAAATTCACCATCAAAGATCTCGGATCTGCAAAATACTTCCTTGGGGTAGAAATTGTAAAGTCTACTTCTGGTATTTCTTTGAATCAAAGCAAGTATGCTAATGATATTCTGTAGGATTCTGGTCTTGCTGATGCCAAGCCAGTCATAGTTCCTATGATCCCTGGTCTTCTGTTGGAGGATGATTTATCTCCTCTATTTGGTGATCCTGAGCAGTACCGCAGGCTCATTGGTAGGCTCCTCTACCTTGGCTTCACCAGACCAGACCTTGCTCATGCTACACAGCAACTGAGCCAATATGTCAATGCTCCAAAACAGAATCACTGGGATGCTGCCTTACATGTTCTTCGATTTCTGAAGGGGAGCCCTGCCAAGGGTTTGTTCTATCCGGCAAAGCCTATTTCCCAATTGACTGCATATTCAGATGTAGATTGGGCTGCTTGCAAGAAGACAAGAAGGTCCCTTACTGGTTTCTATATGTTTCTTGGGGATTCTTCGATTTCCTGGAAATCTAAGAAATAGGCTACTATCTCTAAATCTTCTGCTGAAACTGAGTATAGAAGCATGGCTTTCACAGTTTGTGAATTACAATGGATCAGTTACCTTCTGAAGGGCCTTGCAGTTCCTGTCACATTTCAAATCCCCTTTTACTGTGATAATCAGGCAGCATTATACATCACTGCCAATCCGGTTTTTCATGAGAGAACAAAGCATCTGGAGATTGATTGCCATATTGTTCGAAACCAGTACAAAGCAGGATTGATTAATCCTCTTTACATTCCATCCAAGCTTCAGCTGGCAGACATTTTCACCAAGAGTCTTCATTCTCCTCAGTTTTTGTTTCTCAGTTCCAAGCTTGGCTTGATTACCTTTAATCCAGCCCAGCTTGAGGGAGGTGTGTGGAATGACTATCCGAATGGCCATACAAAAGGCTCCAAGCTGAGCTCACAGAAGTAATAGAACCTGAAGCTGAGAAGCAACATTGGTACCTGTGGTAAGCCTCCTCCAGCAGATCAAATCCAATTGAAACGTGATCCACCTTGATGAGCTGTCAGATCTCATTAGATATTTTTGGATCATGCTTAAAAGCATGCTTAAGTTAATGGAGTACATCTGTCATCTCCTAAGCTGTCAAGTTGTTGTTTTTGTAGGAAAATTCAGTTAGAGATTAGATTAGCTGCACTTGATGTGCATTGTATGATCTGTAGTCTTTAGATTCAGGAACTTGTATAAATAAGCAAGTAGGTAATTATTGTAATCAACTTTTCCATTTTTTCTTCTTCTTCGATTAATAGAAGTTCAGAAAATTCTCTCACTTCTCTCTTCATTTGCTCTTAGCTTAGTGTTTCTTGCTTGAATATTGCTGCAATTCTGTCAATTCTACACACATAATCTTGGGGATGCTGTGTGAGGTTGTGGTGGCCACCTTCATTTTTCTTTCAGAAGCGGTGGCATTGGCGACGATCGAAACGAGCTCATCTTCCGATCTAGGGTACGATGCTTGAGCAGCCCGGCAAATGCTCCGATCCGGGAACATGCCGTAAGTGTTAGTGACGGTGCAATTCGAATTTCCAGATGAACATTTTATGTGATCTTCCGGCGGGGTGCAGCTCGTCAGAGAGATCACGAGGAAAATCGAAAATGTTATGAACACAATATATGAGGTATCGAAATGAAATCCCTTTTGAGAATTCATCGTGAAGAATGGATTTTAGAGCACAGAAGTATAATTTTTGTTCACTTTTTTTCTGGATTGAGATACATATTGATTTGCACCGATATTTATAATGTGGAACCATGCATTAAAATTCCGGTGAAAGTTAGAGGCACAACTATTAAACGTTGAATAGTCAGAGACACGTCAGGTGGAAAGTTAAAAATTTATCTCTTAACCATGTTCGCATCAATAATTTAAATATATTCCTCTAGAATTATTCCAACAAAAATAAATAAATAAACTTTTCTTAGACCTCTCTCCCAAGAAATTCATATTCTCTCACCATATATATGTACGTTAAAGTGTCTAAGATGCAGACTTACATTATTCTACCCAACAATATTAAAATGCATGTGGATATATATATATATATATATATATATATGTCTGTGTGTTGGGGTGGGGGGTGGGGGGTTGGGGGGGGGGGGGGGGTTGTTAAACTTAAAATACTATATTAATCCCTTAACAAAGGTGGTTTGATCACTCAAATTTAAAAAAAATTTATTTTGGTTTCTTAATTTGAAAATAGTTTTGAAGTGGTTACAAATTTTAATTTTGGCAACTAAACTATTTTTTACTAGCACATGAGATTAGCACTTATTTGGCCTCTAGAGGGCTAGTGCAAAGGGCGGGGCAGCACAGGCTTTCAGGGCCCAAAATTTTGAAGGGTCCAAAATTATTATAATATACTAATATGTATTAGTAGGTTTATAATTTTTTTTTTAAATTTTAGCTTTAGGCCCAAATTATTTTTTTTGTGAAAACTAAAAAGTATTAATGTAAGCCTTTTTTATTTTTATGTTCAAATGAGAGCCCAAATTTTTTTTTTTTTCCTCGAATGAAATTTACTAAATTTTTTTTTTTTTTTAGGGGCCTCATTTTATTGTTTTGCCCCAGAGCCTTATAAGTGTTTATAAGTGTAAGAACCGGCTCTGCCTCTACAACTCTCATGTTGGTTTAAGTAGATGAGATTCTATCGAAACTTGAGTTTGCGACTATTTGAAGCTATTTCAAATTGGAAGACGAAAATGAAATTTTTTCAAATTTAGGGAGAGTGGGATAACACAACAAGTTAAAAAAATTATAGAATATATATATATATACCCCATATGCATTTTAATAATATATAGTGTCGTGCAGAGAATGCCTCGGAAAAAAATAGAAAAAAAAAAATACCGTAGGGCTTTTTTTTATTACATGCCTCGGAAATATAGTGTTTTTTTTTTTTTTTTTTTTTCTTGTTTCACAATTCGGTTATGCAGGAACGAGCTAGTGTGCATAGTGAGCCACCCAGAGGTTGGGGTTCGTTTTCTACCTCTGTCAGTTCTCCATATTTAGAGCGTAGACTAACATGGCTATGCAGGCGGCACTCTAACTTCGTTCTCCCCAGTCCTGCCTTCAATATAATAAATGATATGACTATGAATTAGTGCTGAATTTTAAAAAATAAATAAATAAAATTCGGGTATACAAGTTGTTGGAGCATTTTTAATAAATTATAAATTCTTTATGGAAAATTAATTTTATTACCCTTGAATTTCCAAAGATTATTAGAAATAGGAGTTATTTGAGTCATTAAAAGGATTACTGATTTCTTGCATATGCAATTAGTTTTTTGGTAAAAAAATGGTTGATTAATGCATGAATTTGAATCAGGTCATATTGACCAATTAAGTTGGAATTCCGTTGATGAGCATTGATTTATAAATAAATAGGCTGCCGGTTCATCTTGTTATTGGCAGACTAATGCTTCATTGTTTTCCTATAAATATGTGAACTCTTAGAGAAGTAAGAGACACATTCTTGAGATACATGCCTATGCTTTGAACATCCCATATTTTTCTAAAATATTTGTTTGAGCAAGAGAGAAAAAGGTGTTAGTAGAGTTGCTAATTCCTAGTAGTTGTGCAGATTATTAGAAAACACAACAAATGTGTTGGGCTGTTGTATCCTGAGGGTGACAAGTGGCGATAATTCTGCTGCACCAAAGTTAACTCTTTGCAGAGGGCTTGAATCACCTAAAGAGAGCGAAAGATATGCGCTCAGCCCTTCTAACGATAAACAGTTTGTTTCTTGTGGTGTTTTTTTTTGTTGTGTTTTGCAGATTGATTATTGCTGTTGGAACAACAATTTTAGGTGATTCAAAATATTCATTATGGAATATAACTCCAACAGTGGTGATCTGATCAAGTCATTCCCAGATGTTACCGAGAAGTCTGTTGTAACTATGATTTTCGAAGTTAACATGCTTAGTGACGACGACGATTGGTGGGTGGATTCCGGTGCGACAAAACATGTGTGTCGTGATCGTAGCTGTTTCAAAAAATACACCCCTGAACGGAACAAGAAGATAATGCTTAGTGATTCTTATACAATTGATGTTTCGGGCATTGGTAAGGTTGAAATTAAATTTACTTGTGGTAAAACTCTTCTTCTCAAAGATGTGTTTTATGCTCCTCTTATGAGGAAAAATTTAGTTTCTGCTGTTCTACTCAATAAGGCTGGATTCAAGCAAGTCACAGAATCTGATCTCTATGTGCTTTCCAAAAAGAGTACTTTTGTGGGTAAGGTTTATGTTTGTGATGGCATGATCAAGTTGAATATCGAGTATGTGAATAAAGCTTCTTCCAGTTCTGTTTATATGATTTCCTCTTTGAATTTTTGGCATTCTCGTCTTTGTCATGTTAATAGTAAATATATAAGAACCCTGAGTAGTCTTGGATTGTTGCCAAAGCTGAAGAATGATTTTGAAAAATGTGAGTCATGCAGTAAAACAAAAATCACCAAAAATCCTCCAAAAAGTGTTCAGAGGAATATGATTTTACTTGAATTGATTCACACTGACTTATGTGAATTCAATGGATTTTTGAGTCGTGGGGGAAAAAGGTATTTTGTTACCTTTATAGATGATTTTTCAAAATACACATATGTATACTTATTGAAAAACAAAAATGATGTGTTTGAGATTTTTAAAGTATATATAAAAGAAGTTGAAAATTAGTTTGATAGAAAAATCAAAAGAATCTGAAGTGATAGAGGCACATAATATGGTTCTACTGATTTTCAAACTTTTGTTCAATCTTTGGGAATCATTCATGAAACTACTCCACCTTATTCACCATCTTCTAGTGGTGTAGCAGAACGTAAAATGAGCTTTGATTAATTTAACTAATGCAATGTTAGTTAGTTCTAATGCACCATTAACTTTTGGGGTGAAGCTATTTTGAGTGCTTTTTATGTTATGAAAAGAGTACCACCTAAACACACTAAGAAATCTCCATTTGAGTTATGGAAAAATTATAAGCCTAACTTGAATTATATGAGAATCTGGGGTTGTTTGACTTATGTGAGATTAAATGATCCAAAAAGATCAAAATAAGGAGCTAAAGCTTCTACATGTGTGTTTGTTGGTTATTCTCTTTCAAGTAAAGCTTATAGATTTTTAAATTTGGAAAATGATGTGATAATTGAATCTTTAGATGCTATTTTTCATGAAGAAAAATTTCCTTATCACACTAAAAATAGTGGGGGTGATGAAGATAATGGAAAAAGAAAAATAGACTCTTTAGAAATTCACAATGATGAAAATAATGAGCTTAGAAGAAGTAAAAGAGGAAGAATTGAAAAAGATTTTGGCTCTGATTATTATATATATAATTTAGAAGAAATTCCTAATTCAATTAATGAGGCCTTATCTTCACGAGACAGAGTTTTTTGGCGAGAGGCTATAAGTGATGAAATGGATTCTTTGTTCAAATAAAACTTGGAAATTAGTAGATTTACCACCAGGTTGTAAAACAATTGGTTGTAAATGGGTTCTTAGAAAAAAAAATATAGTACTGACGGGTCAATAATCAAATATAAGGCGAGATTGGTAGCTAAAGGCTTCAAACAAAAAGAAAACATTGATTTCTTTGATACATTCTCTCCTGTCACTAGAATAACTTCCATAAGAATTTTGATAGCCGTTGCAGCTATTCATAATTTAGTTATTCATCAGATGGATGTAAAAACTGCCTTTTTAAATGGTGATCTAGAGGAAGAATATATATGGATGAACCAGAGGGGTTTATTTTACAGGGTCAAGAAAATAAAGTATGTAAATTAAATAAATCATTATATGGTTTAAAACAAGCACCAAGACAATGGCATGAGAATTTTGACTCTTGTTTGCTTGAAAATGGTTTTAGATGTTGTGAATCTGATAGATGCATATATTTTAAAAATATGAATAAGTCGCAAATATTATGATTTGTTTATATATTGATGATTTGTTGATATTTGGTGCTAATTTAAATGTTGTTGAAGAGATTAAATGAATGCTCAAAAATAATTTTGACATGAAAGATTTGGGTGAGGCTAGTACTATTCTTGGTATTAAGTTGACTAGAACTAGTGATGGAATTTATATGGATCAAGCTCACTATCTCAAAAAATTATTGTCAAAATATAATTATGCTGAGGCTAAGTATATAACTACACTATTTGATAATAGAGTTACATTATATCCTACTGAGGATGACAAAGAAATATGTAATCAAGAAGAGTATGCTAGTTTAATTGGTAGCTTACGATATGCTACAAATGGTACACGACCAGACATTGCGTATGCTGTAGGAGTACTTGGTAGATTTACTAATAAACCGAATAATACTCATTGGTATGCTATGGATCGTGTTATGAAATATCTGGCTAAAACCAAATCTTATGGATTGTTTTATAAAACTTATCCTGCTGTGGTTGAAGGGTTTTGTGATGCAGATTGGAATACGTTGTTGGGAGACTCATTATCAACTACTGGTTATATATTCACTTTAGGCGGTGGTGCGATATGTTAGAAGTCAAAGAAGCAACAAATCATTGCAAAGTCCACAATGGAAGCTGAGTTAATTTCTTTAGCTTCTGCTTCAGAGGAAGCAAACTGGCTACGCGATTTTCTATATGAAATTCCGCTGTGGGAGAAGCTAGTTCCCTCAATATTACTCCATTGTGATAATACTGCTGCTATTGGTAGAGTCAATAGTCAGTATTACAATGAGAATTCCAGAGCGATACGCCGAAAACATAGTGTTGTTTGTGCATATATAAGAGATGGTACCATTAATGTGAATTATGTGGGATTGAGTGACAACCTTGTAGATCCCTTAACAAAAGCTCAAGCTAGAGAGAAAACATGGAATACCTTGAGAGGGATGGGGCTGAAGTCCTTAGAAGAATAACTTCAAAAGTCATGTGTAAGGATACCCAACCTAACGATTGAAGATCCCAAGAGTTAGGTTCAAAGGGAAAAACGAATTACATGGTGATCTGATAATATGCACAAACTCAAATATAAATCTCATCCCTGTGGTATATGTGGATATATCTTGTAACGATATTTGAGGGTTGTGGCTTAATTGCCCTAATGAAATTCATAACTCTTTATGAGTGGAGTGTCATAGTTACAAGAGCACTCTTGATGAATTCACCAACATGAAGTGTGCAAGGTGGGCCGCCCTAAAGAGACTTGGGACTTAGTCTCAAATACACTCATGGAAAACTGGGATAGAGCACAAAGGCCGTAATGTGTCAGTTTTAAACAACTCAGAGTACACCTAAACTAGAGTGTGTGTGGCACAATCTTTTATATCTCCATAGCAGCCATAGTTCAAGACCGAAGTTCATTACTGGCTCTGGTATAAGAAATTGTTCTAACATTAAATATAGGTTCAAGGCATTGCTACCTATATGAGTCGCTCTTGTTACTTTCTTGCTTCAAGATAAAGTATATTTTATTGAAAAATGAGTCAGGGATTGTTGGAGCATTTTTAATAAATTATAAATTCTTTCTGGAAAATTAATTTTATTACCCTTCAGTTTCCGTGAAGAGGGTTGGATGAGTGGAATGAGGGAGAGCGGCTCGATCGACCAAAGATTATGCTGCTGTTTTTTATCATTTGAAACTGTTCTATTCATGATGAAAATTATTAGAAATATGAGTTATTTGAGTCATTAAAAGGATTTCTGATTTCTTGCATATGCAATTAGTTTTTTGTGAAAAAAACGGTTGATTAATGCATGAATTTGAATCAGGTCATATTGACCAATTAAGTTGGAATTCCGTTGATGAGCATTGATTTATAAATAAAGAGGCTCCGGTTCATCTTGTTATTGGCAGACTAATGCTTCATTGTTTTCCTATAAATATGTGAACTCTTGCTCTGTTCTCTTGTGGCTTTGGTAGAGGAAATTTTATTAGAGGGAAGTTTTTTTTTTGGAGGGAAGTTTTTTTTGGGAAATTGTGTAGGTGAGAGATAAAAAAGTGTAATGATTGTGTTTTTTTTTTGAATTTATGTGAGTAGGTATTTAGAGGGAATTTTAAAATTTTAATTTTAAATTGTTGAAAAAGTAAAGTTGTTTCTTTGTGTAAAGTTTTGGAAAAAAAAAAGTGATGATTCTCTACCAAAGCCACAAGAGAACAGAGCGAGAAGTAAGAGATACATTCTTGAGATACATGCCTATGCTTTGAACATCCCATATTTTTCTAAAATACTTGTTTGAGCAAGAGAGAAAAAGGTGTTAGTAGAGTTGCTAATTCCTAATAGTTGTGCAGATTATTAGGAAACACAACAAATGTGTTGGCTGTTGTATCATGGGGGTGACAAGTGGCGATAATTCTGCTGCACCAAAGTTAACTCTTTGCAGATGACTTGAATCACCTAAAGAGAGCGAAAGATCTGCGCATCAGCCCTTCTGACGATTAACAGTTTGTTTCTTGTGGTGTTTTTTTTGTTGTGTTTTGCAGATTGATTATTGCTGTTGGAACAACACAAGTTTTCTTCTTTTTCTTTTCCTTATTTAATCTGGGGTTTCCAATTCACGTGTTGGCTGTACTAGTCAGAACCACGTTAGCCGGCGGAATAAAATCAACACAGTGGGTTTCACTGAGTTTTTAATTGCAACTGCAGTTTATTTTAGGAATATTAATAGTTTGTTGGAAAATTTTACACTCAACCATTTAAAATTGAAAATTTTTTACTAAGAATAAAACAGGAGAAGCTTCAGTCTGAGAAAGAAAGAAAAGAATATAAATACACAAGTTCCAATATTCAGTTACGCTTTATTTTTATCAGAAAAATTTATATGAACCTCATGGTTGAAACCTAAGTTATAAGCATGTAAACTCTTGAATCGATTTGAAATGGATCGGATCAAATGGAAAAGTGAGAAAATTATTTCTTGAGTGTTAGAACTAGGAAGTCTGCACGTGGGACAATTTTCAGGATTCGATCATAATCTCTCACAATCTAATCTAAGACCTTAAGCCTGTTTGGTATCACAACTCAAACCATGGTTTTGATATTTTATTTATAATTAAAATCTATTCATGTGTTTGAAATTTTCTTTGGATATTGTAGGATATAAAAATATCACTGACACAATAAGATTAACGTGCAGCGGAATAAATCAAACACAATAATGAAATAACACACAACACATAAACAACGATGGCCCATACCTCAACAACCTGTAAACAACGATAACCTAGAGCTCAACAACCCATAAACAACGAGACATAAGAAAAAACACACATCTCTTATGACCTCAGCCCTTATAACAACACATCACAATAGCCAGAATGTCAACCCGAAGAAAATTGAAAGGCTACATCTCTGACCTTTCAAACTCTAAACTCAATTGAAAACAATATCTCATGGGTTCTTTAAATGGGCCAATAATTATCAAATCCTTCCCCAAAACTAATTTCCTAAAATCAACCAAAACCTAATTGGAAACAAATTAAACAAGTAATTATTAAGTCCTACAAATAAAAATTTCCTAATTAAACTTGGTTTAATTTTCCAACATATATGATTTTTTTAAAAATTGAATACTATATGCGTGTAAACTAAAAATACAAGACAAAATTTCAGGATTTTTTTTTATAAAATGTCTCTCTCGGGTCGGGTTATGAATAATTTGAAGATAAGCATGCTTTAAATTATAATTCTGATTGTAATTTAGAATTGTGCTTAAGGTGTTAATTAGTTTAAGCTTGGATGGTAAAAAATGGATTAAAATCAAGAGAGGTTAAAAATGTTGTAAGTTGTGATGTCACGGTTTCTTTTTGAATCAAGACTTATAAATTTTAGATTTATAGTCTACTCGCGAAGAAGCGGAAGGAGAAAAAGCAAAAGGAAGAAGGAAAGGAAAAAACAGTGAAGAATAGACTACTACAAAATGGGGATTCAACGGCGGTCCTTTAATAGCGGATTAAATGAAAACCGCCATTATAAAGAAAACACGGACTTTTGATGGCGGTTTAATGAGAGATGCCATAGAAAGTTACTTTCTATGATAGTTATGTAGAAACCGCCATAGAAAGTCCGCACTTTCTATGGCCGTTTTATTATACTCGCCTTAAAAAGGTTTTCCATGGTGGGTAAAATAAAACCGCCATAGAAAGTGCGAACTTTCTATGGCAATTTTATTATACCCGCCTTAAAAAGGTTTTCTATGGTGGGTAAAATAAAACCACCATAGAAAGTCCGTAATTCCTATGGCAGTTTCTACATAACCGTCATAGAAAGTCGATTTCTATGGCCGGTTTCTACATCACCGCCATAGAATGTCTGATTCGTGCAATATAATTACTAATATTGATTTTAGGTAGATAATGAATGAATAAAAATACTTCTCAATTTTAATATGTTGGGGTTTTGAACTCTTGACCTCTAAAAATAAAACCTAACTCTTACCATCTCCGCTATCTTAAATTGCTACCACTAAGGTAATTTTATATGTTTTTAACTAAATAATTATCTATAGTTGAATTTGCTCCCTTAAGTTTGAAATAATACCATTATGACCCATAATATTTATTTTTTTATCCATAATTTTTAATAATTCCGTTAAGATACCCTAACATAAGTGATTCGATTTAAATTTTATTGTAATTTACACCATAACAAATAAAAGTTGAAGTAGGACACATTAATAATTAAAAATTGTACTCAACAATTATATTCATAGTTTATTTTATTAATATTACACCCTCAACAAAATCATTATTATATTGTGGCACCCTACAATTATAAATTGTACCCAATATAACTAATTTCATTATAATTTTATTAATTAGTAATAACATTTAGTCCTTCTAAAGTCCCAATTGGGTCCTTAAAGTTTATTTTATATTGTAATTTAGTATTTAAAATATCATTTTCTTTTAATTTAATCCTTAAAAAGTAATAGTTTATCTTTTTTTGGTATATTTTAATTAAATTTAGTTGAGATGCACTGTTTCTAAGTCAAATTAATGTAGAGACATAAAAGGACTATAACATCTCAAAATTTTATTGCAAATTATAATTTAGTACTTAAAATATCATTTTCTTTCAATTTAGTCATTACTAAACTAATAATATACCTTTTGTATATCATTAAATTCAGGTGAGATGCACTATTTCTAAATAGAATTAACATAAATAGGCATAAAAATACTATTACGTCCCTTGATTTTATTGCAAATTGTAATATAGCATTTTAAGTGTTAGCAGTTTCTTTGAATTTAATCCTTAAAAACTAAACTCTACCTTCTTTTGATGTATTTTCATAAAAATCAATTAATATGAACTATTTCTAAGTAGAATTAACTTAAATAGACGTACATAGACTATTACGTCTATAAAGGTTCTTGTAACAATTTAGTACTTAAAGTATCATTTTCTCTTAAATTTGTCCTTATAAACTAATAGTTTACTTTTGTGGGTATATTTTCATTCAATTCAATTGAATGATGCACTATTTTAATGTTGAATTAACTTAAAGAGATGGGAAAAGACTATTACATCCCTAGAGTTTATTGTAAATTTTAATTTAGCAGTTAAAGTATCATATTCTTTCAATTTAGTCCATTAAAAAATATTAATTTATTATTTTTTTTAATAATTTAAAGAAACTCAATTGAGATGCATGTATTGTTTTTAAGTCGAATTAACTTAAAGAGATGTAGAAAGACTATGATGTCCCTACATTTTATTGTAAATTATATTTTAGTACTAAATCTATCAATTTCTTTCAATTTAGTCTTTATAAATTAAAATTTTACCTTTTTTGGTATATGTTCATGAAATTTAATTGAGATACACGGTTTTTAAGTTTAATTAAATTAAAGAAACATAAAAATACTATTAGGTCCATAAAGTTTATGGCAAATTGTAATTTAATACCTAAAGTATCATTTTCTTTCAATTTAGTCCTTATAAACTAATTGTTTACCGTTTTGGATATATTTCTATGAAAATCAATTGAAATCACTGTTTCTAAGTTGAATTACTTTAAAAAGACAAATAAATACTATTTTAAGACATAATAGTATTTATTTGTCTTTTTAAAATAAATACTTGTAAATTTCCATTTAGTACTTAAAATATTATTTTCTTGCGATTTAGTCATTATAAACAACTAAAAGTTTTCATTTTTCGGCATATATTCATTAAATTTATTACATATAGTAGATACATATTTAAAGATTGTAAAGTAAATGTTCTTCAATCATATACAAAATATAATAAAATTTTAGATAAAATGAAAAAATAATTATGATAAAAAAAGGGGAATTAAATTTGGGTAAAGAAAAAAAGAAAAGGGAACCACTCAGCCCAAATTTTTGAGTGGAGGGAAAAATATGCGCCATTTTTTGCTTTCTTCTTTTTTTTTTTTTCGACCAAGGGATATTAAAAAACCCATAAATCTTTCCTCTTCTCCCAACCCTATTTTCGTTTTAGTTGGAGTTTCTTCGTGCCATCGCCTCCGGTTGGAGTTGTCTCTCCTATGCCGTCGTACTCTACAATTGCAGTTCACCAGCGCAACCTTAATCCTCTGCTTCGTTCGCGACGGAGAGGAGACTACCAAGTTGCCGCCGCAATACTCCTACTTTTGTTCCATAGCTGCAGCATTGGCTCTTTCTGACTTACACATCGCTAATTTCAGCGCTTACTTTGTGTTATTCCTTCTATTTTTTGATTATAAATATGATATTATTCTTGTTGTAAGAGATTTCTTTGATGTTTTGTTTTAGGAATTTCTACTACGGCCTCTGCTTGCGATTTCAACATACTGTTGCCACCACACTCCATCTACCTCTACCTCAGACAGCACAAGAATAAAAAATTCGTAGAAAGCATGTCGGAGAGACTATCGAAGCAGTCTTTGCTTCTCTCCCCAACCGGTCGCCACCACTGCCACCCAAGGCCTCCTTCACCTCCTCTCTCACAAAGCAGCATTTTTTGTTGGGTGCATAAGTAAATTTGCTTTTTTACTATGCTATGAACAAAACATGTTAGATTTATGTTATTATTATTAGTTTGCAAGAGTTTTTATCGAATATAAGCTGTGGAGTAGGCTTAATTATCATTTTTCTTTTTTAAATATTAATTTCTCTGAAAATCTACCTAGATTTTTTCTCTTGTATTTGCTAGAATTTACTTATACTATAGTGTATTTTTTAACATAAAATTTATAGTTTTTTTGGGATCAGAATTAACCTCTGTGGAGCTTAAGGAGTTTGATGTTTTAAACCGATTGTCTTAGTAATTGACATTTGAATCATATAAGAAGTGTGCTTAGTCCTTTAGTGGAGGAGTTGAAGTCTAGGTCAACAAAGATAAAGTATAGAAGGCATGCATACTTGGATAAACAAGTTAGTGATGGACAATATTTTTCAAAAGATGCAATGATGACAATAGAGCCTTGTTTTCATCATTAGCTTTTAGGGAAGTTCTAAGATCCTAATTAATGAGAGGAACATGGCTGACCTGGAGAGTGATGGTCTGGAAACTTTATGAGGCAGTATGAGGAAACAATGTTTGTGCAGAACGCAGAATAGATTAGAAGAAGAAAAAATGGAGGAAAAGTGGGAAGAATAAAAAAAATCTAAAGAAATTGAAGAAGGGGAGGAAAGCAAAAAGGTTAAGAGAGAATATATGAAAACTTGTAAGCTTCACAAGTTGATGTAATGGAACACTCTAATGATGTATCATTTGCTACTAGAAACCAATATGAAAAAAGTAAAGTAGCTCAAATTTTTAAAAGCAAGTTTGATGTTTTGTGCCATTATTTGCTCCTAGAACATTCAAATTTAATGTTTTTACATTATCTTTATTATCTGCAGTTTCTCACTTATGGTGGTTTTGCTGCACCTGATCATAAAAAATTGGATGAATATTTTTATAATCAATGGCTTGCAGCATATGCTTCCCCATGTAGTCTAGTTTCCAGGTTTGAATAATTCTTTTGTTTTAAGATTGTTATGAATGCCATTCCTTATGTAAATTGATGAGTACGTTTTATCCTTTTAATTCATAATACCTGTGATAAAACAAGAGTTGTGACATAAAGATATTGATATTCTGAGTAGAGAAAACCACACTTTATCTGTGGGGTGAGGTAAGATTCTTGTAGTGCAATTGCTCGCCTCTCTTCCTTTTCATCACTTGTAAATATTCAAAACAGAAAATGTCAAGTTTTGGTTTTAAGATTGAGGGTAATGCCCCATCAGTTATGGCTTTAGTTCCTCAGAAATGCTCTGAGGTTCAAGTTCTTATGTATAAGTGAAATAAGATTTGAAATTCTTCAGTGGTAATTTGAAGATTTGAGATGATCAATAATATGAATTCTTGGGGAGAAAATTTACTCTTTAATCAGAAATGACATTGATTTTTGTTAAAGTTTCCATTTTCTGCTTTTATGATTGGGTGATGAGCATGCTTTGCTAAGGTAATGGCCGTGAAGTTTGATGCTATGTGATTTTTGCTTACTCCTCGGGCTTCATTGTCACTGTAGTGTATGGACAAATCCTGATCCAATGACTTAAAAATAATGATAATAGATGTCCCTATCCCTGGCTTTCTTAAAACTTTATTCTGTTACTTTCGTTTCTGGTTTTTTTTTTATTATTTATTCTGTGCTGGTATACCTGTGAAATTGTGTTTTTGTGTGTGATCAAAAACCCGACACGGCTGGTTTTGTTGAGTTTCTCAAACCATTGAATGAGGTAACTGGAAAGCAGCAAAAATGACTGAAGGACAGCAGTCTGAAGTGAATCCTTTTATTTTTGCAGGGGTAGTTCATCCTTGTCTACTTGTATTCTGTTGAATCAATAGGGTATTAGTTGTTTTCCGGTGCTGAATTTTCTCTTGTAGTCTGCTGAATTTTCTACTTGTATTCTTAGGTTCTAGGTTGTTTTTAGGTGCTGAACTGAAGGAATTTCAATGATAAGAAACTTTTAATTTTTAAAAAATTGATTTTATAAGCCTTTTAAATAAAGGCTCGCCTTAAATATATGATTTTTTTTAAAATAAAATTTTTGCTTTTCTACGGCGGGTATAAAAAGAATGCCATAGAAAGTTATACAGTTTCTATGGCGGTTAGCCCAAACCGCCGTAGATAGAAAGTTTATGTACTTTCTACAGCGGTTTTGTCTAGCCCGCCCTAGAAAGTCCGTAAACTTTCTATGGCTGTCAGATAGATGACGGTTCAAAAACTCAAAAAACTGCCATTGAAGGGTGTAAAAAACCACCATTAAATTCCCTTTTTGTAGTAGTGACACCAGTTGAGGGACAAATTTCAGAGCATGCAAAATATTCGACAGGAGTGTGAGGTGTTTTTCGTGGGCTGTGAGTTTGGGGTTACCTTCATTTTGAAAAAAGAAAGATAGATCTGGTACCCAAGGTGGGATGTTGCGGCAAAGTAGGGACAATATTATTCAATTTTAACTTCAGTTTCAGTTGTAACATTTTCTTTGAGTACTAGTAGTTGTTTATACTTTACTAGCAATGTATAATGTTAGGGTTTATCGAGTCACGAACTCGTGTTTTTTGACAACTTTGAAAGTTGAAGGAAATCAATGGTCTATGTTGACCATTTTGTAAGATCATTTGATTCATCATATTTATTATGAATATAATCTACTTATTTCTGGAAATTTTTTTTTTTATTGGAGCTCTTTTTTTTTTCGGCGCTAGGGTTTGGCATTCATAGCCGACCACAGCTACGGTCGTCAAGTTGACCAATTAACCTGCACATTAATTGGATTTAGGAATTGACGGCTCTCCATTATTCAATTGAGTTTGAGTTCAAGGATCACAATTACGATTTCAATTTTGACTTTCATTGATTTTGAAATCCCAATTTCTAGATTTTCTTTGAGGTTGATCATGGAGGGTGGCCGGCCAATGCTGGATTTTATCACATTCGGTCATTTTTAATTATGTTTAGAATGGAGAGAACGGGGCTTGCAACTATTTTACCATTTTTCAAAAACCTAGTTCACTTGCTGAGTCTCATGCATCCATGGCTAAATGGTTCCTTTCAACTTCGCGGTCGTCGTGGCTAGCAAGCATTGCCTGCCGCCACCATCGGCTCTTATCACTCGGCCTTTCAAGCCTATCTCGGAACTGAAGGGGAAGTCGCGGCTGGTCTTTTCCAAGGAAGACATGACGGAACTTCAGGCGCCGCTATAGAGAGCATTAATCGATAAGTTCTTGAGGGGCTGAACTAGCGTCGATAACCTTCGCTCGGATTTTCTGACGGTTGACTTCAAGGGGGGTATCACATTGGGTTGATCGACAACAAATAGGTGTTTATTCATTTTGAGGAAGATGCTGATTATCAACGTTACTTCATGCACGGGGTTTGGAATTTTCCCAATTATGCTCTACGAATTATCAAGTGGACACCTGATTTCGATCCAAGTGTGGAATCATCGATTGTCCTGGTTTGGATCACGTTACCAATGATGACGTTCCAGTTGTACAACTATTGGGCGCTAACGTCGGCAACATGGTCGGTAGTCGCTGAAGTCAGATTTTGCGTCAGCTACATTGTCCTGTCCGAGAGATGCCAGGGTTTGTGTCGAGGTCGACTTGCTTGCTACTTTGCCAGATTTTGTTTTCTTGGAGTGCGACGGCAAGGTTTTCCAGCAACGCCTAGAGTATAATCGATTACGGTATTATTGTACAAAGTTTTTGAAAGTTGGACACTCAGAGATTGTTTGCTCTAGGAACAACTCTACGTCGAAAAAGGATCAATGGAAGGGGCCGACTAAGGATCCTAAGCTGCAGGGTGTCACAGATTTGCGACAAATCTTGGACAAAGGAAAAGAGAAGATGCTTAATCAGGATAATCCTATCGGGCTTCTTACACGCTCGTTGGCGGTGTCAGGTCCGTCGGCCTCACTAGTTACTGCTGGGAAGGTCCTGGAGTTTACTAGGGTTTCGACTGCTGTTGGGAAGGAGAATTCTAGGGTTCTGCTAGCCATCGGTGAGGAGTGATAAGCGGTTTGTCACAGCCTTAGCAAATGCACAAAAAATGTACTCTTAACCTGCAACAATAAAATATAGGAATATAGCAGAAGTAGGATTGATCCACAGTGAATGGGAATAATTCAATTTCGTTAACTATTGATTCAAAGGTATTTGGTTGGCAACCACCATCTTTTCCACACAACGAATGTATGGGTGAGTGAGAAATTACGACTAAAACAATAACTAAGCAAACAAACTTCTATTGATTAAGAGAAAAATTAAGCAATCATGTAACTTACAATAATCATGGTATGTCAATCATAAACTCATAGATTTGTTAACATGCATGTCATCAACTAGTTATAGGTTGACGGGAATATGCTCAGAACCCAACCCAATTTCCACTTATTTAATTGACAATCAGCTAGAATATGCTAGGACTAATTGTTCTCTAATTAACACACAACAGGCCAGAATATGTCACCACTTATTTAATGTAGGGTAAATACACAATTACCCCCCTGTGGTTTTGGAAAGTTATGCATCACCCCCTTATAGTTTAAAAAGCTACCATGCACCCCCTTTAACTTTCATGAACTATGTAAAGTGGAAAAAAATGACCAAAATACCCCCATTTCTAAACTGACCAAAAATGACCACAACTGCTTGCGAGATGGCCTTTTCGGGACCATTTCTTTTGCGTCTCAAGTTCAATTCAGTCCGTTCCAGAAATAATAATTTGTAGACATGCGTCAATACTAATAATACAACTAAGTTTTATAGAATTTTAACCATCCTAATGACCTTTTACGAAGCATCAAACATGGCATGTCACACTATTTTTCCAGACAACTCTTGTGAGTAGTCATCTTGAGGAGCCGCCATTGCTACCGCCACCGCCACCGCCACCGCCACCGCCACCGCCACCGTGGTCACCGGATAACTGCCAACTTCACCTTAAACGTGTTGAGGAGATGCAAGACTATCGATTCAAGGTGAATGTGGCATTTATCCGCGACGACGGTGGTGGCGGTGGCTCCTCAAGATGACTGCTCTCAAGAGTTTTCTGGAAAAACAGTGTGACATGCCATGTTTCATGCTTCATAAAAGGTCATTAGAATGGTTAAAATTCTATAAAAATTAGTTGGATTATTAGTATTGACGCATGTCTAAAAAGTAGTATTTTTGGAACGGACTGAATCGGACTAGAGACGCAAAAGAAATGGTCCCGAAAAGGTCATCTCGCAAGCCGTTTTGGTCATTTTTGGTCAGTTTAGAAGTGGGGGTATTTTGGTTATTTTTATCCACTTTACATAGTTCATGAAAGTTAAGGGGGGTGCATAGTAGCTTTTTAAACCATAAGGGGGTGATGCATAACTTTCTGAAACCACAGGGGGGTAATTGTGTTTACCATTTAATGTATTAACATCATTATTAATTAGGGAAACCCAGTTTTAGCTCTTCTAACCTAAATATGCAGTGATAGAATTACTAACCAATCTACTCTCAATTACCAGAGGATAACTTTACCACCATATTAAACTTGTCCACTAAATAACTAGATGACTTAATGGGGTCTAATTGGCTTTACCAAATCTAGATAAGTTAGGTACTCTTATTTAAATTCAAATAGTAAAATCTATGAACATAGAGTAAATTGGAACACATACATATTAATTTAAGGTCAATTTGGTTTCATGACATACATAGATTAAAACTCATTACATGCTTGCCGGAATAGAAATTTAGCTACTCATTCTACTAAAAAGCAAACAATAATAATTTAACGAAAACTTACTAAAATAAATGAAAGGATAGTTTAGGAAAATACTAACTAAGCCAGAAACCGATTGGAGAAAGTCACCCAAATCACCGATGGTCCGTCTGGGAAAATGGATGCTGGAACAGTACGCCGGAATTAACTCCGAAACAAATGGGAATAATACTACGTACTATCTAGAAGTCATTTTTGCAACTAATGTAAACAAATATGATAAAAAATGATGTAAAGATGGATAATTTCCTCTCCCAATTCCGTCCATTAAATAATGTGCAGAATTGAAATTAGAAAAGGAAAGGAATCAATCTCCTAATTAGATTAGGAAACTGATTTACAAAAGGAATAAGTACCCAACTATGAAACTTATAACTAAGGAAACTAGAAACCAAATAGGAATAAAGTCATAATAGGAAAATATTCCTATCAACACCACAATTGGTGTTTTCATTTAATTACAACTCTGATAGAACTCAATTACTTCCAGATGAAGTAATCATGAACTTGGCAACTTCTAATATTCTTTCCCTAGGCTTATCTTCTAGGCTGGACGAATTGTGAATCATGTAAGTCCAGTTCTAAACTCCCATAATTAATATGGAGTAGCCCGTAGCCCACTAGATCAATCTCACCGCCGTGTCTATCGTCCACTTGGCCAATTGAACCATCGTTTTTCCTCTTCTTTTGCATTCATTCTTCCTTACTAGGCCCTTTCTCTTAAATTCTATACTAAGAATCAAAATCACTGCAAATACTTGTGACATCTGACAATAAAAGTCTAAAATAGACAACATGAAGACACCCATCAAGGAGATCCTGGAGGTGCCTAGGGTTTTGCCACCAGCTGTTGGAGTCATGGTGGATATGCCTAGAGTTATGCCAAAGGAGGTTCAGAGAGGATCTTCTAAGGGTTTGTCAAAAGTGGGTCATAAGGGATCCGCTAGGGTTCCTGTTGGTAACTTGGCCCCTATGCCAGCACTTTCGGGGCAGGGCCTACAACGTGTTTCCGCACCAAGGGAAGGAGACCATAATCATGTTTTAATCGAGACCATAATCATGTTTTAGTCGAGAACATAACAGAGGAGGAGGAGGGGCGATTGTGCCCTACCCTGCCGATACGCTGGAGCTAAACCTTAAGACCGAGAAGGGTACTATTATTTGGGTAATGGAGGAGTGTTGGCAAAACTTACAGCAAGCATTACCTGCTACAGATTCATTGAAGAGAGAGAGTTTCAACCAGTGCAGGGTTCAAATCTGGGAAGGCGATGGAAGAATCTAGGGGACAGTAAATTGGATACTGAAGCTGACGCGCGACGCAGAACACCTCTTACAATCTTTTCCAAGCCCTTGATCTCGATGGGGAGGATGAAGATGGGGAGGAAACCGAAGCAGATGAAGGGGGAGAAGGCCAGAGGGAGTTAACCCTACAAAACCTGAATCAACAAAAGCCCCAGCAAAGCACAAGCCGCACCAAAAGAAGCCAGCAGTGCCTCGTATAGTCACCACGAGGCAGCTGCTCAAATCGACTTCTACATCAAATGCTTCTATATGACATGGCTTGTATGAAATATCAAGGGCATAAGATCGAAAGCCTCTTTAAGAATATTGAAATCAATGAAAAAGGAATACAATATTATGTTACTAGTGGTGCTCGAGCCTATGGTTAGGTCGAATAGCTTAGAGGAGTTCATGGTGGGTTTGGGATACCACACTGCTTTTTGTCAGCTCCTGGTAAGATCTGGGTCTTTTGCACTATTGATTATGGTTTCAATTGGCTGTTGAATATAGACCAAGTGTTAGCTTTTGATCTTACTTACCCAATTATATCGGGTTCCTGTTTGGTGGGGTTTGTGTATGGGCTCCCTTCTATTTCGGCTCGACGAGTTTTGTGGGAGGATTTGCTCGCAATTCAGGGTGCTCAGCCTGTTCTTTGTATTGGGGATTTCAATGTGATTGCAGCAATCGATGAGTATAGTGTGGCAGTGGATTTAAAAGAGTTGGGGAAGTTTTCAAATTTTATTGGCGTGGCAGGGTTGGTGGAAATTGTGAATGGTGGTTCAAAATTCACATGGTCGAGTTACCGAAACACTAGGGACCGGCGGGTTAGGGTTCAAAAGAAGTTGGATAGAGGTTTAGTGAATCAAGAATGGATTCAAGACTTTCTGGGGGCTGCGATAAAGGTGCTCAGCAAAGCAACTTTAGATCACGTGCCTTTTCTCCTCAAGCCACCATTGTCAATGCCTTTTGTAAAAAAATTCTTTCGCTACCAGTGCATGTGGGAGAAGCGTCCTGAATTTCTTAAGGTTATTCAGGATAGTTGAGTGCCGGACATTCATAGGTTCGGCATGCTGGGGTTCTCTCTTAAATTGCAGTGGCTAAAGCAGAACTTAAGGGAATGGAATAAATCTATGTTCGGTAATATCTTCTCTAATGTTAAAAAGGCATAAAGGGAGGTGGAGCAGCTACAAAATATTTATGATGCAAATGGTACAGAAGTAGAACTCATTGACCTACACCGTGAAGAGGCGGCGCTTGCCCAATGACTTCTAGAGGAGGAAATGTTTTGATGGCAAAAGTCCCAGGTTAGGTGGCTTAAGGAAGGGGGGTAGACCATGAAGTACTTTCACAGCACTTTAAGGAATTGGGTATTACGGGTAGGAATCTTCCACATCTGAACGCCTAGAGGAATTGAATGATCAGGAAACCATTGGTCGGGAGGGGGCTCGGTTTTTTGAAGAATTATTCAAGGGGGGGGGGGGGGGGGGGCTGAGGATAGGGACTCGATGGAGGAGTTATTAGGGCATGTGCCCCGCAACATGAAGGACCTTCTGTGCTAACCGTCAGGGTGGCAATTGATGAATTTAAAGTGCTGGTTTGTGAACTGGATCTGGATAGTGCCCCTGGAAGTGATGGTTACCCAAGGAGTTTCTACAAATTTGCTTAGGATATTATTCGTGAGGTTCTCATATTGGTGGTTGAGGAATTTATGGCAGGGGTTCCCGTGCTGAGGGCTATCGCTAATACCTGGATAGCCTTGTTGCCAAAAAAAGACCCGGGACGTTTGCGAATTATCTCCCTATTAACTTATGCAACTTTCTGAATAAGAACTCTACAAAGGTCCTCTTTGCTCGTTTGAAGCCAATTATTTCTACCTATTAACTTATGCAACTTTCTGAATAAGAACTTTACAAAGGTTCTCTGTGCTCGTTTGAAGCCAATTATTTCTACTCTAATATCGCCATAATAGTCTGCCTTTCTGTTAAGCGCGAGAAATTGCTGATAATGTTTTGCTAGCACAGGAACTGGCAAGTTGTCTGGTCAGGAAGTGCGAGGCTGGTAACTTGTTTTATAAGTTGGATATAATGAAGGCCTTCGATTGAGTGTTTTGAGAATTCTTGCGACTGTTGCACAAGCTAGGGTTTTTGAATTTGTTTCAAAACTGGTGCTCGGCAACCTACGAGCTGCATGGTTTTCTATCTTAATCAATGGGCAACCGATAGGGTTTCTTCCAAGTGTCAAGAGGGATTAAGCAGGGGGATCCACTCTCGCTGTTTCTTTTTATCCTAGTTGGGGAAGCTTTATCTCAAGGGCAAAACACCTAGGTCGTTGGGGGGGGGGGGGGGGGGGACATTCGGCCATACACAACGCCGTGTAGGGTCCCTAGGGTAATGCATTTATGCTCTGCCAATGACTCACTGGTTTTCTTAAGTGCGGAGATTCTATCAAGGGCTTTATGAATTTTCTACAAGTGTATGAAAGGGCAACAGGCCAGAAGGTGAGTTTATCGAAGTTTACTTTTTTCTTGGCGCGCAGGGTGTCTGATTGTGAAACCCTCTTTCGGGCTCTTACAGAGATGAGGCCTGGGGTTTTCCCTTTCACTTACCTAGGGTGTCCTATTTTCAAAGGGAGATGCGTCAGGAGATTGTTTCAAGCCATTATTGACAAGTCAAAACAGAAGTTGGCAGGATGGCAAAAGTGGTCCTTTCGCATGGGGGTCGCCTGATGCTTATCCAACATGTTCTTTCTGCCATACCGATACAGTATTGGGCGGCGTTGTCCCTACCTATGGGTGTTATGGTGAAGATTGAATCGATCATTGCAAAAAAAATTTGGTGGGAAAACGAAGGGATTTCAAAACGACATTGGCGGGATTGGCGGTAGATCGCAACACCACACCTATTGAGGAAAATGGTTAGTGAATCAGGAGAGTGGCGTCTATGGTGCAAGCATTCTCATGTAAGCTGTGATGGAAATTGCATAATTCAGAAGTGCTCTGGGCAATATTTATGCATGGTCTGACCCCCTCGGCACACACATTTAGGGTTTTGACTCGGATGGAGGAGGTTGGACACGTTATGGCAGATAATACAGGCATAAGTATAGGAGATGGTAGATTGCTGTTCTGGTACACTAATTGGTCAAGTGAGGGGTTTTTAGAAGACTTGGTGGAGGATTCGAACATTGAGGAACCCCTGCTCACCCTGCGCGGCTTCTACTTATGGAAAATGAGTTGATGCCTCGAATGGAGTTGATATTTTTGGTTGAAGTATTACTGGTTATTATGGAATTTTGGTTCAACTTCCTAGTAACTGAGGATCGACAGGTGTGGAGGCCAGACTCCATGGGGGACTTCTCGGTCAGGTCTGTGTATGACTTAGTTCGGCTACGAGGACATAGAGGTTTTTCAACTACCTTTTAGAGAAGGCCGCTTCAGATTAAAATGTTCGTTTTTATGTGGCGGTAAAGGAATCTCATCCTCCCACTGAACGATGCGTTGTGCCGAATTGGGTTTTTGATTGCCTCTATATGTTCCTTTTGCGACATGGAGGGGGGTGGGAACACATTTTTTCCTTGTCAATTGGCCCAAGAGATATGAGGGTACTGGTTCGTCACCCTACGGCTAAGTCAGAGGGGGTTTTCATCATTAGATGAGTTGTTAAGTTCGTTTTGGTCCCGGGATAATGAGGATCTTTGGGCTCTGTCAGGAGAAGCCACAGATATTGTTCTGGTAGTTGTCTGCTGCTAGTTATGGGCATCATATTTCAAGAAAGTGTTCGGAGAAGAGCAATAGCAGTTGGATCGAGTGCAATTCAGGGCTTGAAAAACTCATGTGGGAGCTGTTTGCGATTCACCCTTCCCAATGTAGTTCAGGTGCACAATTCTTGATTAGGTCAGTTCTGCCCCGCTGGGAATATCGCAAAAGAAAAGGTGGCGAATGTAGTAGCATGGGAAGGGCCACAGCGTACTTAGTATAAGTTGAATGTGGACGAATCTTCCCTGGGGAATCCATTGTCTGCAGGAGCGGGAGCATTTCTGCGGACTATAACTGGGTCATATGAAGGCTTTCCAGGTTGAGGCGTTAGCCTTATTATATGGTATCATGACTTGCCGACAGCTCGGCGTTTCGACAGTGGAAATAGAAACTCACAGGTATTCGAACATGAAATCAAATCATTAAGGGGGCCCTGGAACTCTGCGACTACCTTATTCAAGATTGGGGAACTCATTAGAAATTGCTCTCTGCAGCACATCTAAAGGAAGGGGAATGCAGTGACAGATGCATTGGCCAATAGCGCAAGTACTACAGGATCGACCTTTTACCGGATGAAAGCTCTTCCTTGGGAGATAAAGGGATTAGTGCTTCTAGATGCTATTCCTTACATTAGAATATAGATACATCATTGAAACAAGGTTTGGTTGTATGTCCCCCCTGGTTGTAGCACTTTTTCTTTTCGAATTAAGGGAATAGGCCCTGGCCTCCAAGTTCGGCTGGTTAAGAAAAAAAAAACTCAAATCTATATCAGAAAAAATAAAAAATACAAACCCAAATCATATTACTTTCTTAACATCTGTCACATAGGATACAACGAAGAGAGAGAAAGGTGGCAATAGTTAACAAAGTCACGTGATTGGGAGTTTATGTGGCAGAGAAGATGTTAAAAAAAAAATTGTTCCGTTTTATTAGAAAAGTCCACTTTCAACCATGTACAACTTGTAATGGATTTCAAAGTAAAATATCTAAATTAACTATTTTGTCACTATTTATTTTATTAATATCCATACTTTTTAAGTATTGACTAATTATGAACCACACATTATTATATTAGTAAGAGTAGAAACGAGTAAAAAAAAAAAATTAAAAGTAAACTTTTCTATTTGAACAAAAATAAACTTTGAAAGTTACTCTCCTAAAATAGAAGATGTAGAAGAGAGGGGGTAATATGATTTGGGTTCATGTTATTTTGCCAAATATCATTTTAAATGAAATTATTTTAGAAAGAAAAACTGTTTTCCATTTTTTTTTTTTTTTTTTTTTTGAATTTGAAAGAAAAACTTGTAGTTGAATGTGTGAAGAAAAAGAGGGATTGGGCTAAGGAAGAAAGATGTCATGCCAGGAAAGTGAGGTAGAACTCACCCTCAAAAGCTAGCTCAAGAGGAGAGGGTGCCACACTCCCCCTTTAAACCACACATTGGTAGCCCACACTACCAATGTGGGATGGCTCATTGCCTGACACCACCACGCTTCCGCACCGCCGTCCACGGCGATCCTTTGATCACAGTGGGAATCGAACTCCACTACGGTATGGGAAGGGTGGGGCTCTGGCTCTGATACCACTGTCATGCCAGGAAAGTGAGGTAGAACTCACCCTCAAAAGCTAGCTCAAGAGGAGAGGGTGCCACACTCCCCCTTTAAACCACACATTGGTAGCCCACACTACCAATGTGGGATGGCTCATTGCCTGACAAAAGAAAAGAGAGAATGGGAAGTGGGCTTCAAAGAAAAGAAATGGGGTGACTAAGGCCGAAGGGGAAGTAATATTTGGGCTGGAATAAAAAGAAAGAAGTTGGGTTTTGGATCTTTTGATAGAGAAAATGGGTTAGAGTTAAAAGAAATGAAAATTTGGGGAAGTAAAGTTATTTTGGATGCAAGACTATATAAGAGTTTAGAAATTCAACCAGTGATTTTTTTTAATTTAGAATTTAAAATTTATTAAAAATATTCGATATCCCCGAATCATCTCTATCTCAATTGGTAAACACTATGCGAGGTCAAGGGTTCGATTCTCACATCTAGAAAGATTTGCAAATTATAAAGCAAACTCTTGCCAGGTGCTCAGCGAGCTGGCGACATGGTCCCCAACATGTTGTGTATTGTAGAGTGCGGAAAACATTTTTTCAATAGAATGAAATTCCAAAATCTTTAATCAGAAAATATACATATTAGATATTGAAGTGGGAAAATTAGAGGTTCTAAATTATAAACATGGTGGTTAATTGGACGTTTCCACCTAAACATGAATAAATCTCTAACGTCATCTTTTAGAGAAGAAGAAAAAAACTATAATCACAAAATCTTAATTTAACTAAGCCCAATTTATAGTATTCGTGTGTTATACTAGAAGAGTCTACTTTCACTAGTGTACAACTTATTATGAATATCAATGTACAACACACAAAATAGATAATTTGACATCATTTATTCCATTTATATCATTAATTTTTAAGTATAGGCTAATTGTGCACTATATATAATTAATTATATTAGAACAAAAAGTATTTCTCAAAGTACATACGCCGCCCTCGCCGTTCTCTCTTCCTCTCAAACCCTAGCCTCCATCTTCTCTAATTTTCTTCCTCCATCTCCCCCCTATGGGAGATATGGGAAATCGATTTCTTTTCTATAACCTTTTATTTAGTTTGTTTTTGTCCTCCATGACGGGAATTTTTTTATTCTCTCACATTTAGAGATATCGTCTCCCCGAATAAACGGGATTTTCTCCCCAAATAAGGAAATGGGTATTTTTATTATTATCAATTGAAGATTCAATTGGGGGCTTTCTTTGAAAAATTAGTGGCAGATTCGATATCGGGTTCATATATCAGTACGTGATTTGTCTCAGATCAAATTATTCACAGTTGTATCAACGATTTTCTCTTGAGTAATGAAATATGATATTTATTAACAAAATAAAATAAAATAAAATTTTTGTAAGTGAATTCTTCAAATGGAACCGAGAAAGTACTCTTTATTACTTTTATAATTATGAATGGATTCATTCAAGAATGATGGGGGCATGAAAGAATTGGAATTCGGCTTAAGCAGTTGACAGAGATGTCGTATACCTCTGCAAGCACAGTAATTATACTGCTTTTAACATGCAATCAAAGGATTAAATAAATCTAATATAATAGTAGTCAGGATCGATCTACAGGGACGGATATTCGTAATTTACTTTTATCGATTCATGTGTGAGCAACTATTTTGACGAGTCGTCACCTTTGTGTCTGTTAAGAGACCTTTAGTTTGTCACGAACACTTAAGAGAAACAGAAATAACAATTAACTTGTATAAACTATAGAGAAAGTATTCTAGTATTATGTAATCCACCTTCATCACATGCATGCAATCATGAACACTTAAGTTGTCTAATTATCCTATACCGGTTAGTTATAGATTACCACGAGCACCCGCTAGTCATAACCCAATTTTTCCTTAACTTCTCAGTAATCTCCGTGAGTCCCCGCTAGTCAAGATTACTTCTCTAACCAACTAATTAATTAAGTCGCGAGTCCCCGCTAGTCACCTAATTAATTATTTAGCAGCATTAAGATCTAGAGAAACCTAACACTAACAACTCCTATCGTCGTAATTCAAGGAATTATTACTCAATTAATAGTACCTCACGGCCGAAGGTTATGCCACTTGAAGGCTCTACCAGATTAAACTAAGGTGATCAGTCTTAATAAAATCTTAGTAATTAGACTTATGAACACTGATTAATTTAAGAACATAGTTAATTAGACTTAGATTAATTCAAGTTTCATACATGCATGGATTACGGTTTCAATACATAACACTAGAATAATATATTTAGCTACTCATAATTTGATAATCAAAGCAATAACTTGGAATAGAAATCATGAGGAAAATACGAAGTACTTTACTGGAATAAAGTGCTGGTGCCGTTTGGACTTTGAACCGACGAACAGAACGCAACAAAGATTAAGTGTCTTCAAAAGCCAAATCAATTAACTACTATGCTATGGAATTCAGAGGGCAACACCAAAGAAAAAAACAAAATATAATATAAAAACTACGTAAAAGAAAAGGTATTCGAGCATTATCTCAAGTTGCCTATTTATAGGACTTATGCAACTAGTAATTGGAAATAAAATCTATCTCCCAATCAAAGAAGGAGATTAATCAATCAGCACTTCAGATTTGGGAAGGAGATCTTTTGCACTCGGATTTCCGATTTCCTTCTTTCCTTCTTGGATTCTCCTTCATTTTCTGCTTCCTTGTTTCACACGGAATTACTTATTTCAGTTTCTTCCTTGCCCTCGCAAGATAGCTTGTTAAATCCCAATTTAATGCCGAGCTGGTGTGACGTCGGCCTTCACCTTCTGCTCAGTCATGGTGTCATCTTTACATCTTCGCACGTGTCATTTGTGCCACCAATCACGCATCAGTGACTCTGGACTTCAAGTCGTCCGGCCGAGGTCATCCCGGATCCACTTGCATGCCTTTGTGCTCCTAAAATCCATCTTTTAGAACTTCTCTTATGCAATTGGGCTACTCTCTAAAATCTGCACAATTAATACAAATCTTGGGCAAAAAGCCTGTGAGAACTGCCAATTACTATCTAAATTATTAGGTACAATATCGGCGGACTTAGGGCCGGGCAGGCTGGGCGATGGCCCAAGGCCCATACACATTAGGGGCCCAAATTTTTATATGTTATCTACTATAGACCTATAATGCCGCTTGGGTTGCTCCCTTTTGTTCGGCCAACGAGGGGTAAAATCGGCATGGAATTTCGGTGGATCGAGGTGGGCCAGAGGTCACGTGGGGGTGCAGAAGAGCTGGTCTTCTCGTTCACAATTTCTTCGCGTGGAGACCGGCTGAGCATGTCTCTCTAGCAAAGGAAAAGGTCTAGCGAACAAAACCCTTCTCCTTCGATACCTTTGGCTCGGGGCTATTCCTGGAAGTGACCGGATGGGATATTCTTCGCCTCTCATTTTGTTCTTTTTTTTTTTCCTGATGTGATGCCCAATTGCACACCTCTCGATTTGTGAAGCCTTTTCTCAATCGCCAGAGGTTTCGGTTTGCTGATGTGATGGCCAAGAACACAGCAGGTGGGAGGTGTCGAATTTTAATTGGTTTTGGTCTCTTTTGCCTTCTGGTAATTGCCTTTCCTCTCTTTTGCCTTCTGGATTATAGGGTTCCTCTTCTGGGGAGGCGTTTGGAGGAGCTGAAGTGATGGCAATTTCGCGCCGGCGGTGAGCTGTCGATGTCGATTTGGGAAGGCTCTACTGTTTATTCCGGAGCTCGATGGTACAGACATACTCATCTACTGTTTATTCCGGAGCTCGATGGTACTACTCTTTGCCACCGTTCGATTGGAGTTGTTGATATGGGATTCGCGCTCTCACGCACTCTTCTCTCCACCCCCACCCCCCGGGTCTTCTGCTGCCATCACCGGGAGAGTTGGGGGAGAGCCGTAATAAATAGTGCCTTTCACCAACCATTTCATTTACGAGCTTTGCATAACTGTTCCGTTGATATTGTTCTTTTTTCCTTTCCGAATTACATTTTATTTTATTTTAGGCTATTGTTTGTGGGTTTTGCTGGGATTGCGATGTGTTTTCAAAATTTATTTGTTTATTTTCTTTTCTTTTTCTAGGTTTGAATTTTTGGGGTTTCGGATGTATTTATTGCTTCCGTTTTCTGCTTTGGGTTGCCCTCTATCTCATCATTGCTATTTATTGTTGTTGTTTCTTTCTTCATGTTCCTGTTCCTGTTCTGATATTTATTGCTTGGTTGATTGTTTTCTTTTGTTTCTATATCCTTTATTCAAAGATTTTCTTCAACGGTTATGATTGTTATTGTTATTTTTGTAATTTACCGTGCTATCTTTTTTTTTTTTTTTTTTTTTTCCTTTTTTGCAGGTACATCGTTCTCTGTTCTTTCGTTTTATTTCCAGCTTTGTGTGGTCTTCTAACTACCTACTAGTGAACATTTCTTTTTTCTTTTTTGTTTCTGTGTTCATCCACTTAGACCTTATTTTTGGGGTAGATATAGAATGGTGACTATTTCTTGTTTGTTATTTTTTTTTTGCTGTTTGTGGCTTCCCAAAAGCGGAAAGAAACAACTTTTGCTTACAAACAGCAAAACCTATGCCGATTCTACCCTCGTTGTTTCCTGTGGTCTTGTAATCTATTTCTGCTTATGAAAAAAAATTTAAAATAATGACTTCTTTCATTTATTTCGTGCGGCCCACTTTATTTAACGTCTTTGGTGTTTCGTATTGTCTTTGTCATAATCTGGTGGGGTTTGTCTTTGTTGGTTTTCTCTTTATTCCCTAGATATGTATTCTTTATTCTTTAGATCTGTGTTATGTGTGTCTTGTTTATATATGGGGTGTGCTTGCAGTGGCTAGCTCACCCAGAAGGTTAATACTTCTTTTCTTTAATGTCCCTTCCCTATACTGATTTTTCCTTCCTACTTTGTAACTGGTTTTGTTAGATAGATTTTTCGCTGAATATGTGTCTTTGTAGGTGCATCAACTGTTCTTTTTGTGTGTTATTTTGTGTGTTCTGCCTGTAATATTCAACTTGGTAAGGAACTTTTTGTTCCTGTCTCTTCCCTATACTGGTTTTCCCCTTCTCCTACTTTGTGCCTGGTTTTATCCTATGCTCAGACTGTGCTAAGCTTTGGTTTTGCTACTTGTGTTATTTACCCAGTGTTTGTGTTCTTGCTCGGGTTCTGGGTCTGAAAAAAACACCCCGGGTTAAACTTTGCCCCGCCATTGCCACTTGTGTGCTTTCGTTTATATACATGGATCGGAATGCAAAGAAACATAAGGCGTATGCAGATATGCCAGCGGATAAAAAGGCTGAGCTGCTAGCAAGGAAGAGAGCTAGATATAGAGGTATATGTAGGTTAGGGGTCCTGTTAGTGTAGTCTTTGGCGACCCTGTTGATTTTTATAAAAAACTTTTCACTTCTGCCAAAAACATTAAAAAAATCCACTTCCGTTTGCAGATAAGTTGTTCGCAATACAGAATTAAGTGAGTGAAAATGAAAATAGTAGTCAGCGTGTTAGTGGTCATTTAGCAGTTGATTCAGATTCATCCGGCCCTTTGCTGGATGGTGCTATGCCTAGGTTGGCAGAGAACTTTGGTTCACTTCCTTCTAGGAACTTTGCTGGCATTGTCGAGGTGGATTTGGCTGTGGGTGAACAAGGTGAGGAGATGGTTGGTGTAGCATGGTCTTATTTGTTCTAAGTAAAAAAAATGTTGGTAGTCATTATTCCATTTTATGGTTATCGTAGGATCTGGTCGGCTTCGAAAAGCCTGGCCCCTTGCCTTTATAAGTGGCAATATTCCATCCCAGTCGGATGTCCTCCCTCCTGCTCCAAGCTGTCTCCACTGTGGAGCGAAGCGGTTCCAATTTGAACCACCGAATTTTTGCTGTGCTGGAGGGGAAATTTCTTTGGTCCCTTCTGTTGTGCCTGAAAAACTTCAGGAACTTCTGATGGGTGCTGATCTTAAATCAGTCCAGTTTCGACAAAATATAAGGTCTTATAACAATCATCTTGCATTCACAACATTCGGGGTCAGGTATGATACTGAATTAACTAAAAATGTATCTGGTGTTTATACCTTTAAGGTGCAGGGTCAGTTGTAGCATTACCTTAGTGGGCTAAACTCTTCCTCTGATAAGCAAATGTCTGGTGTTCAGCTTTATTTTTATGATACAGAAGAGGCAATAAAAACAAGATTGAGTCAATCTGATAGGTTGAAAAAGGAAACTTTGAGCTTGATTATTGACGTTTTAAAAACAAATCCTTACTCTTTTTTTTTGCCCCAATTATGGCATTTGCCATCTATACATGATAAGATTATTGTGTTGAACGCAAGTCCTAGGTTAGATCAGAGACAGTATAATAGCCCTTCTGCCTCTCAGGTTGCAGTATTCTTTTCAGAAAATGAGCATTCGGCTTACGATAGAACTGCGTATGTTCAAATTTATACTGATTCAAGTAGTTCAATTAGAATTAAACACTTTTATGGCTGCTATGACCCTCTCCAGTACCCATTATTGTTTTCGCAAGTAGAAACTGGTTGACATCCTGGAGTCTTGAGAGCTAAAAAGAGGGTTACAGGTCGTACTATTTCTATATCAAATGCAGTTGTTCAAGATAAGCGCTGTGCAGCTACTTCAGTCGGGGAATTACTTGATTTGGAGCAGTTTGGTTAGTTGTTTAATAATAAATTCCTGTTTTCCTTTTTAAATTTACTTTATTTCTTATTTCTTATTTTTCTGGTCTGCCTTCAATAATGTAATAGTTATTTCCATTCTTTTTTGTGTGCCCAGTTGCTGATCCTGCTAATGCTTCTGGACCAACAGTGTCTATTAGGGAGTATTATAGTTATAAGTTTCAGGTTAGGAGTGATGATAAGTCAATGCTTTTGCATTTTGGTAGGTTATTTCAGCAGTTTGTTGTTGATGCTTATGTTAAAATTGAAACCTGTAGGTTAGAGTTCCTTAGAAAGAAACAAAATGAAATTAGAACAGAAATGATGCAAGGTGTTATTGATAGTTTGGGTTCGGGCTTAAGGGAGGGTCAGATATAGGTAGATGAATAATCTTGCCTGAATCATTTATAGGTGGTCCAAGGGATATGCCAGCTAGGTACTTGGATGCAATGGCAATTGTCCAGAAACATGGGAAGCCGGATGCTTTTTTCACAATGACCTGTAATCCACATTGGCCTGAGATAAAAATTAACCTGCTTCCGGGTGAGGTGCCTAATGATAGGCCTGGTCTATTGGCGAGAGTGTTTAGAGCTAAGATTGAACAGTTTAAGAAAATGTTAATGACTACAAACATTTTTTGTGAGGTTGAAGCATGTGTGTATGTAATTGAATATCAAAAGAGAGGTCTTCCACACTGTCATTTGTTGCTGCTGTTAAAATCAGGGTCTAAACATCTTAATTCTAAAGCTTATGATGATATGGTTTGCGCTGAAATTCCTGATCCTGAGACACACCCACATCTGTATAATTTGGTTGTTAAGCATATAATGCACGGTCCTTGTGGTGAATTAAATCCTACTAATGCATGTATGAAAAATGGTAGATGTAAAAATAATTATCCTAAACATTTGCTGCTGAAACTGTTTATGGGGATGATGGTTACCCTGTATATAGGAGAAGGGATAATGGTAGGACAGTTAAGGTGAGAAATCAAATGTTGGATAATAGGTGGGTTGTTCAATATAACCCGTATTACTGTCTTATTTTGATTGTCATCTTAATGTGGAGATATGTTCTACCATTAAATTGATTAAATATTTACATAAATATATTTTCAAGGGTTTAGATGTAACTTCTTTCTTTATTGGTTCAGAACATGAAACAATTGATGAAATAAAGCAATTCCAAGATGCTAGGTGGGTAGGGCCAACTGAGGCTATATGGAGAATCTATGCTTTCAAACTTCATTTTATCACTCCCACTGTTTATACTTTGCAGATACACTTAGAAGGAGCACAATTTGTTACTTTTAAAAGCAATGCGGCTTTAGAAGATGTTGTTGCTAATGACAGGTTACGAAGAACAACCTTGACAGAATTTTTGGCAGCTAATCTAAGTTGTGATGGTATAAAGAGTTTAAATTTACTGTATAGAGAATTTCCTGAACATTTTGTTTGGGACAGTAAAAATAAAACATGGAACCGTAGGAAAAAAGGAATTGTTATTGGTAGGGTTAATACAGTGAGTCCTCAGGAAGGTGAGCGATACTATCTTCGACTTTTATTGAGTAATGTTAGGGCACCTACTTCATTTGATTTTTTGATGACCGTGGATGGTAAAAAACTAGGGTCTTTTAGGGAAGCTGCTTTGAAGCTTGGGCTTTTAAATTTTGATAGTTACATAGAAGATTGTCTTAAAGAAGCATGTGTGTTTCAAATGCCTTGCAATCTTAGGTCTCTGTTTGCAAGGTTACTTGTTTTCTGCTCTCCTGATAGCCCTCAACAATTGTGGGATACTTTTAAATCTGAATTGTCAGCTGATGTATATAGATCTTATGCATGGTCAGGTTATAATACTGTTCTTATCTACAAACAAACCTTACATGAAATAAATAAATATTTGCTTACAATGGGTAGGAATGTTAAGGAATTTAATTTGGTTACAGATAATTTCTATATGGATGATGATGAGAATTTGACTAAGGAAGTAGAGAGTGAAAAAAATATACCCATCACAGCGGAGGATCTTTTGCTTCCTCAGAAGCTTAATCTTGACCAAAAAAATGGCATTTGATCTTATAATGGATACAATTGATCATAAAAGATCGGGGGCATTTTTTCTTGATGGCCCGGGTGGAACTGGTAAGACTTTTTTGTACTGTGCTTTGTTGGCTACATTGCGGTCTAGGGGCTTTGTAGCTTTGGCTGTCACAACTTCAGGTGTTGCTGCTGGTGGTTTGCCGGGTGGTAGAACTGCTCATTCAAGGTTTAGGCAGCCTATAGATTCAGTAGAAAAACCCGGGTGTCAGCTTAGCAAACAGAGCTCTGTAGCTAAGTTGATAATTGAGTCAAAGTTAATTGTTTGGGACGAAGCTTCGATGGCAAAACGGGATTGTTTGGAATCTTTCGATTTACTTTTAAAAGATTTAATGAGTTCTGAAAAACCATTTGGCGGGAAAGTAGTTGTTTTTGGAGGCGATTTTAGGCAAACTTTACCCGTGATAGAAAAGGCCTCTAGGCAAACACTTGTTCAGGCATCGATTGTTAATTCATTCTTGTGGCCCTGTATTCAGAAAATTAGTTTGACAATCAATATGCGAGCACTCTTAGATCTTCTTTCTCAAGTTTTTTACTTAGAGTGGGTGAGGGAAAGGAAGGTGCTGATGTAACTAGGGAAATTAACCTGCCTCAGTCTATTGTCTTGCCATATACTGGGAAGCAAGAATCTGTTGATAGGTAAGCTGACCATTTCCGTGTATTCTCTCGTGTGTTATGTCCTTATAGGTTGTTTTTTTTTTTGTCACTAACGTATTTTCCCTTTTCTGTTGCAGGCTGATTGACTGTATATTTATGGATTTAAAAAAAATTTGCAATGGATCCTTTGCCAATGATTGGAAGGTGCATATTGTCTACAACAAATAGTACAATTGATGAAATAAATCAGGTCCTTATTAATCGTTTCCCTGGTCAGTTGCATGTCTACACCAGTATAGATAAAACGGCTGATGAACGCCATCAGGCAGATTTTGAAGATTTTCTTAATAGTCTTAATCCAAAGGGAGTACCTCTTCATATTCTTGCCCTTAAGCATAACTGTCCGGTGATGCTTTTGAGGAATTTAAATCCGGCAGAAGGTTTATCAAATGGCACAATGTTAATCTGTAGGAAGCTTGGCGAGTTTACCATTTTAGCCGAAATTGCTTTTGGTCACTATCAGGGGAAAAAAGCTATCCTTCCTAAGATACCAATATTTAGCCCTTCAAATGAAAAACATGGTATTGTTTTTAAGCGATTTCAATTCCCAATTAAGCTCTGTTTTGCTATGACTATAAATAAAGCTCAGGGTCAAACACTAGATTTTGTTGGGTTATATTTAAAAGAGCCTGTGTTTTCGCATGGTCAACTATATGTTGCCCTTTCTAGGGCTAGAACTTCTGAGTCAGTCAGAGCTCTGTTGTTTCCTCCTACTGCTGACGAAAGTAAGTGTGATTGTAAAACATCCAATATTGTGTTTCAGGAGGTTTTTGAATTGGCAAAAAGGTGAATACAATATATTATTTGTCCGTGCTTTAAATTTCATGTGCTTCTTATTGTGTGTTCTTATGGATATATACATGGTTTAGTGGGAAATGTTCTTACCTTGTAGAAGGCAAAAAGGTGAATACACACAGATTATTGATCCGTGCTTTAAATTTCATGTGCTTGTCTTGTTTAGTGAAATGTTCATATCTTATAGAATTATTATAATATAATATTATAATTTTAAAATTTTTTTAAATGTGAGCTTAATTATTACTATATTATTCGTTAAATATTTTGGCCATGAATGTGCAGAGGACAAATGAGGTATATTTACGATGTCTATGAGTTTACGTCATTATTTTTGCTCTATTATCTATAGAGAAGAATGGTGTTGTTTACTGTGATGATTTTTCTCTTTTAAAGTTTAGGTGAGTTTCTCTACCATCTATTGCTTATTTTCCAACAATTTATGTTTATTGGTTTTCTCATTCACTTTGGCTAATATTTTTCTATTAAAAAAAAAAAAGGTTTCTTTTGTCATTTGTTAGCTAAGGTGCATCCAATTTGTTTCCGTAATAAAGTATCTACGCTTCATATATTTTAAATCTAAAAAAAAAACTTGTGTACATTAAAATTAAAATTTCAATTTTGATTCTTTTTTGTATCTTGTCATGTCAATATAATCATTACATCTATTGATAGTGAAAAAGAAAAATATTTACACATAAAATCAATCACTGAGCAAGTCTTTCTGCCAAATTAAATGGCCTACGAATAAAATGACCGTGAATGGCTACAAGTGCGTCTAACCTTTTGTGTTCAAATTGAAGGGTATGAATGGCAAATATTTAACCATGTTTTCTTCCCTTCTTATATCCGTTGTATCTTGCGCGCTTAAAATTTCGCAACTAATTGGGCCTGTCTTCATGTTGGATTTGAAACAATGTTTGAAACTTAAAATTGAAAAAAAAAAATTATAATTAGTTTTTGTTGTAACCCCAATCTCTCACCGAGCTCGCTTCACGTCGGCCTCCGCCTCCTTCCCCTTGCTTTTGGGAGGAACTCCCCTGTTTAACTCCGATGGCAAAGTCAATATTCAATATCAGAGAATATGCGTATGCTAAGTAGGAATTCAATTACCTCTCTTAGGAGTAAACCATCGAGCATTTATACTTGGCAAAAGTAGAAAAGGCTCCAACAGTTTAAGCTAGATACTCCTGGTCGTCTACAGATGAAGTGAGCTCTCCACGTCGTCCACGGATGAGGCCATCACCCGAGGTCGTCATGGATAGGTTCTGAGGTCGTCCCCGGATGACGTCAGCGCCAGGTCACCTCTGCATTAATTTAGTATCCAACAATAGCCCCCAAAGTAATGGAGTTGAAATTGAAGATGAAAGTCCATTACTTTTTAGGAATACGCAGCCCCCAATTAGCATAGATTTTCACGAGGTCATCCGGGGTGACTTTGCCATGGACTATTATTAGTGGAAGGTGGCAACCTACCAAGATTGTATTCTCAACGGTGTATCCCGACACAGTGTGATAACTTATCATTCTTGAAAGTGTTACCGAGCAAGATAATGTTGCAATTTTGGAGTAACAGAGTCTGCTGTCCAAAGTCCAAATTGATATTGCCCTTCATAGTTATTGTAGCGAAATCTTTTGACCCCGCCTAACCAATTGCTGTATTGACTTTGTCAGCATGTGACCTTAACTTCTCGACTTTATTCGGATATCCAACCACAGCCCCCCCGGTAACAGGCTCAAGTGACAGCCGAGGTCAGTTACTTTTATTTTGAAAAGCGTGCAACCCCCTAATAGATGCTCCTGTCAGTAACAGCTGTCTAGCGGTTCAACTTACCACGCAATCAATAATGATGATCGTTTATCTTGCGCCCCACGCTCATCCATTACTCTGTCCGTTATTGCAAATCTAAACTACTTTAACACGTTTCCTCATACACTTCCTGCTTCTTTCGCTTCCTAACCTAATTACACTTTTAATCTACTTAAACTTTCGGCAGGCTATTTCTTTTTGCCTTTACGAAATTTTCCAATTGACAAATCATTTCTTTTCACGAACCCTTCTGAATTGCTAATCTCCTTGTTCTTTCACAACTTTGAATTTTGACAGTTGCTCACGAGCTTCCTGAATCTTCTTCGCTATGTCTCGCTCAACTGATTCCGATAACATCACCCATGGAAGCTACGCTGGAGAAGATGAAGATAGGGATTTGGAGGTCAATTTTGATCCCGCGGAGTCATCCCCATCTAATTCTCGCACCGCCGGTACTTCGTAAACGATCCCGGACGATCGAACAGAACCGATGCCCCAAACGGCAGGCCCTTCTACCTCTGTTGCCAACACAGCCGAATCTCTGGCCATAGATATTTTACCACCGCGTTCTGGCACTATTCAAGCTATTAGGAGTGAGATTCGGGACGAACACCTTCAACAACTCCGTCGCCGATACGCCATCCTTAACTCTATTCCTATTTCGCTTCACCGGAGGGGCCCGACGGCTAGACTGCCGACAGGACATTGGAGGGGCGCGTCGCTGTATACGATTATCAAATGCAATTCGGCCTCAGATTTCCCCTCCCTGAAGGAATTAGAGGTTGGTTGGACCACTATAGGATGAGCATCTGCGAGCTAACTCCCAACGCTATCCGAATATTTATTGGGTTTTATCAACTGTGTGCCAAAATTAGAATAGTACCTACTGAGAGGCTGTTGAGAAGCATGTTTCTGTTTAAGAAAATCTGGCAAAATTCTCACTGGTATTACCTCAATAAGCGCAGTACCTCCCCAATTCTCATAGTGAACCCTGTCGATTCTATCCCTGGGTGGAAAAAGAATTACTTCTTCGTTGATGCCGGTGCAGCCAACCTTCCAATCCACCCCATTCCTCGCGATGTTTCAGTTACATCGGGTGAGCGACCCGAAGAGCCCGACGTCATAGCCATTTTAAACTGTCTCCAAAATCTGGGCAAAAAGATCAATGGCAGCACCAAACCAAGTAATAAAATACTAAGGGCGGCAGGCCTTCTTCCTCCCTTGACCTTGAACTCAGGTATTATAGTTTTCTACCTTTATAATCTTGAAAGCACATTCCTGTACTTTGCGTTTATTTTTTGACTTTGTTGCTGATTTTACCTTCCTCTTTTCCAGAGGTCACAGAGACCAGTTCATGAGCTTGTCAAACCGAAGACGCGTCCCAACCACCTCAGGAGGCTTTGGCTATCGAAGCCTCCACCTCAGCTGCTGAAGCCGACATGGGACTGGCGAGATTGGTCGAGGTAACCTCACCCCTACTCAAGAGGTCAGGGTTGAAAGTACTTCCACCCCGGAAGTTGTGATCAATCACCCCGAATCACAAGAACATGTGGATCTAGGAAACATGGCTCGAAGTCCTCCTCCATGTCCTCCTTTACACCTTGATGAGGAAGAAGATATATGCTTATTTGATCAAGGTGTCGACCTCCCTGAGGTTAGTGCTAATTCCACTAATCCCGTTAGCTCGCCTTCAGTTCTTGACGTCGCTCCGTTGCAGCAAATAGCTATCCCTATTCCAATTGATAACTCACCCAATTCCAATTCAAGAGCTGAGACTACCATCGAAGGTTCC
Organism: Leptodermis oblonga; assembly: GCA_016801395.1. Lineage (NCBI taxonomy): Eukaryota > Viridiplantae > Streptophyta > Magnoliopsida > Gentianales > Rubiaceae > Leptodermis > Leptodermis oblonga. The sequence continues at coordinate 16,177,069 of CM028751.1, read as the reverse complement.
TCTGAAGTGCCAGGCTTACATCGGGCAGCTGAAGTCGAGACCACTACAGCAGTGACTTCTAGCAGTATTCCTCCGTCCGTGAAACCTGTGGACAAAGGCAAAGGAGTGGCCTTACCAAAAACAAAAGCTAGGGATTTACCCCCACCAAGTCCCAGAACCGGACCGCTACCCGGAATCGTTATTAACGATCCGACCTCCGAAAATCGACCTCAACCCCTGACTAGTATGAATATAAATACCTAAGTATTTATTTCTTTTTTACTTTTTAATAAATACATATATATATGACATATTGATTTTTGCCGTACAATTCCATCCTTCAGATGAAAGTCGTAAACGAACTCGAGATGAAGGATTTGGCGGTTATGAGGTCCCTGCCGGGGAACCTAGACATTCTTCCCGACTGCACCCCGATTCCACTACAGAATCAACTGACCCCGCTAATCAGGACCAACAGTTGAAACGGATTCGCAGAGGTCCCTCCATCCCTGTCACTTACAACATTCGGGATGAACTAAACTCTTCCAATCAGTCTTTCACCTTCTGGGGTGACTCAAGACGTTATTTCAGAGGAGCGGGGTCTGTCAATCTTCAAGCCCGACGCATTCGAGATATTATCCCAGAGCGCGGGGATGATTATACAGAGGTTGAATTGGAAGCTGCTATTAACGAGCATTTGAACTCGACTTAGTGGTTTCTTCAACAGGTAAATCAATATCTATTTAACTAAACCATCCCGCTAATATGATATTTTAGAAGTCTCATTTTTCATGAAGAACAGATGTCAGCACAATTACGGCGTATGATTGCCTTGGAAGATTACGACCAAGAATGCGAAGCAGAAATCCGACGTCTCCAGGCCTTGCCTTGCAGCTCAACAGAGTCAACTGAATTACGTGAGCTGCAAGAAGAACTAAATGCCACAAGGCTGTCGATGGGTTTACTTCAATCTACCCACGATCAACTGACCGTCGAGGTCGCGAAGCAAAGCTCTGACTTGAGGAGCTCAAGGCTACCAATGCATCTCTTCGCGCAGACCATGGGAAGATGGAAAAAGCTAGAAACGGTGCATTTACAGCCCAAGAAAAACTCTGGACAGACCTATCCAAACTGTATGATGTTCATGACCGTGTAAAGAAAGCCAAAACAGCACTTCAAGCCGAAAATGAGGCACTTCATAGTGAAAATGCAACATTCCAAAATGAGATAACTCAGTTATCTTCCCGGCTAAGCTCATCGCAAGAAGACAATGTTAGACTCCGGGCTGAGCTCCAACGGGTCCAAGGTCAACTCCCTGCTATTTTTCGTAGGGGCTGGGAGGCTTGCCTAAAGAAAGCCGCTCCCGCCTTCCTGAAAAGAGGAGTTGAAGCTGTGCTTAGCGGAGATTGGCTTCAACGCCTGATTCAACGACACCGTCGCGAAGCCCGAGATTTCTATCATCGGTCTTCCAGATTAGGTAGACTTTTCAACAGTCTATTACAATCAACGGTCAAAGCTTGCTACAATGACAGTGTAACTGACTGAGCCAAACTTGGGGAAACTATTGGGCCAAACAATCTTCCGCCAGCTCGCCGCAAACTGTTGGATCATGAAAGCACTCCGGCACAACTATGGGAACTGTTCAAAGAGAAGGCCAGGTCGGAGAACTTAAGAATATCCGGTGCTCCGACCTGTGCAGAGCCTGAGCCTCCACAAGACTTATCTATCGAGGGTCCAGATCCATTTTCGACCAACGAAGAGTGTTTAAGTACTCTTCAAGTCCCAAACCTTGACGACAATCCGGATCTGCTCATTGAGATTCCATCTAACCTGGTGCCTCCTCCTAATAATGATGATGCCAACCTTGATGCAGCTTCAATTTCCACCACTATTACCACATCCATTGCTGATCTTGGCGATGATGTTAACCTATACGGCGCTAACCCTGATCAGCCCGCTTCATAATTTTGAACTCTTTGATTTTTGTACTTTAATTAACACCACTTTAATTGAATTTTTCCTTATGACTGTATCGATTTCACAAAAGCCAGTTTGAAACAAGTTTGCTAATATCTTGATATTTTTGATGGTGCGTCACCGGCCTTGGGAGGAACCCCCACGTAGCACCAAGCTCGCTTCATGTCGGCCTCCGCCTTCTTCCCCCTACTTTTGGGAAAACTCCCCTATTTAACTCTAAACCCTAAGTTAGTATTCAATCTCAGAAAATATGTATATGCTATGTAGGAATTCAATTACCTCTCTTAGGAGTAAACCATCGAGTATCTATACTTGAAAGTAGAAAAGGCTCCAACAGTCTAAGCTAGATACTCCTGGTGTCATCCTCCAGCCCCAACACGTGTTATCTGCACACTATAAAGGGGTGCTTAATATGGGACATTGTAGCCCAGGTCGTGTACAGATGAAGTGAGCTCCCCACATCGTCCACAGATGAGGTCATCACCCGAGGTCGTCAAACCCTCAGGTCGTCATGGAGGAGGTTCTGAGGTCGTCCCCGGCTGAAGTCAGCGCCAGGTCACCTCTGCATTAATTTAGTATCCAATAGTTTTCATCATTTTCAATACAACTTTTTAGTATTTACCACGCCTTTTTATATTTTTGATATGCTTTTGCATTATAAAATTATTTTTTGAAAACCAAGGTCCAAACATTGTTTGGAACCCAATACTAAGAACAAGAAATGAGAGGTGAAGAAAATCTCATCGGGTTCCTTCAAGGAATACTCTAGAGCCAAAGCTATCGAAGGAGAAGGGCTGGATAGGAAAACGATGGCGTTTTGTTAGCTAGACCTTTTCCTACCTGCTCGTCCGGTAGTCACGCACAGAAACATTCTGCCTGTACTCCTCACGTGACCACCACCCCGCCTTGATCAAACAAAATTCCATACTGATTCTACCGCTGTTGACAAAAGAATTGGAAGCAACCCAAGATGTATTATGGGTACTTCAATACAGTAGAAATACCTGCTTCTCCGATAGCCACGCTCAGAATAATATCTATAAAAAATAATATCCTTAAAGGAAAAAAAGTAAAAATGGTCATGAGTATTTGACCAGAATTTTGCTTCTTCTTACACGGAACTGGCGTGAAGGGTCCGCTGATATGACATTTTCTTTTTCTGTATTCTTCCTTTTTTACTTTATGCTTCCTATTAAGCGGTCTACTCAAATCCGTAATAAACCTTTTTGTTTTGGGGTTTTAACTTTGTCATTGACAAAGAATTCGGGGACCTTCAATACGCTTAGCCATGCTTCAACTTTAACATTCAGAGAGGTTTTTTATTGCTTCGTTGGTCCCCGCCATGGAATCTTGCATGCAGCTGTACATAATTGTTGATATACGGAAGGTTACTCTGGTGAGTTATTCTATCGTTTTCCTTTTCTTTTCCTTTTTTTTCCTGGGTTAAGTATTATTGTTCTATGTTCCTTAGATTTGGATGTGGATGTATCCATTTATTTATTACGATGATTGTGATTATTTATTTATGGGTAATGAAAGGCAATGCTGATGTTTGTATTTAAAAGTTTTAGATTTGCAAAATAAGTTTGGGTCAATCTTATATCTGAAAGATTCTTTCTAGGGTTGAGTTAGGGTTTTTGTATTTACTGTTCTAATCGAAGTAAAGTTGAAGTTATATTCATTTTTTGCAGAATGGAAAACCTCAGCGCACGAATCCCATAGACAATAAGCCGAAACGAGGGCAAAGATGTGTTGATTTTCAATAATAATAATTTCCTTTTTTTTATTTTAACGTAGATGATATTTTCGAAGCATTGGGCAGAGAGACAAATCATAGAGGTTTAGAAAGCAAAACCTCAGAGTCACTGTAAACGAAGGTATCACTTCAGATCAAGAACTTTCAGTTCAAAAACCTAGACTTAGGTGCTTTAAAATGCCATCTACCAGTATTCCATTATCATTCTCACCATCTTTCAATTTACGGCAAAGGCACGGCATGGGTTCTATCTACCAAGTGTACCTCATTGAAGATGTTGCAGACATTGTTCTGGTTAGAATGCTTCTCTAAACTCTATTAACTTTTCTCATATCTGTTAGGCTCAAAGTTATAAGAGTAATCTTCCATGAGAACGTTTTGTTATAAGTTTCATATGTGTTTGATACTCGCCGTTCTATGTTCATAGCTTTCCTAGTGGTTTATTTTGTTTGTTTGTGCATTCCTTTAAACCCTAGACCATAAACCTCTGACAATATGTTTTGAACTTTGATTTTGTGATTTTTTTTCCATTAAGAAATTGCCTGCTACATACTGCGAACAAGTTGGCTATATCTATCCTGACGTTGAAGTGATCAAAATCTTGAAAGGCAATTTCCCTTGCTTAATAAGGACAAACGATCGCCATGGTGCTGAACTGCACGGCATGAAACTCTTTGAACTTTGCCTTGCGTCCAAGGTTGTTCCCTCTGATTATATACAGCTGGAGATAACAAATAATTTGGAATTTTATATACGTGTTTTCCATTCCTTCGGAGCAGAGAAATTTGTGTTATTTGCAGATGGACAGGAAAATCGATATCATTATGTAACTCTGCTTCCAAATACTTGCTCTGAAAGATTGGTATGAACGTTTATTTATTATGTTCATACCTGTGATTATAATTTCAATATTACTCTATTATTGAAACCTGCTTTGTTATACAGCTTATTAACTGGGACTTCAACGGTGAAGTTAATATAGAAGGCATTGAAGATATAATTCTAACTTCTAGAAAGGGTAGTAAAATCGTTCATGCTCAGAGACAACGTTGCACCAATTTCTTATTCTCAGGGAAGAAATGGAAAGATTTTGCTCACGAACATAGATCACTTCCTCAGATGTATCTGATCTTTACTTGGTGTAGATCTAATACCTTCAGTGTTACTGTCTATCACGCTAATGCAGAAGAACTATCTGATTTCATGAGCCCAGGTATAATTATTAATCTCTATTTTCCTAATAGAATTATAACTGTTTAAATATTTTTGTGATTAAGCTTTGCCGCCTTTAACACGAAACTTTTTAAGGAACGGTCAAGGAAACTATTAATCAGCTGTATCGAATTGAAGGCATGGATGAGATCTCTCTTGTAAGAATTTAGAGTATGTGAATATTATATTTTTTTTTCTAACAATTATTAGTTATCAGCGTAAATACATTGCATGAAAAGTATTATAATTAACCACAAAATCGCTTCTTCTCGTTAAGGTTTTACCTGAACTATACTGTAAGCGAGTCAATCACAACTACCCAGAGATCCATATTGTGAAGAATTTTAAAGGAGACTTTCCTTGTTTAGTCAGACAAACTGCCAATGGAGGAGCAGAACTTTGGGGTTCTGAGCTTAAATATCTCTGTGAAATAATTTTGGAGACAACGAAAGACTATCTTCAGCTGAAAATTAAGGATAACCTTCAGTTGTATTTGTATTATTTTCATCCAACTGGTGTGCAAAAGTACTCTTTTCTTGCGGATGGTTTCCATGTCAGGCCACAGTACATGATGAAACTCCCATCCACTTGCTTAGAATATCTGGTTAGTGCTTTCATTCTTTTTTTTTTCCAGGCCTTGGACAAGAACTTAGTCATTTCTGTATTTATGTTGTACTGGTTATTAACAATTGTCCCTTATTTTATAGGTAGTCCATTGGAACTTTTATGAAAAGAAAAGATAGAACTTGAGGATAGCAGCCATCTTTTTGTCAACACAAAGATGGGTTTCACAGGACTACAGGCGAATTCATTGGCACATACGGGTTTTTACTTTTATGGCAGGAGTTGGAGACATTTTGCACATGAGCATCAGTTGACTGAAGGGAATATTTTGATTATAACATACTGTGGAAATAATCATTTAGAGATTACTGTCTATTTGCCCAATGGAAAGGAGATTTTCTCATTTCAATATGCTGGTATGATCTTTTACATAACTATTAATAATATGTGGAGCACTACTAGATACTCATTTATTATGTTCTGTAGCTATGGAATAAATTAACTTGTCTATTCTAGATATTGGTGATTACCAAATTGATGAGCAAGAAGAACATGTGCAAGGTGGTATTAATGAAAAATTATTTCTGCTATAACTTAATTTAGTGATCATTGATTCTATTGATAAGTGAAATCTATTTTAACTTGATTGTCTAATAGAATTTAAACTGAACAACAGCTAATCAAGTACCGGCATATATTGAACTTTCGAGCCCAGTTTATATTCAATTCACTGAGAATATGTGCAGTTCAAGAAGAATTGTAAGGATGCAACTCTAACTCTATTAAATACCTTTGATTAGTTTCAATTTCTTTATTACATAGTATTTTGAGTTCAAATTGTATTGTTCTCTTCTCTTTGCAGACCATACCCGCTCAATTTGCTAGAATCCATAAACTGCACAACCTTAGCACGACAGTTTTACACACATTGAACAAAATTTACTCGATGCATCTCGTGAGTTATGTGGATAGTAGGCGCCCAAACTCTGAGTTTTCTCAAGTAGAACTGCACGGGAATTGGAAACAGTTCAGTGATGACAACTCCACCCCCTACAGTAAGTTCCTGGAGTTCACCTTCTGCCATGGAGATGTTCCCTCCAACAATGCTGATGCCAGCTTTGATGTTCACATTTACAACTGAAATTCTGAAATTCTATTTTGTCAAATTAAGACATTCAAAAACAATGATGTTGTTATTTCTATCTGAATTTCAAATACAATGATTGATGTGACGTAAAAAGCCTAGATCTGGATGCTCATGTTTGGTCCAATGGAGATCTTGAATATTCAGGCTCAATTTGTTAATTGGCAGCTTGAAGGGATGAAAACGGAGCTTGGATCCGGGCAGCGAGAGCTTGGTTCCATAACCCTCTGGAGGAATCTGGGCTAAGGAGCTTGGATTAGTGAGAACTTAGATCTGTATAAAGAATATTTTGGTACCGGAGACAAATAGTAAAACAAGCAGGGTTATCCCCCCCTGTGTAACTCTGACGGTCAAGTTAGCAACATGTAAGCAGAAAATGGTATTGACCATTGGGCTTGGCCCAATCAAGACAAGGAGAGTTTAGGCACAAAAGCCCAAGGTCAGGTTTAGGTCGGCATTAAACCGACCTAAGGAGATAGTCGAGGTCAAGCTTAGGTCGATAGTAGACCGAGCTCGGGGAGCTTAGGTCAGCAGAACTTATGTCACAAAAGCTTAGGTCGGTTAATAACTTAGGTCGGTTAACAAGATAACCAAAGCTCGGAGAGCTTAGGTCGGGGAATGTTAGGCCAGGTCGGGAAAGTTAGGTCAGAATAACGATAACATTGATGAAAATCATTACAGGACCAGGACCCCATTTTGAATACATGCAGGAAGTACACAGAGCAATGATGGAAAAGGAGTCCAAAGTAAGGCCATGATAGACAGGAGCATAAAAGTCATCGTAAAAAGGGGAGAGCAGTTGAAAGTACAAATCATCATAGTGCAACGGAAATATCAACGGTCATATCAACGGACATATCAAGGTGATGCTATAAATACTCAGTCACCAGACTCACTTCGGGTAAGCCATTCTTGAAGCTATTCGGAGCCTATACTGCGGGAAAAAAGCCCCGCCCATCTCTTAATGGTTCACTGCTTTCACCAGAATATTCTCCAGTCCCAACCCCTCTTTTCCCTTGCTGGTCCGAGCTATCCGAGCTCCTGCTTCCCGGATCCGACCTCCGCTGAGCTCCTGTTTCCCAAATCCAACCCTCATCCGACCTCCAGAGCCTGGATTCGAGCTCCATTCTGACCCCTTCAAATCGTAAATTCACAGATTGGGCCGGAACAGTCACGATCTCATTTAGGCCAACTGCAGCGTTCTATTACGGACATTTTTGCCTCACATCAATATCAATAATGGAGACTTTAATTCCGATTTTAAGGGAACAAGCAAGATATTAAGCAAAAATTAATTAATCCTAACTCACGGCGCGTTAGCGCCGTGAATTTCTCTAGTGTAATAGTAATAGTAGGTTTAATTTATACAATTTTAATTTTGAGCCTCAACTTATTTTTATTTGTAAACTGGGCCTGTGACACCCCACCCCGACCCCCCTTTAGGAGTCATTCCTAAGGGTGATCGACTAGGCATCATCAGGGCTCCCGCCCACAGTAACAGTAAAATAAATTTTTTGTCGCTGAATGACGTTCCATAAATAACTCGAATAGAGGTAAAAATTGTCAGTAATGCCCCACTGGGAATCACTACATCACTGAGTTCAAACGAAAGTAAATACCGGATAAATTTTAGCAAAAATAAATAAAGTGTATTTCCTAATTATTCCAATCGCCACTGTAGCCCTACTCGTGAATGACGACGTACGAGACTCCTCTGCCTGGGACTCTTCTGCTAAGGGTGAAGATCCGCTTCGCCTAACCCACCTAGAAAATAATATTTTTGTTTTGTGAGCTAGAAAGCCCAGTGAGAATTCTCAAAGTGTTGCAAATCAGTTACGCAAAGCTTTCGTTTAAAACACCGGTTTGTCAAAAAAATCATTAATTTGCAAAGCAAAGCAACCAGTAACTTAACGCAACAGTTCAGTAAACAAGCATAGTAGAAAGGATACAGGTGAGGCTGCCCGGGGTGTCCTTTATGGCCATAGGACAGGGTCCCCGACAGACACTCTCAATTGCCAAATCCACACCATTAACAGTATATCAGTAAGCCGGCACAGTAGTGGTATATCTCGAGATAACCTGCAGTACCCACGGAGTCTAACCAAGCGATCAGGCCCAACGCCGACCTCGCTGGCTTAAACCACCGGGGTTTGGGATCCCAATGTCACTGGAGCGATAAAGTACGCCTCCAGCGACCAGTAATAGCATGCACAGTAAACATAGTAACACAGCAATTCCAGTAAAAGTGACCGGGCGATAAAGTACGGCCCCGATCACGCAAACACTCAAAAAGCCAAAACACAAACCGAACAGTAAATAGTAAATATGCATGAGAATTTTGAGAAACAGTAAACAAAACATTTAAATTTCAAAGTCTCAGCAAAAAGGAAATCTATATATTTAAAATCTCAGTGATAGAAAACATTTTAATTTTGAAATCTCAGTGACCGGGTCAATCCCAATCTATATATATTTATATATATACTATGTGTACTTGAAAGCAGTGAAAATAGCGAGAAATTCTCACCTTCACTAATTTCCCTTGTCAGACCCCCTCTCCAGTGTAGCCTGCAAATTATATTAAAAACGGCCTTAATTAAATTCCAGTTTATACCTTCTCGGTCTGTCTCTACGTACAAACACCACTTCCAAAATCAGATAAATAACCTCACACTTGGACTCGCTCTGTCTATACGTGCCATGATAATATATATATATATATATATATATATTTGATGTACCCACTGACCAGTGATCTAATCAACCCTTTGCTTATCTAAACCACAACCCGAAGCCAACTACACATGCATGTAATTAATATATATACGTATGACCTGGTTGTGTGTATATATATATATATATATATATATGCTACCCATATATATATATATATATATACATGCATATCTACATATATACATATATATATATAACCCATCAATAGATCTGACACCAAACACATGTATCTATTTACATGTATATATCAGTACATAAGCACAGAGCAACTCCCAGATTCCATCTATGCATACAGTATCTATAAATTACGATTCCACGCTTATAGACATAAATATATATATATTTATTGATCCACCTGCACCATACTCACTACGATTCCATATTAGTGTGTTATGGAAAGGCTAGATCGAGCATTTGGAAACATATTATGGAAGCAGAAATTTGACAAAGCCTTGTTGGAAATAATACCTATCCTAAATTCTGACCATAGCCCTCTTGTTTTAGAGCTGCATCAACGGAATGCTCATTGAGAAAAAGGACTAAAGAACTTGGTAGACTACAACAATGCCCTCCCAGTTCAAATGGTTTTATGTCAGAGTCGGAGCAAAAGTTAAGGACGAACTAATAGAGCTTCAGCATTCACAGGAAACCTTTAACCATCATCCTTAATGCATCCCATGATTTCATGCAAGTTCATGCATCTATATACACATAGGTCCTAGGCTTACAGTACACGCATGTATAACCATTCCTTTGTATTAATGATATATATTTTTTTGTTTGATTCAAGCCTTAATCCTATTTATATAAATATATACTCCTACGCATGCCACCCATATCTATGTACATACCTATCTATGCCTGTACTCATGGCTTCCCATGCAACTATACATACAGGTCAACATCTTTATATATATGCATCAGACCTCACAGTAAAAGAAAAGGCCACGTCTAAATCTCAATTTTTTTGGTAAACACGTTAAGCATGCCCAGTTCTGAGACTATTGTTACCTGCTTTCGCAACGCAAATAATCCCCAAACTCTCGTTCCTTTCGTTTACGCTGCGTGCTCCGACTATGAATGGCTGCAGTGTATTAATCCGTAGGACATAAATTATAATTAACAGTCAGCTAATGGAATTCTCTTCATGGTTCCATAACCCACTAATAATAGAAGCGAGCAGTTACCAGATTCTCTTTCGACGACGGTGAACGATCCTCCCCTCTCTGTCTACAAAGTTGTTGCTGCGAAACCCAGCACACACCCGCCTTCCTTCGAAACGACAGTGCACTATGGTTTGCCCACCCCAGTTTTCCTTTTGCTCTGCCGTAGCCAACGAGTGAGAGAACTTAGGAGCCGATAGTTTCTGATGGAACGCTTTTGTGAGGTAGACGATGGAAACGATGTGAGTTGCGAATAAACGGAGAGGCGAGTTCGTGCGAAATATAAAGTGGGTTTCAGAAGTTAACAACCAATGGGATAAGGTAGCTTAACTTCCTCCGAGCTAGTCAGCCGTGCTTATCCCTCCGAAATCAAATTTCCTCCTGCTAGGTTTAGGACTCCAGATGAGCTGGAGTTAGCACTGACGCGTCCCCTTTTTTTATTTTATTTTATTTATTTATTTATTTATTTTTTAAATTTTTTTTATATATATTTATATATATATATATATTTTCTGCTTATTTATTAACCCTCCTTAATTAAAGTTTAACCCCTAAAATTTTAATAAACGCTCTCTTAAACCCAAAATTAAATATAACTTAACAATAATACTAGGCACAATATCTCCTTATTTTTCGTGGCCTCACAGGGCCTGCATATGATGAAAAAAGAGTATTCTGCATCAAAACATGTAATGGATTTCTGTCATGAACTTAGTTATTTAGTTTTTAATTAAATGCTTTTAAGTTGTTTTCATTTTTTTAATTAAATGGCAGCACATGTGAGCATCATGCAGCATGCAAATATTGCTGCTGTTCATTCTGACACAATTGATGCCATTATAATGCATGTTGCCACTTGTTTAGAATTTAGTTGTCCTGTATCGAGTGTTAGGCAGTATATGTGTGCCAATTGGGTGCATGAGAGGGTATGAATTTTTGTACTGTGAATATTATTATTATTATTTTTTTATCAACTCAAGGCCCAATTTTGTTTTTGTTTGAAAATGATTGTTACAAGACTGATTTTTTATTTTTATTTTGTTGTTGTAATTAAAAGATCGCGTTATAAATTTTTTTTAAAGAAAATAATAAAAATTAATAAATTATCATATTATATTTTTCTTTAAGACCCATTTTATTCATTTGGCCCTAGGCCTCCGAAACCTTAGGACAGGCCCTGTCGGCGGATCAGCAATCAACGAATACATCAAGCAGTAAAGGGCTTATCTTTCTTCCTAGCCTTCAACGTCTTCTTGGCCCAAAGAAACAAAACAACCAATTGAGAAGGGACATTTATAGAGGAACTTACGTAAAGAATTCTTATAAAGGAGTATTTGTCACATTTTTTTTGAAAGGAGTATTTATCACTACTTCTTTAGACTTTTCTTAAGGCAATCTGCAGTCTAGACCAATGGAGAAGACTTTTAGAGAATTGTATCCCTCTTGCTTCCCTTTCCAAGTCCCTTTAAATAATTCTTCTTAGGGCGGCGGTGGACCATTGATTATAATCTTGAAGGAGGGAGCTTTTTTTTTTTTTTTTTTTGGAATTTACCAAATATATTAAGCAAAGATAACAGATTACAACTTAAAAGTATCTTGAGCTAGAGTATGTGCATTTGTGTACATATGATCTCGGAACCTTTATAACCTCAAGCCTAATAAAACTAGAAACAACAGCTCTAATGTCCATAGCAATTCCCGGCACCCAGTGGCGGAACTAGGCCGGGGCGAGCCGGTGCCGGCGCCCCGCCTAGCTCCCGGAGGTAAAGGTAGTACCATTACCACCTTCACAGCTCCGCAGCTTTTGGGCGCCCCTCTCCACTTCGAGGAAGAAGGGGCAGCCTGTCTTTTCTTCTTTTTTTTTGGTTTTATACTCTTAAGTAAAACAACATCGTTTTACTTAAGAGTTTAAAACAAAAAAAAAAAAAATCAGGGTTCCTGATCCATTCACCTCACCACCTGAGTCGGACTCTTTCTCTTGGGCCTTGGTCATTTGGCCCAATCTTTTCTTTTTTGTTAATGACTGAGAAACTATTCAAACCAATTGAATAATTAACATTATCAATTTAATATTTAAATATTACATATATTTATTTAATGAGTTTTTTACTTTCATATTGCACTACTACTAGTGATTCCTGCCCTGTTGAAATTTTCTTCTGCGACCGCCGCTGCCGGCACCTCAGTTGGGACTTCTGTGTGTTCTAGCATAGCCTTTGCAAGTATCAAACAATCCGCATGGATTTGGACTTTCTGGTAACCTGCTGCAATGAAATGTCTGATTGCCCTCAGACCGACTTGGAACTCCACTTGTATTGCAGAACTTGCAGGAAAAACAACAGAATCAGATTCTACTATTTGTAAGTCTGCATGCTTGAGTACCCAGGCTGCTAAACCAAAGAGTTTCCTTTGTTGGAAAGCTCCATCCGTCTCCACAATAATCAGATCGTTATCTGTATCCCAAGATTGTTGATTCATGGAGTGAACCAGCTTTCTATTATTTGCATCATGATGTGGAGACTTATGCAATTTCTTTGAAAATCTTCCTCACTCTTCTTTTGCCCTGTCTAGTATGCTTAATGGTGTCTCCACATTACCTGTCCAAACTGTTCCATTTCTTGCTTTCCAGAGGTTCCACAGAATGTAAAAGGATAAAGTAATTGAGTCTTCATCTGGTGCTTCTTGTAACCATTTTGCAATCCTATCCACACAGGCCTTGGGGGTTCCAACATTGAAATTAAAACCTAAAGGTGATAGGAACCATACTCTGCGAGCCAAGTCGCATTCAAGAAAAATATGTGAAGCAGTCTCTGTGTCCTGAAAACAAGACTGACAGGTTTCACTCACTGCGATATTCCTTCTCTGAAGAGCTGTTTCCGTAGGTAGAGCATGTGAGAGGATTCACCAAATGAAGAATCTGAGTTTGTTTGGAACTTGAGCTTTCCATACTCTTATCCACACCGTTGTCGTGAAGATTGGTTGGACACTTACCTTGTAATTGAGACTGCATTTGTTGGGCAATTCTGTAACCAGAAGCAACTGAATACTTACCTGAGGAAGTATGTGCCCATACCATGGTGTCAGATTGTACCTGAGAATTTTGTGGAATATACATGGTCCGAATCCTTGTGAGTACCTGTGGAGCAAATAACATTTCCAGAAGCGGAGTTCTCCATTGCTTGTTACTTGTGATTACATCACTTACTTTGAGCTGCACAAACTGGGGAAACACATTAGAGTGAAGCAAAGGATTTCCCATGCTTGGTATCCAATTTTGTTCTACAAAAAATGGATTGGCCATTTACCACCTGCCATTTAAGATTTTGCCTGAGCAAATCCCTTCCCCATAATATGCTTCGCCATCCCCATGTGGATGTTGATCTCGGTTTGATGTTTAGGAATGAAGTGGGATGACAGTTTTTGTTCAAGAAGACTTGTGAGAACAACGATTCTGGTTTGGTCATTAATTTCCAAGCAAGTTTTGCCAGTAACGCCTGATTCATGCATTCCGCTTTCCTCATGGCCAAACCTCCTTGAAAAACACAGATGCATATTTTATCCCAGGCTTTCCAGTGAATCCCCTTTCCATCTGTGTCTCCTTTCCATATGAAGTGAGCCATGAAACTGTCAATTCTCTTAGGCACTGTTTTGGGAAATTTAAAAATAGACCTCGGATGAACTACAAGGGAGGACAAAACAGATTTTGCCAATGTAATTCTGCCCATGATTGAGAGAGAACTCATTTTCCATTCCTGCAGACGTCCCCTTAATTTACCAATTATCTTGCCAAAAATGACTGGATTCTTAGCTCCAAAATCCAATGAGACTCCAAGATAGCGAAGAAGAACCTTATCTGAGTGTATATTAAAAGAGTATCTTACCCATTCTTGTTGGTGCTTGGGTATTCCTGGACTGAATAGAACTGAATATTTTTTAAGATTTATTCGTTGCCCTGTCTGGAATAAAGATTCAAGATGCGAGCTAACTGAAGAACAACCACTTCATTGCAAGATCCAAACAGCATGCAATCATCAGCAAACATAAGATGTGAGATTTTTGGAATATTTGTTCCCATCCGTATTCCAATCCCATCTATCCTGTTAGCGCACGTTTCCAGTATTGACGAGAGAGCTTGCTGCGCTATAATGAAAAGAAATGGAGACAAAGGGCAGCTTTGTTGGAGACCCCTTGTTGAAGTGAAAGATTGACTAGGCTTACCATTGAAAATAATTGAAAACGAGACTGAGGTGATGCACATCCCGATCCAAGTCAGCCAATTGGACGGAAAATCCATCGTTTCCATGGTTTTTAAGATGAAATCCCAGGACATCCTATCATAGGCCTTGCTCATGTCTAATTTTAAAACCATGTGACCTTCCCTTACCTTCTTCTTCTTCCTAGTGTGTTCAATCAATTCATGAGCCAAGAGCACACTTTCCGCTATTGATAGGCCAGGAAGAAAACCATGCTGCACTTCAGAGATTAGATTTGGCAGTACCCTGTTTAGGCGATTAGCTAAGACTTTAGCAATTGTCTTGTACTTCACATTACAGAGACTAAATGGGCGGAAATCAACTGGCTTCTTCGGGATGGGAATCTTCGGGATGAGTATGAGATTTGTTTGGTTCCATGCTACATTGATAACTTTGTTGCGTAGTATTTCCTGTACTGCGTTCACAAGCCAGTATCCCAATGCTTCTTGATGATGCTGACAAAATCCAACAGGAAATCCATCTGGCCCGGGTGATTTCCATGGTGACATATGCTGAATAGCTTCCAAAATCTCTTGATTAGTAAATGGGACTTGGAGAAAACCAACCTGATCCTGTGTAAGCCTGCACTGGATAAATTGCAGCAATTCTTGGATATCCGATGGCTCATAATCAGCTCTTGGTAACACTTCCTGAGTTGTATAAAGAGTACGAAAATGATTCTCCATAAGCTTATGCATTTGATCTTCTTCCGTTATCCAGTTGCCATGTTGATCTTGTAAGCCTGTGACCATGGTTCTAGCTTTCTTTTTCTATGCCCACTGATGAAAGAAACTAGTGTTTGCATCACCATTGTTATCCCAGAGAACTTTTGCCCGTTGCTGCCAGTACGTTGATTGCAATTTTAAGAGCTCTTCAACTTGATTCCTCAGATTCTTTTCCTGAACCTGCTTTCCAAGGATTTGTCTGGCACCTTGTAACATTTATAGCCTTCGACTCTGCGTCTCTATCAATTTGTCAATAGAACTATAATTTTGTCCACTCCATGCGTGGAGACTATGCAAGGTAGAATGGATGTTAACATCTCTACCCCTGCATTATTATCAAAAGCCTCAGTTAACTCAGCTTGGCTGGCCTGAATAGAAGTCTGAACTATTTCCTTAGCCACTTGTGTATTTGCCCAAAACGATTCATAACGTGGCTACTAGCAAGTACGACCAACGTTACGGTGCTTTGTATCCAGTAAAATTGGCCCATGATCTGATGACATAATAGGCAAATTGCGCAGAATCGAAGTTCTGAATACTCAGCCATTGATCATTAGCAAAACACCCTGTCCAGCCTCTCCAATATTCTCTCGTTTCTGTCACGATTGTTTGTCCATGTGAACCAACTTCCAATGTGTTTTAACTCCTGCATTACCAATTTGTCCCGTAATTTCTGTAGATCCTGCGAATCTTTACTGTTATACAGGCTGCCCCCCCACCCCAATATTTATCTTCTGAAGCTAATATCGGGTTGAAATCCCCCATCATTATACTGGGAAATGATTTCAGCTGTAGGAATGTGTTCAGTTGTTGCCATACATTATTCTTGGTTAGTCTATGTGGGCTGCCATACAAAAACACAATGTACCACTCCAAACTGTTGCTTTCCTTAATATTCACAATCAAAAAGTTTGGATTCTTACACACGACTTCTAGCTGGATGGTTGCAGCACACCAAAAGAGGGCCAGCCCCTCACTTAAACCTACAGATGGTACTATCTCACAATCCCTGTAGGGAGAAGATTCCAGCCACGTATTTACACTATTTACAGCTACTTTCGTTTCCATCAAAAACAAAAGATCAGGTTTATATACATAAGAGGGCCGTTTCAGCAGAGTTTTGGCAGAGGCACGGGCAAACCCTCTGCAATTCCAAGCCAGGGCTCTCATGCCGATTTTGGTGGTTGTTGTGGTACAACCATCCAGAAACCCACAGCATCTTCAGAAGAGTTGTACTTTGTTGTTTTCTTTTTAGTCTCCGAGTGCTTAGTCCTTATTGCAATTCTGGGTAGAGCATCAGGGAACTTGCCCTTCTTTGCAAGAGGTTCGAGAGTCTGGGCTTCATCATGCCCTATTGGCCGTATGCGCTTCTTCAAAGGTCGGATTAAGTGGGACTCCTCTGCCCTGGTTCTGAACTTAGTTCCTGTATGACCATGGCCCTTCGCCAGTGTCAGAATCATATGAAGCTTATGGAAAAGCAGAACTGATCTGGCTCGTTTAAAGTTTGGAGGGGACAAAGTGAGGTTGGCCCTCCGCTTTCCACGTCTGCTGGCTTTCTCAATTACCGTAGATTTTTTCTGATCATAATTCTCACTCTCAGGACCCATAGATGTTTCAGACGAGGCTACAGAACTAGTTGCCAGAGCTGTTTCTCCGCAATCAATTCTTGCAATTGAAAAAGGTGGATTTTCCTGAGAGACTTACCTGGATCTGTGGAATGATCTCAGCTTGTTCATTATGATCCGAACAACAATGAAAATTGCTGTTGTATGTTGCAATGATTGCTGTGGCCCAAAACTGCAGGTGGCAAAGCTTCAGCTAATCCCCCATCTATGTCCAGTAATGGCTGGACTCCGGACGGATGAGCCTGTGTTGATATAACTGGATCCAATTGTTGAAAAGTAGTTAAAGAGGGAAAAGACCCCAGCGTCTGCACTCCACAGTCCACCATTTGAGTATCCTGATTCTGAGCTGCCTCGCCTCCATTCGACACATGATGTAACGATTGATGTTCTTCTTCCAAAAGTTCCATATCCATGTTGCTCGTCATTGGTGAGGGTTCTCTAGAGTTTGGACTGGACTGACCAGATCCTATGTTATCTCCTTGCTGCATATTTCCATGATGTGAACCTGAGTCAGCCAATGATGCATATTCCCCAATCACCACTTGCGCTTCCAAAAAAAAGTGTTCCTGTTCCTCCTCCATATGAAGTTGGAAGCCATCTTTGATTCTGTCTTCATTAAGCATTTGGAAACCATACTGATACTCTGTAGCATAACTGAAGGGGATTTGAGAGGAACGTTTCTCCCGCTGATGACCATGAGCTCTAATCGTTCCCGGAAACATTTCCCTTGTATCATCCCAGACCATTTCTACTTTCCTTTGAGCACTGTTACCCAAGAAAATCTCGTCAAGATAAACCTCCAGCCGTGCGTCATTTTTTAATGCACATCCTGGCATCTGATGGCCAATTTTACCACACCAGCGACATAGTTTATGAATCCTTTCATAGCGGCACGGTACCCATATCTCTTTTCCATTCCACAGCCTAAAAAAGAAACCAGGAATTAGGGGCTTTGCTGGGTTCACTCAGATGCGAACCTTCAAATAAGTTGTTTGTTTGGTATCCAGTGCCCCTGTTCGAACTTCCTCCACTTCCCCTACCATGGCTGCCAAGTTAGCCCCAGCTATGGGATTAAAACACTCCACCGGAAGACCATAAACCTTACCCAGAGCAAGATCCTTGTAACCCGAGTATTCCGCAGAGATATTTTAGGCTCCCATCTACGGAGGAGCAGAAGTCCTCCTTGAATTGAGTACGGGCCGTTATAAAGGATTGTTTTTAGATCCTCCCTTCACGGAAATCTGATGATGACAAAGTGTTTATCCTTATGAAGCACCGTCGCTCGAACTCCCCAGAGCTGCCTGATGTAGTTTGTAAGGCCAGCCCTACTGAAACTTCGCTCATCCAACCAATATCCCAGTAAGCAAAGCTTGTGACTTTTAAGTCCTTCCTCCACCTCATGATCTTGCAAATTATATCGAGAAGAACGAACCGTTGGCCTGTTGAGCTGTTGAAGTTGCTCCACTTGCACAGTTGCACATGGTAGTGGCGCCGTTCCTCTGAGAACTCCGAACCACGCGGAGTATATTGGGTGGTCAAAATATTATCTTCAGGGATGTAGAGATCCATATTGGCTGAAAAACAGTTAGTATTAATGGTTTTTGAAGGTTTCTGGGATTGTTGGAATTGAAGTGATACCCCAGGACCTTCTTATAGGTCCGACAACTCTCTGTGACCTCTTCCATGAACTACTATAGACGTGTCAAAAAAACTTGCTGATAAACCACTCCTGGTAACGCCAGTAGAGAAAACCTACGGACCTCCGTAATTATTACCTAAATTCACCGTAGTCAGTCTAGGTTTCATGCAAAGCGCCAGCTGTAATTCTGCAGAAAACGCACTAATTTTGAGGTTTTGATGGTAGATTTTGGATGAAGATTATCGGGTATGACGTAAACCCTAGCAGTGGGTACACCCATCGAAAAGAGCTCTCTGGAACAAGAGAGAAACTTTTAAAAAGAAATCCAGCCGTATTTAGTTTAGGGACAAAAATTGATTGAAGGGTTGAATGCGTTTACCTGCCTCACAATTTGGAAGAAGAATATATTATTGTCTTGTTTTTCATCAGAAAAGTTAAGTTTAAAAAATATATAATTTTATGAATATTTAGGTACAACACTTAAAATAAAATAGTTAATTAAATACAATTTATTTTATTTGGTCCTTCTTAAATATGAGTTAATTTTTAACCACATATAATTAGTTAGCAAAGATAGAAATTATGAAGAGTAAAAAATATAACATTGTACTCTTCTATGGAACACTTTTTATTATTTTTTGTTCTAAAAGCAAACTTTTCTATTGGGACAAAAGAACTAATAATTTTTTAAATTTGACAATATTGTTAATCGCTTTGAACTCTCTTCAAATGCTCATAACTACAAATTTAAATCATTCAGTAATTTGATAAATATTTTTTATGTATTATATTATTGGATAGGTCATTATTTTATGACTAAATTGTTATAAAACTTACTACAAATATATCTATGATAGCAAGTAGTATGAGAATGAAAAAACTAAGACACAAATATTAGAGATATAAAATAGTAGTAAAATTTTCACTCCTTTTTCCTTCATCTTTTTTCATTCCTTCAAGCCACTATTTATAGGCTTAGATTGCATCATATAATAATTACAAAACTCAAGAGTTGCATGAAAATAATTAGGGGGATTAAAGGGTAGTGAGAGATGTAGGGGTTAAACTAATTAGTAAATACAAGAACAAAGATGAACATACATAATTATCATAACACTCCCCCTTGGATGTCCATCTTTAAGAGAAATACCTCGTTAAAACCTTACTAAAAAAATTCAATGGGACAAAACGTAGTGAAGGAAAAAGAGTACATTTTCTTAGTCTAACATTGCCTCGTTAAAAAACTTTACCAATAAAAATTCAATGGGAAAAAAAATTGGCTAAGGAAAAAGAGTACAGCGTGTACGTAACTCCTCATCTTGAACACATCATTCAACATCCTTGATTCTTTTGCATTCCGATTTTATATCTCAACTTCTCAAAAGTTGACGTTGGCAGCGATTTAGTGAAAAGATCTGCCAAATTGTCGCTCGAACGTATCTCCTGAACACCAATATCTCCATTCTTCTGAAACTCGTGAGTAAAAAAGAATTTTGGTGAAATGTGCTTTGTCCCATCACCTTTTATGTATCTTTCCTTCAACTAAGCGATACATGCAGCATTATCGTCAAAACAAATTAGTTGAAATTGTCTTGTTTAAATACAAACCACTTGAATCTCTAATATGATGAATTTTTGACCTCAACCAAACACACTCTCGACTTGCATGAATTACCAATAATTCAACATGATAGAGAAGTTGCAGCAATGGTTTTTTTCATTGAATGCCAAGAAATAGTTGTACCATTGCAAGTGAAAACATAACCAGTTTGCGATCGAGAGCATTGTGAGGATCATACAAATATCCGACATCTACATAACTTATAAGATCAAACGTAGGTGCTTTGGGAAAATAAAGACCCATATCTATCGTACCTTGAATGTAACAAAAAATTTGTTTAATACCATTGCAATGCCTCTGTGTAAGAGATGAAATATATCTTGCCACTAAATTAACAGCAAATAATATATCAGGTCTTGTATGACTCGCAAGATACATCAGTGCTCCGATATGGTACTTCTGACCAAGAAGTTGTTAATCATCCCAACGTGTATGAAAATTATCTTTATTCACATCAAGTGATCTTACACCCATAGGTGTGCTAAAAAAATGTGTGTTTTATCCATATAAAAGCATTTCAACACTTTAGTTGTATAAGAGGATTGATGCAAAATAATGCCATTTTCTAAATATTCAATTTGTAATCCAAGGTGAAATTTTGTCTTTCCAAGATCTTTCATTTCAAATTCCTGTTTCATATAATCAACATTATTTTGAATCTCTCCAAAAGTTCCAATAATATTTAAATCATCAACATAAACTACTATTATAGCAAATTCATAGCTAGATCTTTTAATAAAAACACATGGGCAGATAGGATCATTCATATAACCTTGTTTTAACAAATACTCACCAAGGCGGTTATACCACATGCGTCCTGCTTGTTTCAAATCACATAATAATCTGAACAATTTTATCGAATAAAGTTCTTGAGAACCAGAATCACATTCCTTTGGCAATTTAAATCCTTCAGGAATTTTCTTGTAAATATCATTTTCGAGTGAGCCATACAAATAGGTTGTCACTAAATCCATAAGGCGCATTTCAAGTCGGTCATTTGCTGCCATATTAAGCAAATAACGAAAAGTTGTTGCATCCACCACGGGGGAATATGTCTCCCTATAATCAATTCCGGGTCTTTGAGAAAAATCTTGAGCAACTAGTCGTGCCTTATATCACACGATTTCAATTTTGGCGTTATGTTTTCACAAAAAAAAATCCATTTGTAACCCACTGGTTGCACATCTCTAAGTGTGCAAATTATTAGTCCAAAAATTTTACATTTTGCCAATGAATCTAATTCTTCTTGAATTGTGTTTTTCCACTTTGGCCAATCATCTCTACGTCTGCATTCATCCACAGACTTTGGTTCATGATCCTTATTTTCTTTCATTATAGAAACTACTGCAGCGTAATCAAATTTATCATCGACATCATTTCTGCATTGGTTCCATCTTTCTCCAGTCATAGCATAATTAATTGAGATCTCATAATTATAATCATGTTCAGGCACCTGAACTTCTTCTGGAAGTTTATTAGTAGCCATGACTGGAAAGTTTTTAGAATATTTTACCTCGATTTTGCCTTATTGAATATTCTTTCCTTTACATTTTTGAGGATTTTTATCTTTGGAACGACTAGCCTATCCTGTTTTATTTGTGCTTTTTAACTCTTTATTATTGGTAGGTTGTCCTTCAGGGACATCAATTCGAATTGGAGCATTAACAGCCGACACATGTGATTTAGTCACACGTTTTGGGTCAGTAAAAGCATCTACCAGTTGGTTTTGCTAAACGTTGCAAGTGAATTATCTTTTTGAAGTTCTAGTTCACATTGTTGTGTACGATGATCAAAATGAGATAGAGATAATTTATTCCAACTAATTTTTTTATCTCGCTGTTTACTATCTCCCCCTAATATTGGGAAAACTAATTAATCAAAATGACAATCAGCAAAACGAGCAATAAACAAATCTCTAGTTTTTGGCTCAAGATATTTTATTGAAGCTGTAGATTCATACCCAACATATATTCTCAACCTCCTTTGAGGTCCCATCTTTGTGCATAGTGGTGGAGCAATTGGAACATAAACCACACGTCCAAAAATTCTAAGATGAGATATATTTGGTTCCTGACCAAAGACCATTTGTTGGGGAGAGAATTCATCATAATTTGTTGACCTAATGCGAACTAATGCCGCAACATGCATAATAGCGTGCCCCCAAGAAAATATTGGGAGCTTAGTTCTCAAAATCAATGACCAGGCAATCAATTGAATGTTTTTAATAAACGATTCAGCTAGACCATTTTGTGTATGAACATGAGCAACATGATGTTCAACACTTATCCCAATAGACATACAATAATCATTAAAAGATTGGAAAGTAAATTCACCAGCATTATCAAGACAAATTGTCTAAATATTATAATCTGGAAAATGAGCTCGTAACCGAATTATTTCTGCAAGTAATTTCACAAACGCTAGGTTGCGACTTGATAATAAACATACATGTGACCATCTGCTAGATGAATCAATCAAAATCATAAAATATCAAAATGGTCCACACGGGGGGTGAATAGGCCCACAAATATCTCTATGTATGCCCTCTAAAAATGCAAGGGATTCGGAATGAACTTTCACTGGCGATGGCCTAACAATTAATTTGCCTTGAAAACAAGCGGCACACGACACTACTACAAAAATGATTTTTAATGGCGGTTTTTTAGGGTTTTAACGGCGGTTTTAGGCATTTTTGAACCGCCATTTATCCGGCAGCCGTAGAAAGTTTACGGGCTTAGGAACCGCCGTAGAAAGTTGGCTTTCTACGGCGGTTCCTAAGCGAACCGCCATAGAAAGTTAACTTTCTACGGCGGTTTTGAAGATAACCTCCGTAGAAAGTACCAAATTTGTAAAAAAAAAATTTAATATTTCATTTTTTTTCTCTACATTCAAAAAATATATATCAAAAACAGCAAGAACAGCCTTAGAAAGGTTTTGATATATATATATATATATATATATTTCAACTTTATTCAAAATATATATATCAAAAACTTCCATGCTAATAAACCGAACAACCAGCAAACTTCACAAAATTTTTGCGTGCATCCTATCAAATTCTAATTAATTTAATCATTAACAGCAAGAACAATACAATAATCACCGATATAACACTAATCAAACCCGAATTTAATCACTCATCATCTCACCAAACCCGAATTTAACACTAATAATAAACCCTAGGCCAATCACAATAATCAAGTAACAATAAAATTTGTAAAGCTTAAATAAAGTTTGAACTATTCTATATTACTTTTTTTATGATTTGAAGCCCACAACAAGGACCGATTGTGGTGAAATTAGGATGGGGGATTAACTCCAAGTGGTGGGTGATGGCCGATTAAGAAACCATATCCGGAGTTGGGTGACAGCGGATCTTGTTATCAACGCTGCCGGAAGAACGACTTCGGGGGAAGACAAGAGAAAAAATCGACGGAGAGAGAATGGGCGTCGACAACGAGAGAATGCTTCGGTTTGCTGGAGATGGAAATAGGGGGAAGCCGCGGCTGGTTGGAGATGGAAACAAAGGGAAACCCTTAAAATTCAAACAAAATCAAGTTTCTATGGCGGTTTTTATTAAAACTGCCGTAAACCGCCGTAGAAATGGACTTTCTACGGCGGTTTTAATAGAAAGTAACTTTCTATGGCGGTTATGAAGAAAACCGCCGTAGAAAGTAGGGAACTTTCTACGGCGGTTATCAAAAACCGCCGTAGAAAGTCCGTACTTTCTTTTTAATGGCGGTTTTGGTCTTTCCGCCTTTAAAGCACCGCCATAGAAAGTCCATTTTGTAGTAGTGCGAGAATTCACTAGTTTGAAGAATCTTCTGGCTCTTCAAAGAATGACCATTAGAATTTTCTATTATCCTTCGCATCATTATAGATCCGGGATGGCCCAGCCGGTCATGCCAAATTATAAATTCATTAGTTTAGGTTTACTATTGAATAAATTTCAATTGTGGTAATATACGTGTACTACAAACCGAAGGAATAAAAAGGTAATTTTTCCAACAATAATTTCTTTTCAGAAACAATACTTGTAATGCATAAATATTCATTATTACCTTCATTTTTTGTTTCAGTGCTATATCCATTTCAGCGAATATCTTTGAAACTTAACAGATTTCTTTAAAATTTTAGAGAAAATAATGCATCATCAATAATGAATGAGTTGTTGCACTGTCTGCCAGACATAATTCTTTGTAATTGGTAACTGAAACATCAATTTTCCTCCCAAAATAAAATTTCAAATTACATGAATTTATTTAAAATATAATACGTATTCATCATAAAATAAAATATTAAAATATAAATACTTCAAGTTTTATTCAAAACATCAAATTAATAACTATTACATCGAATTGAGAGAAAAGAAAATTAAAAACCTAATCTTGAACATTTCCACTAGAATCACATTCATGGCGATTGACAATGAAATCAGTAACATCTAAAGAGGTGAAGTCAGTAAAGCCATTATTAATGAGGCTATCGTCAACATCAGCACAAATTAAATTTGTCTCTATCTTTTTCTCTTTATTCTTCATTGATTCTTGATAGAGATCTGCAAGATGTTTTGGAGTACGACGGATATGGGATCAATGGTCTTTCATACTGCAGCGATAGCACTTATTGTCCACTTTTTTTTTTTTTTCTTTGCTTTGATTTTTCGCTTTCTCATCATTACTCTCCCACTTCTAGGGGTGAGTTATGCCTTTTCCATGACCACCACGATTATTATTGCGATATTAACCACGACCACGTCCACGGCCACGACCTTGACCACGACCACGACCACTCCCTTGATTTGTTCCATTATGGGAATTTATGGCTATCGCATTTGCTTCAGGGAATGGAGCAACACCAGTGATACGGGCCTCATGATTTTTCAACAAAAGTTGATTGTTTTGTTCAGCAACTAACAAACAAGAAATCAATTCATAATACTTTTGAAATCCCTTTTCACGATATTGCTGCTGTAGGAGCACATTTGATGAGTGAAAAATGGAGAATATTTTCTCTAATAGATCATCATCAGTGACTTTTTCTCCGCACAATGTCAACTAAGAAGTGATTCTAAAAATTGTTGAATTGTACTCACTTATAGATTTAGAATCTTGTAATCGCATATGCATTCACTCATAGCGAGCTTTTGGAAGAATAACGGCCTTCTGATGGGCATATCTTTCTTTCAAACAAGTCCACAGAACAAATGGATCTTTAACTGTCAGATATTCAGCTTTCAATGCTTCATCGATGTGATGACGGAGAAAAATCATTGCCTTGGCTTTTTGTTGATTAGTGGTTGTACTTTCTTCTACGATAGTCTGATCAAGACTATCTGCAGCCAGATGAATTTTAGAATCTAGTACCCATGATAAATAATTTTTTTTGGTGATATCAAGAGCAGCAAACTCAAGCTTTGTAAGGTTAGCCATGAAGTTGATAAAAACAAAAATACGTAACAATAAAACAACTTACTACTCACCCAAAAGGAACAACTCAATTGGCTAGAATTTCGTGCTGATAATGTGCTATAAAACTTACTACAAATACATCTATGATAGCAAATAGTATGAGAATGAGAAAAGTCAGACACAAACATTGGAGAAATAAAATAGTAGTAGAATTTTCTCTCCTTTTTCCTTCATCTTGTTCCATTCCTTCAAGCCACTATTTATAGGTTTAGATTACATCATATCATAATTACAAAACTCAAGAGTTGCATGAAGCTGAAGAGTTGCATGAAAATAACTAGGGGAATTAAAGAATAGTGGGAGATGTAGGAGCTAAATTAATTTAGTAAATACAAGAATAAAGATGAACATATATAATTATCATAACATAAATGATTTTTTAACTGAACAATTACTTTTAAGGTTTTCATTCTGTATGACAGGAAGTATTCATAATTTTCTCAAATAACAAGGAAGGTGGTTATGTTTGCTTGTGCTAGTAACCCAATAATTTTTTTAATTATTGCAAAAT
Organism: Leptodermis oblonga; assembly: GCA_016801395.1. Lineage (NCBI taxonomy): Eukaryota > Viridiplantae > Streptophyta > Magnoliopsida > Gentianales > Rubiaceae > Leptodermis > Leptodermis oblonga. The sequence goes on along the minus strand of CM028751.1, from coordinate 16,150,693 downwards.
GAGATTTAATGCCAATAATTCTTATATCCTCTATTTCATTAGAAGATTTTGGTTTTAAAATGTATAATTTATTATAAATTTCAATGTACGATACTTAAAATAGCTAATTTTTACTATTCATTTTACTAATGTCCTTAATTTTAAGTGTGAGTGAATTATGAATTATACATTATTATATTAATAATTAGGAATAGGAAAAGTAAAAATTTTAAAAATTATACTCTTTTCTTAAAACAAAAATAAATTTTGAAAGTGAGATTTTTAGTGAAACGCCGGAAGTATTTGTGTTTTACTTTTTAGTTAGTCTTGTGTGAAGTTAGTTTATCTATGTGACCATGTGTCTCATCTTTTTCTCTTTTTACTGATTCTTGATCAAAATAAAACTGATATTTGTGAATGATATTGTTCACGAGTATCAGTTTTACTTTGTTCATGTATCACTTTAAGGATTAGAAAAAAAAAAAAAAAAGCATGACAATAAAAAAAAGTCTGATACTTATGAAGAGTACCAATGGTACTGTTCACGAGTACTAGTAACACTTCGCTCAAGTATCCATTTAAGGAAAAATAACAAAAAAATTTGACTGAAAAAAAAATGATACTTGTGTATAGTACTAGTGGTATTGTTCATAAGTATTAGTAGTACTTTGTTCAAGTATTATTTTAGAGAAAAAAATTGATTGGTAAAAAAAAAAAAATGGATTCTTGTGTACAGTGCCAGTGGTACTGTTCACAAGTATTAATAATACTTTGTTCAAATATCACTTTAAAGATGAACTATAAAAAAACTAAAAGTGCTACTTTATAAGAGTATAACTGCTACTCTAAAAGAGTTTAAGAGCTATTTCAAAAGAGTTTAAGTGCTCCTATATACTCTATAAGAAGTGAAGTGTCACACTTCATGGCGTACTATAGCTACTAATAAAGAGATACTCTATAAAATGTCTAGTATCACTTTTCATGGAGTACTAGAGCTACTTCATCAATAGTAAAAATATACTTTATAAGAGACCAATTGTCACTCTTAAAGTAGTTCTTCATGAAATATTAGAACTAGTTCGTCAACAGTAAAGAGATACACGAGATTTTCTCATGAAGTATGAGTCAATTTTAACCAATACTTCGTACACACTAAACTAATACACTAGTTTTGCTCAGTTCATGGAGTATGAGTAAATTTTAGCAACTACTTTATCAACATCAAAATGATTCGCGAGTTTGCAAGAAAAAAGAAACAAAAAATAATAAAGACCCACATGAATAACGTATCAAATTCTATCGCATATATAAACATGTTTCGTGCAAAGTTTTGCGTTTACTTTTTATTAGTAACTTTGGGAAATCTGCGAAGATAGGATTGCATGCTATGGAGGGTATATGCTTTGATTCATGCAGCCTCTATAGTAACAGTACGTTGGCGTTTTCACGATGTAATTAACCTTTGAATAAACAAGTCAATACTCAAACAGTAATAAAACTATCTCCTTAAACCAAGAGAGATTTCCCCAGAATTAATTGCTCCATTTCTCTAAGCCATGCCTCGCCACAAATTGAACTCCCAAAAGGGATTCAACTGGCAAATATGCCTAACACTATGTTACATTTGTTCCACAACTTTCCTAGTCAAAAGCAGTCCTCCCGGAGATCCCATCCAATGCGCCGCCGCCGGCAACAAACGCTGCACAATCTCCAACTCCTACGGCGCCTTCCCAGATCGGAGCACTTGCCGGGCGGCGGAAGCGCTTTACCCTTCCACGGAAGAAGAACTCGTTTCCATAGTAGCCGCAGCGACTTCCCAAAAGCGGAAAATGAAGATCGCGACTTCCACTTCCCATAGCATCCCGAAGCTTTCCTGTCCGGACGGCGAAGATGGGATTCTGATAAGCACCCGGAATTTGAACCGGACGGTGGAGATCGACCGGTCCGCCTTGACTATCACGGTGGAGCCGGGGATGATTCTTAGGGATTTGATCAACGGGACCGCCGCGGCGGGCCTTGCTCTTCCGCACGTTCCGTATTGGTGGGGTTTGACTGTGGGTGGAATTTTGGGCACCGGCGCACATGGGAGCTCTTTGTGGGGCCAGGGGAGCTGCGTTCATGATTACGTCATTCGACTGAGGATTGTGACGCCGGCTGGGGCCGACGAGGGGTATGCGAAAGTTCGGACGCTGGAAAATGGTGAACCTGCGCTTGATGCGGGTAAATTGTCTCTTGGTGTTCTTGGGGTCATTTCACAGGTAACCTTTTTCTCAGTTTTTGATTTTTGGTGAAATTCTTGTTCCTTTGGCATGTTTTAATTACATATATTATTTCGTTTTCTGCTCTTGTGTAATTTTTCTTTTTCGAACACTTTGTGTTTACTATGTGACCAAAATGAAAAAATATATATATATTGTGTTTAGGGGATGAAAATAGTTTGGAGGGAAATTTTTTTTTTTTAAATGTGTAGTTAAAAAAAGAAAATATATAATGATAACGTTATTTTTTCAGAATAAGGTTAATAAAGTCTTAGAAAAAATTTTAAATTTGAAAATTTGAATTCAAGGAAAAAAAATGAGGTTCTTTGGATTGTGAGTTGTTTTGAGAAGAAAATGATATTTTACTTGGAACAATCACAATAGGGAAAAACTGTAATTTCTTCAAAAATTATTCAACTATTAAATTTGATCTTGTATGAACTAGTTATGCAACTACACAGTTAATTGCATACACTAAATTTCTATGGTTGAATGTTCTGGAATCTGGACCATAGTCTTATCCAATACTAACATATATATATATATATATATTGCTTTGATTGAAAACTTCAATGCATGCGTGTTTTTAGGTACCACTAAATGTTATCCATTTTCTATCTGATTTTGATGTTTTTGTCTTTTTTACTTAAGATATTTGGATACTTTTGACATAAAAGCTCATAACTAATAAAAAGGAGATTTGTGTTATTTTTATTATTGGGAAAGAAACGAAGAGAATAATTAACTATTAGGAGCCTTTTATCTTCTTTTGACTAAATGAAGAATTTTTTTTATTTCTATATTGAGAAAATAATCCCTTATCTTAATTGTGGCCTGTGCTTAATCGTCCTATTAGTAAAAGTATATACGGGGAATTAAATAAAACATAAGTGTTTTTTTAGGACATAAGAAATGAATAATACTATAAACAATAATATATATCATTCATTTAATTTTCAGAAAATATTTATTAGCACCAGATCAACCGTGGACGGAATGTTAGTTATGCATATTATTATGATTTTGTTAGAAGTAGTATTTCCTCGGTCTCATCAAAACAATGTATTGGTACAGTGGTTTTCTAAATTATAAGACGCAATACAAAATAAAATTCTTTAGAAATATATCATTTTTTTCATATTGATTATACAGCCTATTTGTCTTTTCCTTTTCTTTTCGATCTGTTTCTTTCATTCATCCTTATCAAATTCTTGTGTTATACATATTCTGGTATAAAAAAAAGAAAAAGAAAAAGAAAAAAGAACCAAAAGATCTTGTGTTATAGTAGTATAAAAAGTTCCTTGCGTAAATTGCATAATAGTTTCCTGGCCCCGCAACTCAATAATCGGTCTTGCACATGAGAACACCTACTTTGACGCATTCAGCTAATACCACAATTTAGCTCATGGAGATGAGAAATCAAAAATTGAAAATTAAAAAAATAATAATAATTTCAAGTTCAAAAACAAAAGTACGGTCTAAAACCAAATTTGAAAACCATGGAAATTATTATGTTTTTCTTTTCCAAAATTGCCATATTCATTCTTTATGGAGACTGAGGTAACAATTAGTAGTAAGCTAGTAGTTGACTTAAAATGATTTGTCCGCACTCTTTAAGACAGCTTTACGTGCTGCAAGGCATTCTGCAAATTTTGCCAAGCTCACAAAATCAATATTCCCGTTATCATATTTTAAATGTTGTGTCTCTCACAAAGACTAACGTCAAATTACTTATTTTAAATATTATATCAATGCGCATTCTTTAAACTGAACTGTTTTTGTGGTACAAATTAAAAAATATATATATCATTTTAAATATTTTATCCCTCGTAACTTTATTTGTAATCAATTTCTCATCATACTCAATCCATATGACTCTTATTCCTGTCGTTGAAATGGAAAAAAAACTCGTCCATGGCAGGTGACTTTACAATTGCAACCAATGTTCAAGAGATCGATTACGTTCGTAGAGAAGAACGATTCGGACATAGCAAATCAAGTGTCCACTTTCGGCAGAAAACATGAATTTGGAGACATTTGGTGGTACCCAAGTCAGAATAAGGTTCTTTATCGGATCGACGACAGAGTTTCCTCCGAAACTCCCGGCGACGGTCTCTTTGATTTCCTTGGATTTCGATCCCTCCCTTCACACTATTTAGCAGCTGGAAGGACCCAAGGTTGGCCCTCATCTCTAATTAAATCACATAATTTTTTCCCTTCAATTTGAGACCCAAATTGTTTTAGGGAAGAATTTTTTTTTTTTTTTGAGGAAATTTCTTTTCGAGATTTGTATAGAAAAGAGAAGAAAAAGTGTAATGATTATACTATTTTTTAAATTTATGTGAGCGAAAATTTAGGAAAAATTTTAAATTTTGAATTTAGTAGAAAATGAAGTTGTTCCTTTAGGTAAAATTTTAAAGGAAAAAGTGATGATTTTTTTGAAATGGAATGGAAAGAACAGAGAGGGAATTTTTGGTGTGCAAATTAAGCTGTTCTCTTTCGATTTCTAAAAAACACCGGATTACGCTCACTACACTTTTTTGTATATAAATATTTTTACTCAATTGAGCATTTTGATTCTAAATCGTAAGAGGATGTGTAACAGGGCGTTTTTAAAACATGATGGAGAAACTGTTCGTTGTACAAAGGGTAAATTGAATTTAACCCCATCTTTTGTTGAATATTAGTTTTCGATTTTTAATTTAAATTGTATATTAATGATAGTTGTTTTTCTTCCCTTTTGGCTCAGAGGAAAACCTGGAATCCGCAGCCGATGGTAGTGGGGAGTGCGCTGCATATGGTGGTTTGACTAACAATGGTATTTAACTATATACTTTTCTACGCAATTCTTTATACTTTTATTTTTACTTCTTCGATCTTATATAATAAAATAAAAAGTTAGATTCTGAGTTATATTTTACAAGTCAAAAACTGTTGCACGATTAAACTCTTTTATTGAGACAAAGAAAATATTCTGTTTTATTTTGTGCCCCGCACAACGCAAATTATGAGTGATATTAATTTTATAACACATAAATAAGTTGCTAATCAATGTGCAGGACTTGAAATGGCTCTTTTGAATTCCCAAATTATGTTCAATTTCGAGAAGCACATGCATAGTTGACTTCAGGCCAACCAACGTCCTTTTATAAATTAATTAATCTGCAATTTTATTTCCAAATTATATGTGCGAAATAATAAGGCTGAATATTTTATATATATATATATATATATATATTTTTGGATATTGTTTGGAATAGGGCAGGGTCAAGAATCTATAACAAGCCATGTTGAAGGGAAATGCGCAATTGTTCTAAGCAGATCCCCCGTTCCATATGCATATGGGTTGACAAACAACGGTATTAATTTCTTCTCAATTAACTTTTTATGTAGTTTCTTTGTTTCATTAAAAGAGTTTAATTTCTTAAATATATACATTTTTATGCATTTCAAGGTACAATACATAAAATAAATACTTACTCCGTTCTATTAAAAGAGTTCACTTTGAAGATTATTTTTTGTTTTATTAGAAGAGTCCACTTTTTTTTTAATTTCTACTAAATTTTATTAATATAATTATATGTGGGTCATATTAGTTCATAATTGATAATTAATGATGTAAATGGAACAAATAGTGTCAAATTAACTATTTTAAATATTGTACATTAACATTCATAATAAATTGTACATTTATTAAAGTTGATTATTCTAATGGGATGGAGAGAGTAGTTAATTTGACAATATTTGTTTCATTATGTCCTTACTTTTTAAATTTGACAATATTAGTTATGAACCAGCTATAATTATATATTAGTGATGGTAAGAAGAATAAAAATTTTAAAAGTAAACTCTTTTATTAAAATAAAAATATATTTTTTGAAAGTAAACTTTTCTTATGAAATGAAGTGAGCAGAAGTTATTTTTGGTTTATTAGTATGCCGCACAATCATAGATATTTCTAAAATGAGTAAATCACACTAGTAATCTCTGAACTTTACCTTCAACACATTTTAGTCCCTAATTAAACAGAATAATGCTCATTTTAGTCTTTAAATTTAAGTTTGCGTCTTTATTTAGGCTTCGTTTGATAACCATGATTCAGCACTTAAAATTAATGATTAAGAGCTAATTCAATTAAGTGTGTTTGATAACTTTTAGTCATAAGTCTTAATGCATTAAGTAATTCTAGAATTAAGTACTTAATGATTAAGTGTGTTTGATAACAAAAACTAGAATAACTTAATTAATAAAGTGGGTCTGAAAAGTAAGTATAATTTCAACCTATAAAATAAGTGATGAATGAATCACTTATCACTGAATTTGAATCGAATAAAAAAATTTTATCTTTTTTTTCTATCATTATTTAATTTATTTTATGTTCTTAATATTTTTGAAACTTTATCAATTCAAAAAAATAAAATTAATTTTATGACTATAAAAAATTTAAAAAATATATATTATCATAAACTTGATTAATAATATAAGTAAATTCAATGTTAAAAATAAAATAATTTTTTATTTTTACTTAATAAGATTTATACTTTAATTTTCAGATTTCAGACTTCAGTATTCAAATTTCAGATCTTAAATTTTAGATTTTATCAAACAGAGTAACTTAATAAAATCAGACAGACTTCAGACTTAAGTTTTTAGATATAAGTTTTATCAAACGAAGCCTTAGTATTTATCACCTTTGAAATCCCAAATTTAATTAGCAACCTAAGATGAACCTAAGAGGGGGAGGGGGTGAATTAGGTTCTTGACCCTTTAAAAATATTTCTTCTACAAAGAAGATCAACTTTAAAAAACCATTTTCAAAGACAAGTTTTAAAACTAATTTAAAATTAGATTTCTAAATGAGGTGAGTGATTAGTGATTTGCAAAACATGAAAGCAAATAAACAAGAAGCAAGACACACCAAATTTATAGTGGTTCGGATTCCTCTTAAATCCTACTCCACTACCCAAGTTCTACAACTTGAGATTCCTAATCCTCTAGGAAACACTTAAAGGAATGTTTCAATCCCTTATACTTGCTTAACTCTTTCTCAAGAGATTAAGACTTTTTCCTTGCCTAATCTAGCTCTAGACTTAGGACTTTACCCCTTTGCTTAATCCAAACTCTTAGATTAAGACTCCCTTGCCTAAGGCTAGCAATGAATCTTTTGCCCTATCCTTCCTCACGGATTTTAGGTCTTACTCGAGACTTCCCTTGCTTAGAAATTAGGACTTTTACAAATGCCTAACCTCAATCCCTTGAGATAGGACTTCTCCTTCTCTTCTTGCTCCCTCTTACTTCATGCCTAACTCTTAATCAAGAGTTTAGAACTTGGCCTCACTTACAAGATGCCTACAACACTTACTCAAGTGTTTAGGACTTCCCTCAATGTGTTTACAAAGAAAATAATGCTATGAAAAAAAGCTAACAATTACAATGAAGTTTTTCTATTCTATCCTAACTTTGAAATAATTTGCTAGAACTTTGAATGATCTTTTGAGAGCTTTTTGAACACTTGAAAATGTTGGAAATCAGATGGGAAGGAGTATTTTTGATGTTTTTCAAATGGGGGTATTTAGAGGAAGAGAGAACACTTCAAAAAGTGGAAAAAGGTCAAAATTTGGCTTTCCCGAAGCCCCTGCGACGCAGCCCGCGACAGCCACGACTGTTGCAGGGCTAGCCCTACACGCACAGTGAGCAGCGAGGGATGCGCGATGCGCGCGGCTCTGCCCCTCGCGGCGCTGTCAACCCCTTGTCGGCCTGATTTCACATCTTCTTTCGTTTGCTTGCCATATCTTCGTTTTAACTCCATTTTCTTTGCGGTTTTTTGCGTTGGTTCACCCGTGAACTCTTCTCTTCATTTTCTGACAAATAAACACCGTGGGTCGCACCTTGGGACGTGCTCGGGACTCCTTTTTCTTCTTTCTTCATTTGCTTGTCGTTTCTTCATTTTAGCTCATTTTTCATTTTTTTGCATCGGTTCTTCCGTAAACATTTTCCTACATTTTCTCACTTGGAAGAACCATTAAATTAATTCTCATATTTTTTTACTCATCAATCAAAATAAAGATTAAGACCAACTGGGTCTAACAACCTTAATAAAAAGAAATTGTTAGTTAATGAGCATACGTAATACGTGCATCTCCAACTTGGGGGATCGGTAATTTTCCCCCTCCGAAAACGCCCACGCACAAAAACCTGGTTTAAAAGGCTTTTATTTTTTGGGACGCCAAAAAATATATTTCGTGGCCTCAAATTTTGAGGGTTCTGTATGCTCTTTACAAACAAGATTTTGGAGAAATTGTTTCTTAAAATTTCATTTTTAAAAATATTTTCATATTCACCTATTAATTCATTTGCATATTTGTTTTTTAAAATATATTTTTCAAAACTTCCCTTAAATTAGACGCCTCGACGAACAGGCCCCTAAGTTTAGAGACTAAAATAAGAATCCTCAAAAATTCGTAAACTAAAATGAGTTGAAAGGTCAAATAAACTATCGGTTTGATTTACTCTTTTACTCCCTCTGTTTTATTAGAAGAGTTTAGATTCAAAATGTACAACTTATTATGGATTTCAAGATACAACATCTAAAAAAGCTAACTTGTCACAATTTATTCTATTAACGTTCTTACGTTTTAAGTGTGGGCTAATTATGTACCACACATTATTATATTAGTAAGGGTATAAAATGTAAAAAAAATTTGAAAGTGGACTCTTTTACAGAAACATAAGGAGTAAAATTTAACATGAATATCAAGTTACAAGACCTTTCTCATTTTTTTTGTTAAACAGGCCTGGAGTTTACTGGCTATCCAGTGGTAGGGTACAACAATCACCTCCAATCATCCGGATCATGCCTCGACAGCTCCGAGGATTCTCTACAAACCGCCTGCGCTTGGGATCCAAGAATCAATGGCATGTTCTTCTACGAAATCGGAATCAGTATCAGTTTATCCAAAATCCATAATTTCATTTTAGATGTTCAGAAGCTCGTGGCTCTGCATCAGCCCGAAGCCTTCTGCGGCATAGACCTCTACAATGGCATCCTAATGAGATACATCGCCGGCTCGACCGCCTACTTAGGCAAAGACGAAGATTCCGTAGAGGTCGACCTCACTTATTACAGAAGCAGGGATCCGAGGGCTCCGAGATTGCGCCAGGAGATCGCGGAAGAGATCGAGCAAATGGCGCTGTTCAAATACGGAGGGCAGCCGCATTGGGGGAAAGGCAAGAACATGGCTTTTGTGGGAGCGTTTCAGAAGTACAAAGGTCTTGAGGAATTCTTGAAGGTTAAACGATCCTATGATCCTTTAGGGCTGTTCTCCAATGAGTGGACTGACCAAATTCTGGGATTGGAAGATGGGATTGTGATCGTGAAGGAAGGGTGTGGTTTGGAAGGATTGTGCGTTTGCTCGGAAGATGTTCATTGTGCTCCCGAGAAGGGTTTCTTTTGTCGACCAGGAAAAGTGTACGAGGATGCGAGGATTTGTGTTCGATTGCCGTATGAAAATGTGCATGATTGGTAAAATTTGTTCCCAAATTCTGGAGTACGCTTTAAATGCTTGTACTTTTTCTACTAAAATGCAATAACTTATCATGATTTGTCAATGAAATTGTGGGGGCTGGGAGCCAGGTGCACTTGTAAATTGAATTTATTGGAGTGTCCGCCCAAAATCAGAAGTAACTAGGGTCGAGAATGAACAGAAACGCTCACAAACAACCTCGAGTTCAACTCGATAATAACGATAACGAACATGAACAAGATATTGAAAACTCACGAATATGTTTGATTAAAATATTAACTATATAATATAAATAAAATAAATATATACAACATTAAATTTTAAAATAATATAGGGCATGTTCGTTTCCCAGTTTTGAGTCTTGGTTTGAGTTAGTTTTGGGGTTCAAACCAAAACTCATGTTCTGCACACAAGTTTGAAACACATTCTCAAACATTTTATTTTCCCAAAACCTCTTCACTCCCACCCATACCACAGCCGCTGCCCGCAACCAACGATTCTTCTTCTTCTTCTTCTTCGATGATTCTTCTCCCTTCTCTTGTTCTTCTTTAGTTCTTACGAGGGCTTCCATTGAATATTTTTGTTTAATTTTACTTTTACATGAATTCTTGGTCTTGACTTTTTAGAGTTAAATATTGAATTTTTATCAAGTTTTGGGGGTTGTAATCAGCAATCTACCTTCTCTAATCATCATCATCCGTGGAGAAGAAGAAGAAGACGAAAAACCAACAGATACATTAATTAGAGTCGGATTTGGATTTGAAATGTTGTTAGATTTGGATTTCTAGGGTTTAGGGTGGCGGCAGTGGATGTGAGGCGGCAGAGCAGATGGTGGTTGACGAAGGGTTTAAAACTTGTTTTGAGAACTTTATTTCTTTGTTTTGGTTTCAAACCAATTTGGTTTTAAACTTGTTCTCAAACCAAGACTCAAACCTGGGTAAAGAATAGGCCCACAAATAATTGAATCTTCATATACATTTATACGTACATAAATATCACTATATGAGTTTAAAGTGAATTTTGATTTTTATGTAAGTTGAGACAATATATTAAATTAACTAAACATTATAACCTTTTCTTTTTTTTTCTTTTGACAGAACTGAAGATTATAATTTTATGTTAGTCAATGTGAAAAAAAGATACACCACGAACAAGCTCAAGCTCGGCCTGATTTATAAATAAACGAAAACAAACAATATTTTAAACTCGATAAATTAATGAACACGTCAAAACTCGGCTTGGCTCGGCTCGGCTCGGCTCATTATCACATAACCAGAACCAAGTTTTGACTAACAGAAAAACAATAAAAAACAAAAAAGACAAAAAAAGGAAAAAGAAAAGGTTAGACAAACACAAAACAAAAGATTTTATAGGCCATCTACCAAATGGGTTTGGATAATTTAATCCAAAAAAAAAAAAAAAATTGAAACTAGAGTGTTCCAAGCGAAAATAGGAAAAATTCAGGGGTTTTGGTGGTGGTGGTGGGGTCCCACTATCACCATCCCTAAATTTGTCATTTTAGGCTTGAGACACTCTAATCAAAATTTTTTTGGACCAGAGGGTCTCAAACCCTACCAAGCTGCATTATCTTATTTAGGTATTTAGCGGCTGTCAAGTTGGTGATGCAGGACGGGCAGCTTAGGGCGAGGACGAGGGCGGGTTTTGGCAGATACTATTACTATCCTTAAGTGTAGAATGACCATTTGAATGACCATGCAGAAGGCTCCAAGCTGAGCTCACAGAAGCAACAGAACCTGAAGCTGAGGAGCAACTGGTAGCTGTGGTAAGCCTCCTCCAGCAGATTAAATCCAATTGAAATGTGATCCACCTTGATAAGCTGTATTTGATGAGCTGTCAGATCTCATTAAATCTTTGGAGCATGCTTAAGAGCATGGTTAAGTTACTGCCATACAGCTGTCACTTATTCAGCTTAAGTTGATGGTTTTAGCGGGAAATTCAGTTAGAACCTTAGATTAGCTGCACTTGATGTGCATTGTATGATCTGTAGTCCTTAGCTTTAGTAACTTGTATAAATAAGCAAGTAGGTGATTATTGTAATCAGTTTTTCATTTCTTCTTCTAAGATTAACAGAAATCAGAAATTCTCTCTCAACTCTTCTCTTCCTTTGTTCTTAGCTAAGTGTTTCTTGCTTGAATATTGCTGCAATTCTGTCAATTCTACATGATATCAGAGCGGTTCTAGCATCAATTAGATCCTGATCTTACAATAGCAAATCAATTGAAACGCAGGCTTCGAAATGGCAAAAAGTTCAGAGAATTCCGGAAACAATTCGATTACTGGAAATGGAGGAATGGATCGAGCAAATTGGCTGGAGTCTCAACTTACAGAGGCTATGACACTTCATGGATCAGATCACCCAGGTTTGATCCTAGTTACTTGTCAACTCACAGAGTTCAATTATGTGATCTGGACTAGAGCTATGACTTTGGCATTAGGAGCCAAAAAGAAGCTAGGTTTTGTTGATGGAAGTGTTAAATCACCTGGTTTTCAATTCTCTGCTTTACCAACTCTGGAAAACTACTGATGATATGGTGTCTTCTTGGATAATCAACACCATCTCTAAGAGTTTGGTGGGTGGATTCATATTCTCACCAACAGCTAAGGATCTATGTGATGATCTAAGGCAAAGGTTTAGAGGAACAAATGGACCTTTGATCTACCAAATTCAGAGGGATATTGCCTCTGTGTACCAAGGAAACATGAATTTGGTTGGATATTTCTCCAAATTGAAGAGGCTCTGGGATAAGCTTGAAACTTTGAAGCCACTGCCTCCTTGCTCTTGCATTCCAGAATGTGGATGTCAACATAATCAAGGAGTTCAAGATATGGATAAGAATAACAAGCTTATGCAATTTTTGCTTGGCTTGAATGAATCTATGGATGCTGTGAAGAATCAAATCCTTATGATGGATCCATGGCCAACTATTGGACAGGCATATTCTATGGTTCAGACAGTAGAAAGGAAAGGACAACTTGGATCCACCTATTTTGTTGTTAATGAGAATAGTGCATTGATGGTTAACTCCCAAGTGGATAGATCTGCAGCTAGACATGCTCCAACTGCTTCATCCAATCGAAATATTGGAAAGAAGAAGGTGAAGAATGGCCTTAAGTGTGATTTATGCAAAGGAGAAGGTCACTCAAAGGATTCCTGCTTCAAAATTCTAGGATATCCAGATTGGTGGAAATGTGATAAAGGAAAGGCTCCGAATGGCCATGCGGCTCCGAGTGGCCATGCAGTGAATGTTCTGGAAACTCCTTTGGTTTTTTCTGAAACTCAGGGAAATTCTAATTTGGAAGCAGTTATTGCAAATGTCTTGCAGAGAGAATTGAGTAAGATGATGCAAGGAATGAACACCTATGGAGCTAGTAGCAGTACAAATGCTCCTTCTTCTACTGATCTTATCAATCTCACTCATATTGGGGAGTTTGCAGGTATGTGTTCTCCTTTCCTCTCTCCCTTTTCTAATCATATCAACAAAGACTCATGGATTATTGATACGGGTGCTACAAGTCATGTTTGCATTAATCCATCATTTCTCAAAAACATGAAACCAGTAGCTAGTTTCACTCCCGTGTGTCTTCTAGATGGTACAGTCAAATCAGTATCCCATTTTGGTTGGGTACACCTATATGATCATTTGATTCTTGGAGATTGTTTACATATTCCATCTTTTAGGTTCAATCTCTTATCTGTTAGAAAGTGTGCAGCCATAGCTAAAGTCCTATTTCTATTTTATCCTGAGTTTTGCCTACTGCAGGACCAACATGCTAGGAAAGTAGTTGGAGTGGGAAAAACAGTCAAAGGACTTTACATTCTTGATCAGAATTCCTTTAAGCCTGAAGTCATAAAGTCCTATGAGTCATCATTAGTAGCAAATATGCATCAGTTGCAACCAAAAGAAGTACTGTCCTTTCAAGAAGCTTACCTGTGGCATTATAGATTAGGACATTCTTCATTTGATGTTCTGAACAAGCTTAATCTGCCAATTTCTTATAATCATTGTAAACTTCATCCCTGTACTATTTGTCCTCTAGTTAAGCAGCATAGAATTCCTTTTCCTGTAAGCACTACTCATACTATTAAGTGCTTTGATCTTGTACACATGGATGTTTGGGGTCCATATTCTCAACCCTCAATACATGGCTGCTCTTACTTTCTTACTATTGTGGATGACTACAGCAGAACCACTTGGACATACTTTCTTAAGAGCAAAAGTGTAGTTCATTCTGTCATTTCTGACTTTCTCAATTTGATTAAAAATCAGTTTCAAACTTCTGTCAAGGTTATTAGAACAGATAATGGTCTTAAACAAGCCTCTAGGCAATGGAATCATGAGCTTACTGAAAGCCTGATAGCCTATGGATTTGTGCAGAGTGAACATGATCACTGTCTCTTTACCATCAACAAATCTGACCTGCAACTATTTTTGTTAGTTTATGTGGATGATCTCTTAATTACAGGTTCTTCAGAAGCTGCAATTGCTGAAGTTAAGAAGTTTCTGCATGACAAATTCACCATCAAAGACCTCGGATCTGTAAAATACTTCCTTGAGGTAGAAATTGCAAGGTCTACTTCTGGTATTTCTATGAATCAAAGCAAGTATGCTAATGATATTCTGCAGGATTCTGGACTTGCTGATGCCAAGCCTGTCATAGTTCCTATAATCCCTGGTCTTCTGTTGGAGGATGATTCATCTCCTCTATTTGGTGATCCTGAGCAGTACCGCAGGCTCATTGGTAGGCTCCTCTACCTTGGCTTTCACCAGACCAGACCTTGCTCATGCTACACAGCAACTGAGCCAATATGTCAATGTTCTTCGATTTCTAAAGGGGAGCCCTGCTAAGGGTTTGTTCTATCTAGAAAAGCCTATTTCCCAATTGACTACATATTCAGATGCAGATTGGGCTGCTTGCAAGAAGACAAGAAGGTCCCTTACTGGTTTTTGTGTGTTTCTTGGGGATTTTTGATTTCCTGGAAGACTAAGAAACAGGCTACTGTCTCTAAATCTTCTGCTGAAGCTGAGTACAGAAGCATGTCTTCCACAGTTTGTGAATTATAATGGATCAGTTACCTTCTGAAGGGCCTTGCAGTTCCTATCACATTTCCAATCCCCTTTTACTGTGATAATCAGGCAGCATTATACATCACTGCCAATCCAATTTTTCATGAGAGAACAAAGCATCTAGAGATTGATTGCCATATTGTTCGAAACCAGTACAAAGCAGGATTGATTAATCCTCTTCACATTCCATCCAAACTTCAGCTGGCAGACATTTTCACCAAGAGTCTTCATTCTTCTCAGTTTTTGTTTCTCAGTTCTAAGCTTGGCTTGATTACCTTTAATCCAGCTCAGCTTGAGGGGGGTGTGCAGAATGACCATCCGAATGACCATGCAGAAGGCTCCAAGCTGAGCTCACAGAAGCAACAGAACCTGAAGCTGAGGAGCAACACTGGTAGCTGTGGTAAGCCTCCTCCAGCAGATCAAATCTAATTGAAACGTGATCCACCTTGATGAGCTGTATTTGATGAGCTGTCAGATCCCATTAGATCTTTGGAGCATGCTGAAGAGCATGGTTAAGTAAATGCCATACAGCTGTCACTTATTCAGCTCAAGTTAATGGTTTTGGCGAGAAATTCAGTTAGAAGCTTAGATTAGCTATACTTGATGTGCATTGTATGATCTGTAGTCCTTAGCTTTAGCAACTTGTATAAATAAGCAAGTAGGTGATTATTGTAATCAGTTTTTTCATTTCTTCTTCTTCGATTAACAGAAATCAGAAATTCTCTCTCAACTCTTCTCTTCCTTTGTTCTTAGCTAAGTGTTTCTTGCTTGAATATTGCTGCAATTCTATCAATTCTACATTAAGCAACGGATTAATGAGGTTCTAACGCATCGTCTTGCCCCTCCGTGAAACCGCGGAGCGGACCGGCTGCGTTGCGTCAAGCAGCATCGTCACTGGACCATCATTCACCAAATTTATCTTCATCAACGCCCCAAAACGGCCATCTCTTACTAAATCACGCCTATAACCTTTGCAAAATTTTTCAACCAAACCCTCATAGAGTGGTCTTGCCTCTCAGGAGACATTGCCATACGAAAATCAGGTTTGTTCCGATCTAAAACAGTACCACACAACGTAAACTGCCAAACTAACAGAACTTCAAAATTTTTCTGCATGGCATTGAGGTCTCATTCCTCTCCACTTTTCTCATTTGGGAATAATCTCATATTCAGCACTTTCTCACCTATCAAGTTAGCATCAGAGGCCACATCGGAGGGATGCAGGCGAACGAATACCACCAAACCCGGCCCGATTGAAGATACAAAGAGCCCGCCTTCCTCCTCCACGCTAGCGGAGGCAACGCGCTGAACCACCGCTCACATTGCCGCTATGAACTTTCCTGGCCTGCGCTAATCTTGGAATTTAGAGCATATATAAATAATTTTTTGTTAACAATCTTGGATTGAGATGTTGATTTAGAGGTACTTACATATACTATTTATAGCGTACCACCATGAATGCATAAAACTTGGCGTGGAAGTTATGAAAACAATGGAATAGTTGAAAAGTACTTGGTCGCACCAGAGAAGTTTGTCATTGCAGTCTTTGGCGGCCAAGTTAAAAAAAATTTTGTTTTTAATCATGCACGCAACAATAATTTGAATGCACTACATATATATATATATGGAGAGGGGTGGTTTCGGAAATCTTCCAAATCCCTTCACCCTTAATAGAACTATATATGGTATTTTTTAAATGTATATATTTGAGGGCAAGGGGTTTTCTACTCCACTTATGTGTGCCAATTCCTACTCCACTAATCAATTTTTGACAAGTGTCATTCTTTATTTCACACAAGCTAACTATGGTTAAGGGCCTATTTTCTCCCCAAATCTTCTTCTCTCTTCAGTCTTCTAAGCTTGATTTTGGGCCTATTCTTTAGGTCATTTTCAAACTTGGTTTTGAAAAAAGTTTTGAAACTTTTTTGGTTTCAAACTTTTTTTAAAAAACATGAGTTTGAAAATAATTTAAAAAAAAAAAAGTTTTGGGCAAAATTTTTTTTTTCCTCTATCTCTTTCCCCCTTTCACCATTTCTCCAATTTCACACCTTCGAACACCCACCACGCCGCCACTTCCAATCCATCATCTCCGGCGCCGGAGAAGAAGTTGGCGGAGGCGGCGGTGGGCAGCGGCGGTGGGTGGGGGTGGGAAGAAGAAGAAGGAGAAGAGGAGAGATGAAGAAAAAGAGGAAGAAGGAAGAACAAGAAGGAGAAGAAGAAGGAAGAAGAAGGAGAAGAAGATGGAAGAAGATGAGAAGAAGAAGGAGGGAATAAGGAAGGAGAAGAAAGAAGAAGGAGAAGAAGAGAGGAAAGGAGAAGAAGAAGGAGAAGAAGGAAGAGAGAAGAGGAGTTTGTTGGTGGCGGCGGGGTGAGTGAAGAAAGAAGAAGGAGGAGGAAGGAAGAGGAAGAAGAAGAAAAAAGAAAGGAAGGAGAAAACTCATTTTCAAAAATTAGTTTTAAAATGAATGGAAAAGAACAATGTTTTGAAAATGTTGTAGTTTTATTCACAAAACTCATTTTCAAACTAAGTTTGAAAATGAGTAGGAGAACAGGCCCTTTAGCTTCTCGATTAGCTTCTCTGATTCTTTATCTAGTTTTCAAACAAAGTTTGAAGCAAACTTTTCAAACAGAATGAGTTTAAAACAAAAACAAAAAAACAAAGTTAACAAATCCTTCCACCACCACCTGTTCTGCCGCCGCCGCGCCACCTCACCAAAATCTTAAAAATTGAAATTTAACAAATCTAACATTTGGCGTCTTCTCCACCAACCCATTTCGGTTTAGAGGGTTCCAAGGGAAAATTGGCGGCACATGATTCCGAACAGTAAAAATATAATATCATGGGTTTGGATTAAAAGTTGCTTTCTCCGAGTTCGAATCTAAAGCAGATCCAAATTTGGATTTGGATTCTTCAAACCCTCGATTCGTTCCCGGCCATATTCTTCGTGGGCTTGGGTGAATTTCTGAGAAATTGTATTGATTCGGAGCAGCAGAAGAAGATGGTGGCGGCGAAGGCGTAGGTGTTCATAGGCTTGGTGAATTCCCGGGAAACTCAATTGATTTGGAGCAGAAGAAGAAGAAGATGGCGGCGACAGTGTGGGTGTTGTTCATGGGCGGCTGTGGCGGTTGCGGGTGGCAGCGGTGGGAGTGAAGAGGATGAGTGCAGACTGAAGAGAGATGGGAGTGAAGACTAAAAGGAGAGAAGAAGATTTGGGGAAAAATAGGCCCTTAACCATAGTTGGTTTGGTGTGAAATAAAGGATTACACATGTCAAAAATTGATTAGTGGCACATAAGTGGAGTAAGAAACCCTTGCCATATTTGAGTATCAAAAGTTTATTTTTATATTGGATAACTAAGAGATTTTTAGTTTTTGTTTTTTGGATCCGCCAATGTGGGTATATATACTCTCTTCGTTCTACTAGAAATATTCACTTTCAAATTTATTTTTTTAGTCTAATAAAAAGAATCAACTTTTAAATTTTTACTCTTCATACTCTTGCTAATATAATAATGTGGGGATCATAATGAACCAGCAGTGAAAAAGTAAGGACATTAGTGGAATAAACTGTGATAAATTATCTATCATCGGTATTGTACATTCAAATTAATAATAAATTGTATATTATTAAACGTGGCACTTCTAATGAGATGAAGGCAGTATAATATATCATGTACGTACACACAGGCATTTCACAGAGACTCACCACATATATATATAAATATATATATAATATATATATATATATATCCTTCCGATTCAGAATGAAAGACCTTGTTTTTCAAATAGATTTAGAATTTGTTTAAATGACGAAAAGAAACTTAACTATTGTAGTTTAATACTATTGGGAGTTGTAATTCAATTAATACTACCTGGGTATTTAAGACAATCACAAAGTCTTGGATAAATAAGTTAAGACAATGGTAATCTGGGAAAAGAAGTTACTTCTTCGGTTTTATTAGAAAGGTCTAAATATTTTTTTGTTTCAATAGAAGAGTCCACTTTCAAATTTTTTTTACATTTCTTACGCTTACTAATGTAATCATGTGTGGTCCACAATTAGTCTATACTTAATAAGTAAGAATATAAATGGAATAAATGTGTCAAATTAGCTAATTTAGGTGTTATACCTTAACATTAATAATACGTTGTACATTGGTTAAAGTTAGGAGTGACCACGGTTCCGGTTAGAACTGGAACTGAACCGGCTGTTTCAATTCCAAAACCGTAACCATGGAGGACGGTTCTTGGAACCGTAACCATAACTGTGACTTGAGGTTCAGTTTAGGTTCTTAATTTTTAAGAACCAGAACCGTAACCGGCTGTTCAGAATCGTCCAAATATAATATGTATTTATAAATATAATTTATATTTCTAAGTTATATATATTTATAATTAGTTTATATCTATAATATTTTGTAGTGAATGTATTAAAATTTGCTTGTTCAATAAATTATTATTAATATAATTTATTTTTAAAATGAGAATCTTGTGAATATTAATATTATTTTCTCTTTAAACTTCATTTTGTAATTAAAATTTTATAAAATAAATTTAAAATATTACTTATATTGAAATAGGAACCGTTGTAAACCGTAACCATAACCGAAACCGGAACCGTCTAGAACCGTCCTATAAAGGTTCGGTTACGGTTACATATATTTTGGAACCGAAGTCACCTCTAGTTAAAGTGAACTATTTTAATAGAACCGACGGAGTATATTTTTTGCTAAAATATTAAATTGTACTCCCTCTTAAACATCTTCTATTATGGACCCAGAAAATATTTATGGAGATGCGTTTGTTCAAAGGTGTCTAAAATACAGCCCTAAAGTATTCTACACAATAAAATAGATATAAAAAAAAAGTAAATAAATAAAAAGAAAAACCAACTCGCCATATATATACGTCCGCACAACCATTTTAAAAATATTGTCGCGTAGAACACTTTAGGGCCTGTTCTTTTTCCCATTTTGAAACTTAGTTTGAAAATTGGTTTTGTGGATAAACCTACAACATTTTGAAAACATTGTTCTTTTCCAAAAATTGCAAACTAATTTTCAAGATTTTTTTCTTTCTTCTCCTTCCTTCTTCTTTTTCTTCTTCTTCCTTCCTTCCTCTCCTTCTTCTTCTCACCCACCGCCGCCCACCAACGCCCGCCGCCGCCGCCGCCAAACTCTCATTCTTCTTCTTCCTTCTTCTTCTTCCCGTCCTTATTTCTCCTTCCTCTTCCTTCTTCTCTTCTTCTCTCCGCTTCTTCTCATCCTCCTTCTTCCTCTCATCTTCATCACTCACAATCTTCTTCCTTTTCTTCTTCTTCCTCTTCTTCTTATTTCTCTTCTTCTGCTCTTCTTCTTCTCTCCCACCACCGCCGCCACCGCCGCCGTTGCCAAACTCTCATCTTCTTAGTCTTCCCTTCTTCTCATTCTTCTTCTTCTTCTCCTCCTTCTTCTTCTTCCTCTAAATGTCTTCTTCACCTCTTCTTCTGCATCTCTCTCTTCTCCTTCTTCTTCTCTCCACCGCCGACCACCGCACCCACCGCCACCCACCGCCGCCGTCACCAAAACTCTAATCTCTTCTTCTTCCCTCTTCCTTCTCCTTCCTTCTTCTCATCCTCCCTTTTCTTCTTCATCTTCATCATAGCGATCTGCTTCATTCTTCGTCTCTTTTTCTTCTTCCTTCTTCTTCTCTTCTTCTTCTTCTCTCTTCTTCTTCGCCGAAGGTGGCTCATTATGGGTGGCGGCGGGCGGATGGGGGTGGAATTTGTGAAATTGGAGAAAGAGTGAAAGGGGGGAGGAAATGAAGGGAAAAAAAAAAAAAATTTGCCCAATATTTTTTTTAAAAAAAACTTGTTTTGAAACCCATGTTTCTTTCAATTAGTTTGAAACCAAAATATTTTCAAAATTTGTTCCCAAACTTGTTTTGAAAATGGGGAAAAGAACAGGCCCTTAGTCTCTAGGGCTACAATTTAGACACCTTCAACACACGCAACTCCACAGTATTCAATAGTGAGACATGGAAGATAGCATTTCATTCATGGTTGTCTGGGCCGGACCGGACGTTGAACCGGTGAGGCTAAGGGTTCGCTCGAACCGGGGGTTCGACTGGTTGAGTTGGGGTCTAACCGGATGACGTCATATATATATATATATATAATATATAAATAATATATTAATGATTAACATGCTTTAATTTTATTATTTGTAACATTAAAATTTTTTTTTTACAACAATTATATGTTTTTGCAAATTTACAACTAAGTTAACATGAAGATTCATTATTATAAAACCCAATAAGTAAATCAACTATAAAATATTTCTATTTTCTATTAAAAATATTAAAATTATATTACTACATTTTATTAGACAAAAAAAAGGATAAAATTTGATGTAAAAAAAATTTAACGTATTTTAAGTTAATACATGAATAAATTAAACAAATTTTAATTGAACTGAAAACAACTATAAAAATTATGATAGTATTAATTTATAAATAGCAAGGAATTACAATAAAATTAACATTAGTTTGGATGGTCCAATTTATAGATTGTTAGAAAGTTCATGATTCATATAAAAATGAGTTAAAACAATAAGTTAAACAAAAGTTAACAATGGTATAGTGGTAAGTACTCATGTTTCTATGTGAGTGACTAAGGTTCAACTCCCATTGATAGCAAAATTTTGCAAAAATTGTCAAATATTGAAAAAAAATAAAAAAAAACCCTATTCGGGCGGGTCGGGCCGAGAACGGTTTTTTAAAGTTCCGGTTTTTTCCATGTCTTGAACCGGTAGGGGTGCCGGTTTGCGGCTGGACCGGTCCGGCCCAGACAACACTGATTTCATTACAGCAAGATTAGGTTTTTTTTTTTTTTTTGCCCCCCTATTCCACAATTCGAATATACAAGTATAATTTTTTTTTTCTTTTTTCATTTCGGTCGTCGTATCGCAGTTGTAATTAGCTTGATCTACTAGTCAATAGTTAACCAAAGTTGTCTACAGCAGAATAAAATAAAATAAACTACTAGATTTCAGCTTTCAATGGATTAACATGGAGTTTTAAAATTGCCAATTGTAATTCCATTTAGGAATATTAATAGTAGTTGAAAAATTAAACCTTTTTTGATAGGAAATAATGGTTGTAATAGGCTATTGCACGAAATAATATATAGTAGCAAATTAATGAACCACAAAGGAAAATTGTTAGAAGAAACATGAAGTGATCAGTAATAAGTGAACTTTTAATTATTGCTTAGGGAAAATTGCACTTCTGATTTCTTTTCTATACCCTCGTTACACTTTTGGTCCATCTTCTTCACCTCGTTGCACTTGTGTCCATCCTCTTTCATGTGTTGGCAGTTTTAGTCCCTATAACCAGTTGAAGCCCTATTTACGTGTCATTTTGAGGTAATTGTGTTAAACTTTGTGATTTTACTGCAAGAATCAAGTTAAAATAATTTCAAATTTAGCAAATCTGAGACTTAGTCTTTATTGTTAGATGGATTAATATTTGACCTAGTCCTTTATCATATCCTTAGTTGTTGAGATCTTTACAAGTGTTGAGTGATTATTCTGAAGTTAGTATTTTCTGTATTCTATTTAAGATGTGATGATGCACAATAAATGATGAACACAATTGAGTTTCCTGCAATTTTCTATATTGTATTCTTCCTAATTTATATTTGTCCAATAGTGGTATCAGAGCCTTCTTGATCTTAAGGGCATGTGTCATAAAAGAGAGTGAGGTCGACAATATTTTTCAATCAATAAACAACAATTCCAGCATCATGCCTAGCAATTTTCTTGCTAATCCTCCCCTTTCAATTGCAAAAATTATCAAATTTGGGCTGTAAAAATGAAAACCTTCCTAGAAGCTAGTGACCTTTGGGAGATAGTTGTTACTAATCAACTACAACTTCATGAAGTTCCCTCTATCGCTTAGTTGAGGTAACATAGAGCTGCAAAAAAGAAGAAAAGCAAAGCTTTGACTTACATTTATACTACACTTTTAGATGAAGTGTTCACAAGAATCATGAATTGTGAGACTCCAAAAGAGGGTTGGGATACTTTGAAACTAGTGTTCCAAGGCAATGATAGAACTCGTCAAATGCAAGTATTGAATTTTAGGAGACAGTTTGAGCTACTGAGGATGAAAGAATGTAAGAACATTCAAGAGTACTGGAACAGACTCTTGAATGTTGTCAACAAAATTCGGTTGATTGGCGAAGAACTCTCAGATCAAATGGTAGTGCAAAAGGTTCTTTTTAGCCTACCCGAAAGATTTGAAGCAAAGATATCTTCTCTTGAAGATTCAAAAGATCTTCTCAGATTACCTTGGAGGAGTTGGTGAATACATTGCCAGCACAAGAACAAAGAAGAGCTATTCGCAAGAAGGAGATGGCTGAAGGTGCTTTGAAAGTAAAAGAAAATTGCCAAAACAAAGACAAGGATGATAGGGAGAGTGCTTACAATGGGAAGTGTAAAAAAGTGGCTTTTCCTATGTGTCAATATGGTAAGAAAACTAATCATTTGGAAAACTATTGTTGGTTTAGGCCTGATATTCAATGCAGGGCATGCAATCAATTTGGTCATATGGAGAGAGTGTGTAGAAACAAGCAAGAACGACAACAAGCTCAGGTGGTGAATCAACAACAAGAAAAAGAATTATTTTTGTCATCTTGTTTTGCAGAAAATTCCACCAACGTAGATTGGTTGATTGACAGTGGATGTACACACCACATGACGAACAATGAGTCATTATTCAAGGAACTTGACAAGACATACATTTCTATGGTAAGAATTGGAAATGGAAGGTATATTGAGGTAAAAGGCAAAGGTAAAGTGACTGTTAAAGCAATTCAGGAATAAAGGTGATCCCTAATGTCTTATATGTGCCTGAAATTGATAAAAATCTGTTAAGTGTTGGACAACTACTTGAGAAAAATTGCTCTGTAATGTTCAAAAATAAGGCTTGTTTAATTTATGATCCAAAAGGAGTAGAGCTCTTTGCAATTCAAATGAAAAGGAAAAGCTTTTCTTTGGAGCTATTACAAGTTGGTGTAGAAATAAATTCAGATATGACGATGGATCATGAAATCCCAAATAATCAATAGCAACCTAAGATGAACCTAAGAGGGGGAGGGGGTGAATTAGGTTCTTGACCCTTTAAAAATATTTTTTCTACAAAGAAGATCAACTTTGAAAAACCATTTTCAAAGATAAGTTTTAAAACAAATTTAAAACTAGATTTATAAGTGAGGTGTGTGATTAGTGATTTGCAAAACATGAAAGCAAATAAACAAGAAGCAAGACGCCAAATTTATAGTGGTTCGAATTCCCCTTGAATCCTACTCCACTCCCCAAGTTCTACAACTTGAGATTCCTAATTCTCTGGAAACACTTAAAGGAGTGTTTCAATCCCTTACACTTGCTTAACTCTTTCTCAAGAGATTAAGACTTTTTCCTTGCCTAATCTAGCTCTAGATTTAGGACTTTACCCCTTTGCTTAATCCAAATTCTTGGATTAAGACTCCCTTGCCTAAGGCTGGCAATGGATCTTTTGCCCCATCCTTCTGCAGGGATTTTAGGTCTTACTCAAGACTCCCTTTCCTTAGCTATTAGGACTTTACAAATGCCACTACTACAAAAAGGGCTTTCAATGGCGGTTTTTAAGGGCTTTTAACGGCGGTTTTTGGCCTTTTTGAATCGTCATCTATCTGGCAACCGTAGAAAGTTAGCGGACTTTCTACAGCGGTTCCGAACCGCAGTAGAAAGTGGTCACTTTCTACGGCAGTTCGGAACCGCCGTAGAAAGTCACCACTTTCTACGGCAGTTCTTCCCTACAGCCTTAGAAAGTTACCACTTTCTATGGCGGTTTATAACTAAACCGCCGTAGAAAGTCTGAGATTCAGACCCAAACCGCGATAGAAAGTGAGAAATTTCTCTGGTTTAAAAGCAAAACCAAGCTAAAAGTTTAAAATTAATACAAATATCACCAAGATACAAGTTGAAATTGCTATTATATTACAGGGGCATAGCCAAAAATATTTGTACAACTATAATATCAACAAGTTTCATTTCAATCCATTAACTACGGCTAATGCTCCACAATATAACTAGCGCATATTTTTCTCATAGCATCTATATCCACATTGCTTAATGGAGTGCGGTCGAGCTTGAAGTACTACAACAGAGTATAAATTCAAACGTAATTGAGTAGCAAAATGAAATACAGTCAAATAAGTTATGAGAAATCAAATACCTTTTCGAGTGCCAATGTGTCAGATTTCACTGCGATTTGGTACATGTAGTGCATGACATAGTAGCCACACTCCCAGTTCGACGTTTGCTTTTTATGCTAATGAATATTACTATACGAGTTAGAAGATCATACAATTGTATACAAACACAT
Source organism: Leptodermis oblonga (assembly GCA_016801395.1). Taxonomy (NCBI): domain Eukaryota; kingdom Viridiplantae; phylum Streptophyta; class Magnoliopsida; order Gentianales; family Rubiaceae; genus Leptodermis; species Leptodermis oblonga. Next base: position 16,125,439 of record CM028751.1, on the reverse strand, counting down.
CGTTGAATAAAAAATTCAATAAGAACCAATTTTAACTACTACTCCATTCAGGTTGCATATGCACATTTCTAGGCAATCCTAAGAAAGCTTGATGATTAAACATCACCCTATAAAAATGAAAGTGGAATGAAAGTAATTAGCAACATATGTATATATGATTGGCATTAGAAATTATATATGCATTCACTACTACAAAAATGACTTTTAATGGCGGTTTTTTAGGGCTTTTAATGGCGGTTTTCGGCATTTTTGAACCGCCATCTATCCGGCAGCTGTAGAAAGTTTACGAACTTTCTACGGCGGTTTGCTTAGGAACCGCCGTAGAAAGTTGGCCTTCTACGGCGGTTTTGAAAAAACCGCCATAGAATGTCTACTTTCTACGGCAGTTATTTTCAAAACCGCCGTAGAAAGTCTACTTTCTACGGCGGTTCCTATCTTCAAAACCGCCGTAGAAAGTCTACTTTCTACGGTGGTTCCTAAGCGAACCGCGGTAGAAAGTTAACTTTCTACGGCGGTTTTGAAGATAACCGCCGTAGAAAGTACCAAAATTGTAAAAAAAAAAAAAATTAATATTTCATTTTTTCTCTACATTCAAAAAATATATATCAAAAACAGCAAGAACAGCCTTAGAAAGGTTTTGATATATATATATATATATAATTTCAACTTTATTCAAAATATATATATCAAAAAACTTCCATGCTAATAAACGAACAACCACCAAACTTCACAAAATTTTTGCGTGCATCCATTAAATTCTAATTAATTTAATCATTAACAACAAGAACAATACAATAATCACCGATATAACACTAATCAAACCCGAATTTATCATTCATCACCTCACCAAACCCGAATTAACACTAATGATAAACCCTAGGCCAATCACAATAATCAAGTAACAATAAAATTTGTAAAGCTTAAATAAAGTTGAAACTATTCAATATTACCTTTTATGATTTGAAGCCCCACAACAAGGACCGATTGTGGTGAAATTATGATGGGGGATTAACTCCAAGTGGTGGGTGATGGCCGATTAAGAAACCATCTCCGGAGTTGGGTGACGGCGGATCTTGTTATCAACGCCGCCGAAAGAACGTCTTCGAGGGAAGACAAGAGAAAAAACAGACGGAGAGAGGATGGGCGTCGGCAACGAGAGAACGCTTCGGTTTGCTGGAGATGGAAACAGGGGCAAGCCGTAGATGGCTGGAGATGGAAACAAAGGGAAACCCTTAAAATTCAAACAAAATCAAGTTTCTATGGCGGTTTTTATTAAAAACGCCGTAGAAATGGACTTTCTATGGCCGTAGAAATGGACTTTCTATGGCGGTTATTAATTAAGACCGCCATAGAAAGTAACTTTTTATGGCGGTTATGAAGAAACCACCATAGAAAGTAAGACCGCCATAGAAAGTAACTTTTTATGTCGGTTATGAAGAAACCGCCATAGAAAGTAACTTTCTATGGCGGTTTTAATTACAACCGCCGTAGAAAGTCCATTTCTACGGCGGTTTTAATAAATCCACCGTAGAAAGCCCGCAATTGTGAATTCCAGCCCGTTCCTTTATTCCTATTAATTTCTAGTTTTTCTTTTTTTGTAAATTAACCCCCAAACTTTTTTAAATTTAATAATAAATATGTATTTTACTATTTATCAATTTTTATAGTAAAATTTATCATATTTATTAATTATACGGCGGTTAGAAATACAATTGTTTGGAAAGAGACTTTCTACGGCGGTTAGAAATAAAACCGCCGTAGAAAGGGACTACGGCGGTTTTATTTCTAACCGCCGTGGAGGAAGTCGCTTTCTACGACGGTTTTATATAGAACCACCATAGAAAGTCCGTACTTTCTTTTTAATGGCGGTTTTGGTCTTTCCACCGTTAAAGCACCGCCGTAGAAAGTCCATTTTGTAGTAGTGATTCTAACATTAGTTAATATATATAACTCACTCGTCCATAAGTATTACTGCCTCCTCTTTTTGTGGGTTTTGTAAATAATCAAACCAGTACACAACCTTTTCAATCGGTCAAATGGCTATAAGCATCCAATGTCCACTGCAAACCAAAAATTTAATGACCTCAGATCTTTAAATCAGTGTTTATTAAAAATTAGAAAAGCGCTTACAGTGTTTACCTCTGATGATACGGCACCAGATAAATTTCTTTATTCCGATCCTTCAAGTTTCATGCAATGTAGTGTACCCTATCTTCATATGTGTTTCCTAGTGCCGTGACATGATCAGCTGAGAGAAACCCTATCCCCTCCGGTCATTCCTTCACCCAAATCATGTAAAAGCTCTAGAGAGAATATATTATCATACATCATTGGTTAGTCTAGGTACATGGAATGCATACTATATATAACAATAATCTGAAATAGGTTATATAATTAAGTGGAAACTCACTTGGTGAACAATTGCATCAAACAGTTTGTGACCATGTTTTCTCTTGACAATAATTCACGGACTTCCATGCGATCCATCGCAATAGGATGATCCACACCTATGATATCTCTTGTCAATTGAAATAAGAAGCAATTGAAGTTTGAATCTTTCTCTATTCGGAGTTGTAACTCGTGCAGTGGATCAGATGTCAAAGAGGATGTCATTTCATTAGAAGTGGTCGAAGAAGATTTTATATCATCCATAGATTTCAAACAACCTTTTTTTTCTTTTTTAAACATTTATCCACCTAACACCATTTGAAATAACATTAAATATACAAAACGGTATGAAGTAATTCACAAATAAATGTAAGAATATACCTGTTTTACGGCATCGGGAATAAGCTCAATCAAATGTATAGGTCATTCCACGAAAAAGGATTGGGACATTCACCACAATTGAAGCCTCTTCCTCAGGAAATGGATTGGGACATTCCCACAATTGAAGCCCTTCCTCAGGAAATGGTAGCGGGGCAAAGTCATCATATGAAATTTTAATTGTAACCCTCGCGCAACCTTTCCTTACCTCGTGGCCGTGGTGCTTTCTTTGCTTATAAACATTTCCCTTGGCCACAAGCTTACGTCTCTTGCATGTATCCTCAGAGATGAACAGATGACATTCACACCCGTCCTGAGATAATAGGCAAGCAAATTAACATTATTGAACTATTTCCGCTAACTTCAAAAACCAAGTGTAATCATGAAAAGCAATATCAAGCTTCTTTAGCAGTGACAATATGAAAGAAATTATACAAACAAATATGACAGACATAAATGTACTTTAATTAACTTGTATTCGCCTAAAGAACTCACATATTCCAAGTTTGTTGCAATAGGGCTATTCTGAACCTCATTCAAATTGATCGGGTCCATAGATGAAACAGGTATCGTATGTACTCAAGCAAACTTGTAGGGATAAGAGGAGAAAAATTTTGCCTACGAGGTTCTTTAGGGTGTAGCATCGAACTCACAGGGAAACATTGCTACCATGGACCTCAACATCTCTGGGGTCATTCCGGAGGTTTTGGGTTCAAGCTCTGAGCTTTGGCACTATTAAGGACAGTGGCTCTGCTGTATCATAGTCAGTCCCCATCTTAGTACATATAACCCACCATCATCTTAAGATATGTTGGACATTCATCAGCTGGGCATGGTTTTCTGAAGCTTTCTTTTAGTTAAATCTAGTTCATCTTTAAGCGACGGGCTTGTTTTCGGGAAACCTCTGTGATACGTGCCCTGGTAGAATGCGCGAACATGACCGGGGTGATCGGTCTTTCCCGTTGCTTGACAAGAATGTCATTCCTACCCTCTGCAACTTTCTCCCCTTGGACTCGCGCAAACATAGATTTTCCTAAACGTTTGCCAAAAATATGAAATGTAAATAGATCAATTATATATAGTTTTATTATGCGTAGCTTAAAGAACTGAAACATAAGAAAATGTATGGTTAAACTTACAATTTCACTTCCAACACGACCAGCCTCTGGGGTAAAGTATTCGCCTTTTTTGTTTGTGTGAGCCTATCTCCAAAGTAGATTCTGGCCTAGCCCTGCATAAGGTTCTTCCACTTTTTCTTCAGACAGACCGTCCTCTAAAAGCTTTTTCCCAGTTGCAATCAAACCCTCTTCATGCAAATTCTTCTTTAGTAGTCGATACCCACCGTGAGATAAATTATGGTAAAAAGAATTTAAAGTGGCATTCTTTTGTGCTTTTTCACGAATTGCCTAGAGAAAAATACAATGAAAAGCGATTATCCATAAACTGAGCAATTTCAAATATCCAAAACAAGAAGGAAATGAATTTCAAAACCCCACCTTCCATTCTTCTATTCGCGGTAGCCTTAAACTTAAGCCATGTTTCCATCTGGGTTCATTTGTATCAATGGGTAAACAAACAATGCATTATAATTTTGTAGAATACCTGTATTCCATCCACACTCTCTTCTTGATCTCGTCGGGAACTTTGGGCCATGATGCTATTCCATAATGTCCACTTTGCTCCGGGCCGTGAATGCTACAAATGTAATCCACTTCGTATGATAATTTTTAGGCTCATTTTTAAATTGACGAAATCTCAAGATTTTTCCCCTTCATACGCATTTCCAAAGATCGTTGCAATTTGTAGGCCCTCTACCTCTTTTAGATCTAGTATAGACCCATCTCCATTGCACTCTCCCTCATCACTATGCTCCTCATTGCGTTTTCTTTTTTGGCCATTAGCTTACCTTAAACTTCATGTAAAGACAAAGAGAAACAAGATAACATCTTTGCATTTAAGAAAAGCCTTATTTCAAAACCCACGCGCATTGAATGCTTAACCAAGGAGACAAAAAAAAGAATGCTTGTAATGTTTAAATTAAAAGGCAATGTACATTTCACAATGTCAACTATGACACTAGCATTTCACTCATTTCTACTAAGAAAAAACCAAAATATAGTGAGAAAGTAAAAGCTTAAGGAGGAGTACTTCACTCCTAAAAAATACTCTCCTTCCTAAAACAAGAGAAGTACTTTGTGCTTTTGCAATAAGAAGCTTTACATTGATGCAAAGATAGCCTCACTTTCATAGATAGGGCATTCATGACATTAAACCAAGGGAGCACATCTTCAACTCAACCACAAAGATTAACCTCCTTGCCAGTAAAGAGAAACACTAAATCGCATAATGTAAAAGATTTAAGGAGAAGAACCATTTCAAACTCTACATTTATAAAAAATAAAAAAAATCCCCTCATCACGGAAGAACGACTCACAAAGCATATTTCACGCATTTCAAACAAGATAAGGAAAAGCGAAGAGGAGATAGTGATATTTGCAATACACAAGTGCCATTATCCAACTTAAACAAAGGGCCCCAAAAAAGTGGACTTATAAAGGGTACCATTGATAAAGTACTTCACATTTCACAACCACAACTAATGAGAAAAATCATGTCTACTAAAGGGAAAAACAAAATATAGGGAGAAAGGTAAAAGCTTAAAGGAGGTGACTTCTCTCTTAAAAAATACTCTCCTTCCCTAAAAACAAGAAAAACTACACTCAACAGGTACTTTGTGCTTGTACAATAAAGATGCTTTACATTGATGTAAAGATAGCTTTACTTTTAATATATAAGGGGCATTCAAGACATTAAAACAAGGGAGCCCCAAAGAAGGAACCCTATAAAGCTCAACAACCAAGCATTTTCTTCATTATCACTAAAGGAGGAACACTAAATTGACTAAGAACCGAAATCAAACACCAATGTTCTCAAATTAATCAAGCAAAACCGAAATCAACATTGTGATTCTCATCTTAGTGAAGGAAAACCGAATTGAAAGGGTACTTAATTGAAATCCCAATCAAACACCTAGGTTCTCAACTTATGTAGGACAAAACACGAAATTCAACAACCAAACCAATTCAACCGACAATCGATAAATCCCAAAGCAATCCAGTCATTCATCACTAGCATTAAACCCGAAATCAACATTATATTGTGCACAAAAACCCTAGTCCAATAGGAAGTAATTACAAAATGGAAGGTAACATTGCAAAAGCTTTAAAATGCAAGCATAGAAGTTGGCTAAACCTTATGTAGGATTGCACTCCTACATCCAAGGCCGAAAATATTGTTGGGGAAAATGGAAGAAATGGTGGCCACTGCCCCGCGACACACAAAGATCGAACCTTGGTCCTCAAGGACCGATCAGCACGCTAAGCAGCCGCCGGGAAGTGCAGGAAAGGGGCGGAGTTCGACGAGTCGCGCCGGCGACGGGTCCCGGGCGCGACGAAACCGAACCGAGGGAAACAGGGGAGAAGCAGGGGAGAAGAAGGGGAAAAGAATAAGGAAAAGAGAGGTCTAAGTTCAAATATTTTGAACTTAGACCGGCAGGTTGGTTCTACGGCAGTTCAACCGAAAACCGCCGTAGAACCAACTTTCTACGGCGGTTCAAAGTGAAACCGCCGTAACCTTTCTACGGCGGTTTCACTTTGAACCGCCATAGAAAGTTGGTTCTACGGTTGTTTTCGTTGAACCGCCGTAGAATGTTTGGTTCTAAGGCGATTTTTCGTGAACCGGCGTAGAAGAGGGGGAAAAAATTGGAGCCAATTCCCACGTGGGCATATTTTGCTATTAATTTTTTGTTTTTCATTTTCATAAATTAACCCCACAATTTTGTAAATATAATATCACATACCCAATTTACATTATATTTGTTAATTATGTACAGAAGCTCGACTTTTATGAACCATTTAATAATTAAATTTCAAATTTTTCCTTGAACCATTTGCATTTAAATTTCACTATTACACAATAATTATAGGTAAAAGATCAAAATTAATAAATTTCGTAAATTTACATGTAAGTTTCGATAAAGTAATAAGCTTCATTATCTTCCCTAAATTTTCTTCGTTTTCGCCTTGGGCGAACGGGATAAAATAATCAAATCGATAAATGCATTAAGTAAGTAGTATAAGAAAAATTAATGCTTAAGGGCCCTTTCGTAAAAAAAAAGAAATACTTACTGGACTTTATTAGCTATATATATATTTATATTTATATATATATATTTGCAATTAAGGACGATAATATTAATCAAATATGTATAGTGAAATACATTAAATTTAGTATGTTGCAAAATATAATGTATTTTATTTACTTGCACTGGTTGATCATTATTAAATTGCATATCCAATATTATAGGGGAATACAGGGGAGAAGCAGGGGAACTGTGGGGAAATTAGAGATATTAGACCAACAAATTTGAATTTAGACTAGCGGTTTATTCTATGGTAGTTCAAGGAAGAACCGCAGTAGAAAATACTTTCTACGGCGGTTCAAACTGAAATCGCCGTAGAAAATCCAATAAATCCTTATACTCATTCCTGTAGAGGACCCAATCATTTGGGCAAGCGTGGATCTTCTTATACTCCATTCCCATTGGACACAATATTTTTTTCGCCTCATAAATTCGATCTGGAAGTTCATTATCTTCTGGAAGCATATCTTTCAATACCCTCAATAAGGCTGTAAAACTAGTATCTGACCACCTATTTGCCGTTTTCAAATTAAACAACTTCAAAACACTAGACAAGCGTGTATATCTAGTGCAACCGTTGTATAAAGGCTTCTCATTGTCACCCAAAATGGAAGCAAGAACTTCCTGTTTATCAGCAAAATCCTCGGCCACATCCTCAATCATGTCATCTAATCAATCTCTAGTAATCCCATCATCTCCTTTTGCATGAGATTTTCTTTGCTCAGGTAAACTATCAATATTTTCACCATGCCAAATCCACAATTTATAAGAAGGATCAAATCCGTTCCGATATAAATAGAATCTTATTGTATCTGAGTTATCAAACCGCGCACCATTTTTACAAGCTTTACACGGACATTGGACATACTTTGTATTCTTATAAGCCAATTCAATGAAATTCTCAACTTCTTTCGCATAAAAATCGGAGGTCCGATCACCATACAACAAGATATTTCGATCCATGCGTAACTAACACCTTGAAATAATTAAAAAAACCAAATAATAATTCAACAAACAATGTAGAAAGTATCAAGTTGCATGCTTGTCTTAGCACATGTCATACTAATGTTACTCGTATAATCAAAACTAATATAATACCTCAATGAAAAAAATAATGCATAACCAACACATGCGCAATAGACATAATCAAATGAAGAAGAACCCATAAGTTTTTCATTTATGCATTTTATCAAACACATGCAATGCATAAAAAAATAATCCAAAAACTATAAGTAGTGCTAATTATATGAACATCATGCATCCAATAAAAACCAAATACTATAAATCAAATCACATCACCAACAAACTACATAGTATAACTAAATAGGGTTCCACAATACTAAGGTTCACCATATATATGGATTGTAACTTAATTTTCAGTACTCTACCATAAATAAAAATAAATTCAATATACACATATCTAAAGTACAAGAATAAGCAATTACTCAGAAATTTTAGAAGTTTCAAACCTTGAGGTGGTAAATTTTAGCTTCAAATGACGATTCTTTACATCAAACGTGCAAAACCGTAGTAGAAATTTGGAGAAGAAGACTTTCGGCCGCGATATGGAGATACACGTTGTTATTTAGGGTTAAATACGTCAATACAATGGCAGTTATCATATAAACCGCCATAGAAAGGGACCTTCTACGGCGGTTAATTGAATCCGCCGTAGAAAGGGACTTTCTACGACGGTTTTCTTATAAACCGCAGTAGAAAGTCCCTTTCTACGGCGGTTTGATTATAACCACCGTAGAAAGGGCGGCTTGATTATAACCGCCGTAGAAAGTCCCTTTCTACGGCGGTTTTAAAATAAACCGCCGTAGAAAGTCTGTATTTCTTTTATAACGGCGGTTTTCTCTTTTCCGCCGTTAAACCTCTATTTTGCAGTAGTGTGCCTAAACTCAACCCCTTGAGATAGGACTACTCCTTCTCTTCTTGCTCCCTTTTACATCAGGCTAACTCTTAATCAAGAGTTTAGGACTTTGCCTCACTTACAAGATGTCTACAATACTTACTCAAGTGTTTAGGACTTCTCTCAATGTGTTTACAAAGTAGGAAATTAGTGCTATGAAAATAGCTAACTATTCCAATGAAGAAATTCTAGTCTAGCCTAAATTTGAAATAAATTTCTAGAACTTTGAAATGATCTTTTGAGAGCTTTTTAACACTTAAGATTGAGCATAAAATGGATGGAGAGAGGTGGAGTAAGTCTTCATGAAGTGGGGGTATTTACAGGAGAAGAGAACCCTTGAAAAAGTGCAAAAAAAGGCAAAATGGGAGCCTCCCAAAGCTCCTGCGACAGGGCCCTGCGACAATTGCAAGTGTCACAAGGCTAGCGCCATAGGCTAGCATTGCCCGAGCAGCTCGCCATTAGCCTTTGTCGGCGCTTGATTTGACATTTATTCATTTGCTTGCCGTTTCTTCATTTTAACTCTGTTTTCTTCGCCGTTTTTTGCGTTGGATCACCTTGAACTCTTCTTTTTATTTTTTGACTTAGAAACACCGTGGGTCCCACCTAGGGATATGCTCGGGATGTGTTTTTCTTCTTTCTTCATTTGCTTGTTGTTTCTTCGTTTTAGCTCATTTTTCATTGCCCTTTTTTTGCATCGGTTCTTCCATAAATATTTCTCTACATTTTCTCACTTAGAAGAACTGTTAAATTAATTCTCATATTTGTTAACTTATCAATCAAAATAAGGATTGAGACCAACCGGGTCTAAAAGATCAAATGGAAGTGATTGAAACCATTCCAAAAAGTGGACTAGCTATTGTTAGTCTAAATGAAGATAGCAAGACAATTTCTAAAGATGTTAAATATGATATTACCATACTTGAGTTGACCAGTTATGAGGAAGACAAAAAAGACTTGGAGTGGATTGTAAAAATAGAGAAGGAGGAGAGTAGGCATGAACACACAACTCTTATAAGCTTGCAGGATTTTTTAGTGAATGTGATGATGTTTGTGTGAAGAATTATTGCAGTGAAATCCTAAGGAGGACTGTTAAACTTTGTGATTTTATTGCAAGAATCAAGTTAAAATAATTTCAGATTTAGCAAATCTAAAACTTAGTCTTTATTGTTAGATGGTTTAGTATTTGACTTAGTCTTTTATCATATCCTTAGTTGTTGAGATTTTTAAGAGTGGTGAGTGATTATTCTGAAGTTAGTATTTTCTGTATTCTATTTAAGAGGTGCTGATGTACAATAAATGATGAACACAATTGAGTTTCCTGTAAATTTCTATATTGTGTTCTTCCTAATTTATATTTGTCCAACAAAATGGGTAAATTTTAAAATTATATTTTGACCCCCAATTACTTATAAAATTAGCTACAACCAGTTATAAGGATTAAAATTGCCAAAATATGAAAGAATAAGGACCACAAGTGCAACAAGACAAAGAAGAGGGACCAAAAGTGTAATAAAGGTATAGAAGAAGGATAAAAAGTGTAATTTTTCCTTATTGCTTATTCAAAAAAATATATATAATAAATAAGAAGTACTTAATCAATTGAAAGTTTGAATTTTCATTATCAAACAACTCAAAAAATAGTTATTTTAAAACAAATTATAATTTTAAGCATTAAACGGTGTTATTAAACATCCCTTAGTAACAATTTTTGAGCATAATTGTATACTAATACGTGTAATTCTCCTCAGACTTGGAGTTGTTACCTTGCTGCAAAAATACTGCAGTAACTTCCATGTTCCCTCCTTTGACTAAGTCCCTTAACTAAGTCATCTCTCTGTTTAGCCGCTTAAAGTTGTTACCAGGATTTACTGGTCCATTAGTTAGGATTTGTGTTAGTGCTATTGCTATTTCCATGCATTAGGTGATGTAGAACCAAGTATAAATAAAAACTTGGCTGCAGACTTATTGGCATGGAATAAATAAAACAGTATTACTTCTTTGATCTGACATTGATAGTATCGGTGGTATCAGAGCCAGCCTTTCCTTCCTTGCTTCCTCTGCCATGGATACCCGTGGCCGTACGAATGCCGAATTCAAGACCGAGGTCAGTAAGGTTTTGGCTCGTCATGAGTCTAATTTTGACCAACTAAATTCCAGCACACAAGGCGTACTTACCTAGCTGCAAAACCTCACCACTCGGATCGATGGCTTGCCGCCATGACCCCACCGCTGACCCCCTCTTGAGATAAATCCCTTCACCACTACTGCTGAACCCAACTCCCACGCCAAACTCCAGTTTCCTCTATTTTCAGGAGAAGACCCGAATGGATGGATTTATAAAGCAGAATAGTACTTTGCTTTTGTCTTCATCTCCACCGAACGGCAAATCCCGCTAGCCTCTTTCCACCTTGATGGAGAAGGCCTACAGTGGCTCCGCTGGATCAACAAGAGGAGAGACCCACCACCACCAACCAATTGGCTGCATTTACTGCCGCCTTGCTACTCTGTTTCGGCCCAACAAAGTTTGAAAACCCCTCAGAAGCCCTAACAAGGCTCCGGCAAACATCCACGGACACGGTATATCAAAGCTCATTTGAGCGACTTTCAAATCAAATCGACAACGTCCCGTAAGCATTCCTCATCGGAAGCTTTCTCGCCGGACTCAAGGACGAGATTTTGTTTGACGTAAAAGCCAAGCAGTCAAAGTCCTTGTCAGAAACGATTGGCCTCGTGCGACTATTCGAGGAACGTCTCCATTCAACCCCAGCTGTCCAAATACCCGAACTGTTAGGGGCACCTCCAACGACCAAACCTACACTGGAACAACCGTCCAACACAGCCTACCGTATGTTATCACATAGGACACCCAAGAACGACGGGACAAGAACCTATATTACTACTGTGACGAGAAATACACTCGTGGGCATCGTTGCTGCCGGCCCTAGCTCTTCATGATGATAGCCGCCGACGAACAACCGGACATGGATCTCGAGTCTCCCGATGACAAATCCCCGGAGATTTCCTTCCATCCTTGAGGACAAGGATGTTGCCAAGGGGGGGGCGGGCTGATACGTGTAATTCTCCTCAGACTTGGAGTTGTTGCCTTGTTGCAAAAGTACTGCAGTAACTTCCATGTTCCCTCCATTGACTAAGTCCCTTGACTAAGTCATCTCTCTGTTTAGCTCCTTATAGTTGTTACCAAGATTTACTGGTCCATTAGTTAGGATTTGTTTTAGTGCCATTGCTATTTCCATGCATTGGGTGATGTAGAACCAAGTATAAATAAAGACTTGGCTGGAGACTTATTGACGTGGAATAAATAAAACAGTATTACTTCTTTGATCTGACATTGATCGTATCATATACCTTGTACATTAGATATGGACATGGTGAATCCCTTGAAAACTCGTGCAAAGAAAATGGTAACTTTTCAATAATTAACCACAAAGGAAACTAAACCAAAAAAAAAAAAAAATCCACAATGGGAACTTTTCCTTCGTTCTCCAAAACGTTTGCTATTAGAGAAGTCAATTGCGTCCAACATTCAAACAAATCTTTTAATCCATAACTCACTCCATATAATAGGGAAACATTATAATCCCTTTATGAAACTATTCAATCACTGAATAATGACTTATGCAACTACTTATACAATTACATTAGCAATACATCATAAATTAGTTGAATGATTCCGTGGTAAAGTTACCTTCAGGTAATAGATAAGCTATTAGTAATTCTTAGATGTTAATTCAATAGGAATAACTAAAATCGGGTTTTCCTAATTCTTAAGGCTATTAACTTGGTTAATAGTTGACGATGCCTTACGGCCTATTCCTTGTTAATTAGAGTAGCAATTATGTGTATGCCGATTCACGGTAATTGTCGATAAAGTAAGGGGAGATTAGGTTATGTCTGTGCGGATTCACGGTATTCTATAACTGGTTGATGACATGCTATTTAACATATTATTGAGTTGATGATTAACATGCACATGATTATTGTGATTTACATATTGCTGGAATACTTCATTAAATTTGATTAATCTATATTCTTCTTAAGTTTTAGTAGTTTTTATACACAATTACTTTTAAAGTCTCTCTAAGCAAATCGAAGGTGGCTGCAAATCGAAATAGTTTGGAATAAATAGGTTTTCGTGATTTTAAGCATTCCTTTCTCTGTGGGATCAAATCTGTTATCATTATCCTACTTTTAGTTATTATTATAGGTTTTATACAATACTTATATTGTATTTGATAGGGCTAATGACAGTCCTATCATATATCAGGTGGAAAGTGTGAAATTCTAGGAAATATATATGGTTTGGGATTAGTAGTCTCTTATTTAACTTTTAAAGAAATGCGTTAAATTTTGAGGTATGACCACTAATATTGAAGATGGTCACTATCCTTATTCAATAATTGAGTATGCACGGCACGGGCACAACGCTCAATGTTTGAATGTACATTGTTGATGGCTGCATTATGATGATTGGTAAAGTTGTTTGGGGCAATGCAAAATATGAGAATCGCAGAATAAATAAATAATTAAAATTAAACATGATGCAAAAATGTCACTATTGTGATATATATATATATACAGAATAAATAAATAATTAAAATTAAACACGATGCAAAAATGTCACTATTGTGATATATATATATATATATATATATATTCGATCGTGTAAAGTATGGAACTTCCTATATGAATATATGAATCTTCCCATGCAAACACAGCCACGGAATTGGACATCATTTTGGGAAAATCAAAAAATAAAAATATGAATTGAGTTTTTTTAAGATAAAGAGTGTATATAATTTTGAATTCTTAATTAATCTTCTTAAAATAAATTTTGAGGATACGTTGGATTAAGCAATTCTAAACCACTATATGTACAGTATAATGTTTTTATTTTCGTAGTTTTTAATAATTTAGTACTGTATATATACCTCCTTCATTAGATTTATTGTATTACAAAACACATTTTAATAGTACAAGAAAAAGGATTTTTTTCCCCAAATATTTATTTTGGACACATATAAATACAAAAATAATCAAAAAAAATATAAAATTCCCAAAGTATAAAAAACGAAGTTGGGAGATTCGTTTTCATCTGAAAACGAATTTCCCAACTTCGTTTTCTTTAAGAATAACAAAAAAAAAAATCCTTCAAGAAAACGAATTCCATGAATTCGTTTCTTCCTTATTTTTTTTAATTAATTTCAAATTAATTTTTTCCTTTTTTTTATTTATTAATTTCATTAATTTATTATTTATTAATTTCATTAATTCAACTGAAATTTTAATTTGTAATTTAATAAAATTTTAGAGGAAGTAATTTATGGTATTTTTTGAAATGGTGGTCAATTACCTCTGTCTTCTTTATTCTCTCCATTTTCTATATTATCGCGTCTGCCTAATCCCACTAGTATTCCCTATGCAAGCTCATTTAAACTAAAAACAATTAAAAATGGAAACATCAATATCGGCCTAATGTTATTTCTTTTTGAGAGAAACGAATTTATGAGTTTTGCTTTTAACGGAATTAATTATTTTTAAAACATAAATGCGTGACTAAATTTTGAAAGATAAATAAATTCCCCAAATTCATTTATATGGAGATTTTATGTATTTCAAAAAATGCCGTAAATTACTTCCTCTAAAATTTTATTGAATTACAAATTAAAATTTCAGTTATATAATTATGTTTTGCCTTTTTTTTTATTTTTATAACAACTCAAAAACGAATTCCATGCATTCGTTTTCTTCGTTTTTGTTTTTTAGTAACTTCATTAATAAACGAATTCCATAATTAATTTTTTCTTTTTTTGCTTTTTATTAATTTCATTAAGAAACGAATTCCACTAAAATGATTTTTAAAATAAATAAAAATAATTATATTTAAACGAATTTTAAAAAAATTAAATAATTATTTTCATTGAAAACGGTTCACCAACATGTTTCTAAGTTTTTATTCATTTTTAAAAAATAAATATCATTTAATGAAAAATGAATTTTAGGGTTTTCGAAACGAACCCCCGTAAATCGTTTTTGAATTGTTATAAAATAAAAAAAAAAGGCAAAACATAATTATATAACTGAAATTTTAATTTGTAATTCAATAAAATTTTAGAGGAAGTAATTTACGGCATTTTTTAAAATACATAAAATCTCCGTATAAATGAATTTGGGGAATTTATTTATCTTTGAAAATTTAGTCACGCATTTATGTTTTAAAAATAATTAATTCCGTTGAAAACAAAACTCATAAATTCGTTTCTCTCAAAAAGAAATAACATTAGACCGATATTGATGTTTCCATTTTTAATTGTTTTTAGTTTAAATGAGCTTGCATAGGGAATACTAGTGGGATTAGGCAGACGCGATAATATAGAAAATGGAGAGAATGAATAAGACAGAGGTAATTGACCACCATTTCAAAAAATGCCGTAAATTACTTCCTCTAAAATTTTATTAAATTACAAATTAAAATTTCAGTTATATAATTATATTTTGCCTTTTTTTCATAACAACTCAAAAATGAATTACGGGGGTTCTTTTGAATTAATGAAATTAATAAATAAAAAAAAGAAAAAAATT
This sequence comes from Leptodermis oblonga, assembly GCA_016801395.1. Classification (NCBI taxonomy): domain Eukaryota; kingdom Viridiplantae; phylum Streptophyta; class Magnoliopsida; order Gentianales; family Rubiaceae; genus Leptodermis; species Leptodermis oblonga. Next base: position 16,109,957 of record CM028751.1, on the reverse strand, counting down.
AATTTGAAATTAATAAAAAAAAATAAGGAAGAAACGAATTCATGGAATTCGTTTTCAAAGAAAACAACTTCCATGAATTCGTTTTCTTGAAGGATTTTGTTTTTTTTTTTTTTTTGTTATTCTTGAAGAAAACGAAGTTGGGAAATTCGTTTTCAGATGAAAACGAATCTCCCAACTTCGTTTTTTATACTTTGGGAATGAAAAAAAAAATTTGTCTAATTTGGTAATTTTTGACCCCAATATAAATATTGGGGGAAAAAACCCCAAGAAAAAGATACCACACCTTGGCAGCCGCCGCCTCTTCCTCCCTCATCTCTCTAAACCCTAAATTTCATCGTCTTCTTCCCTCATCCTACTTCAGCGGAGTAGGATGAGGGTTCTAGTTATATGTACCTTTGTTTTTGCTATATTTTGTTTAGTTTGCTTTAATTTTAATTTTATCCATGTTTATGTTATTTTTCTCTCCGTTTCTAGAGTTTTTTTTGCCCATCTATGGTGTTTCGCTCTCCATCTATGGTGATTTTCTCCCTGGCCATGCTGATTCCATTCATGGTCATGAAGTATGAAGACTCAATTGAAGATGCAGTTTTGAAGGTTTCATCATCAATTAGTAGCAGATCTGTTACTATTGGTTCTAGATATGTACAATGATATAATTCTACTATGGTTAGGTCTATATTAGGTATAGATTTGTAGTTTAGTAGATTAGATACACTATTGTGGTTCAGATCTATTAATTATCTCAGTTGTATTACCTGTGTCTTTGTCTTCTGTCAATCAACGTTGTTGGACGATTTCGTTTGAGGTAACCATTCCCATTTTTGCTTTTAAAAAAAAAAGAAAAGAAAAAAAGAAGATGCATTACTGCCCGGAGGAGATAACATGTGCCACTATCACAACATGAGAGAAATTATATGTTCGCCCCCTTAAATTTGTTAGATGGACATATATACAATGTTGTACAAGTTGTCTCTCCTATCTCCAATTATACTGTCAAAAAAAAAAAAAAACTACAATTCAATTAAGAAACTATTTCATCACTAGATGACAGTAATTACAAGAGACATTGCATAAATCATAATTCAATGACTATTTAGTCTAATCATATTCTTAAATTACAGTTTAATTTTTTCGCTTATAAAATTTTGGACTGAACTCTTATTTTGATGAAAAATGTTCTCTCAAGTTACAAGAGTATTAGTATTGTCACAAAGAAAAGAAAAAAAAAAAGAGGGGGGGGGGGGGGGGGGGGGGGGGGGGCGCAAGTGGCTACAAAAGCACCATTCTTGTAGTTTGAAAGTGACACTTTTGTAACTTCAAAATATCACTTTCAAACTACATGTGTATCACTACTACCAAAACAAAATAAAAGACGTAGTTGTCCCTACACAAAGTAACGTGCGCATCGAGCCTCTTGTATGCAACCAAATGCATACAAATCGAGTGCATATATATTTTTGCCTTCTTTTAATGGGATAGAGGGAGAATATTTTATATATAGTAAAGTTAGGATCGAGAATAAACATGAACATTCTTAACAAACTCGAGATCAACTCGGTAATAAAAGAACATGAACAGAATTGTAGGCTCGATTAATAAATAAACAAGGAAATAAAAAGCTCATTTACGTTCGTAAACATGTTCGATTAAGATATTACTTATATAATAAATATATACAATATAGAACATGTAGAGTCTAATTTTGTTAGATGTTAGAGACTTCTCATATCTACGGGGCTAGATGATAGGAGAACGATTTCTATTTTGTTTTCTTCTTGCAATCACAGGCTTTTTATATGTTGGGGTTAGGTGATTATGTTCCCCCTACCTCGGTTGAGTGGGTTTTTTTTCTTGAAAATTAAGTTTTGAACCCAAAATTCCTAAAATACTCTCTCTTTTTTTTCCTGCTCCCATTCTATGAAAAGTCGAAGATAGGGAATTCGGTACATATAGATTGCATTATATGAGTTTGATTGGACTTAAGACATATATACGTAAATTGATATATTAAATTAATTAAAATTACCTTTATAATTTCTAACTATGGAATAGAACGTATACCAACAAATTCAAGTTCATTTATTTAATAAACAAACGAACACAAATAACATTTTAGACCCGATCAATAAATAAAAGCTCGATTTGATTCGATATCAACCCTTAAAGCTCTTGCTAGTCTTATTTTCATATTTTTTGAGAAAGACCTCATCACCTTATCAATGTATTATTAATAAGCAACAGCATGGCCCTCTTGTTAATTACTAGTTGTTAATTAAGTGCCAAAATATGGTTTAGCAGACAAAAGAATCTGGATGTTGGTAATCATTGGTTGTAATACTGTAGCTAACTTGACAAACGTTGTGATGCCAGTTGCTTTCCCCCCAAAAATCTTTCTGTCAGTTGTAATCCATTGGTCAGAAGACTCGGAACATAACAATTCCGCGTGCAAATTTTTTTAACATATTTGGTGTAACATTATTATATATGACATTTCTTTAAAAAATATGATACATATCCTTTTGATTAATTATATATATTTTTAAAATTAGACTCAAAATAAATGACGTTTATTATCTCGAATACTATACTAGATAGTATGTGCGCTCAAATTTTTTTTTCAGAAGTGTTTTCGTCCACCCCTATATTGGCTATATCGAATAGATACTATCTATTAATGAACACCAATATTTGGCTTATGAATTCTTTTGTTGTCTTTTCTTATATGTTGATTTTGCAATTTACAAATATTTTAGGACAAATCCCTTTTTAACTCTTTGTTTTTATAAGAGTATTGTGTATGAGCGCATCCTAGTTGAGACGTATGGGACGAGAGTTTGCAAGTTTTGACAGCAAGCATTGCTTGCCACATTATCACCCCATAGTTCAAAAAAGTGACCCAAAAAACTTAATTTTCAATTTTAAGTGAGTTTTCGTGTCATTCATATTTTTGGAGGGAGGAGAGGGAGTATAGTTACTTCTTTAAATAGTACTATTAGGAAACAGATTTACGTGAGTACACATCGATCTTTTGTCAACTCTTTCTCCTACTTGCTTTGATCGAAGTTCGAGTGCTTTAAACTTAAAGGGAAAAAACCACACGGGGAAGAAAAAAACTCAAAAAGAAAGAAAAGGAAAACATGAGAAACTCCATAGCCATGCAAGTTTTGATGCTTATCATATCACTGCTATTTTCCACAGCAAATTGCAGCCCTCCTCCAGATCCCATAAAATGTTCAAACAAGACCTTCGATTGCACGATCCAAAACGTTTACGAAACGTTCCCAGATCGGAGCATTTGCCGCGCCGCCGAAGTCGCTTATCCCACCACCGAAGACGAGCTCATTTCGACGGTGGCGAACGCGACAATGCTGAAGAGGAAAATGAAGGTGGCAACCAAAGCATCCCACAGTATTCCCAAGTTAGTTTGCCCCGGCGACGACGGCAGCGAAAACGGCCTTGTAATAAGCACCAAATTGCTCGATAAAATCGTCCACGTGGATGCGTCCGCCTTGACGATGACCGTTCAGAGCGGAATGTTCCTCAGGGATTTGATCGTCGCGGCGGCGGAGGCGGGGATGGCCTTGCCGAACGCGCCGTATTGGTGGGGTGTGACCGTTGGTGGGCTTCTGGGCACCGGCGCTCACGGCAGCACGTTGTGGGGTTCCGGCAGTGCCGTACATGATTACGTCATTCGGGTTCGGATTGCGTCGCCGGCGGGCGCCGACGAAGGTTATGCTAAGGTGAGGACACTTGAGAGTGGCGACCCGGAGCTAAATGCGGCTAAAGTCTCCCTTGGAGTTCTCGGAGTTATTTCACAGGTGCATACTCCATAGTCCATCTCCATACTATTCTATATCTCATTTTAATTACTCTTGTTGGCGCCACTGTGATCTTCTCCTAGCTTCTAAAACATGTTACTAGAGCAAAAAAATACTCCCTCCGTCCCACTTAAAAAGTCCACTTTTAAAATAAAATCTTGTCTCATTTAAAAAGTCAACTTTAAATTTATTTACATTACATACCCTTACTAATATTATAATGTGTGGTTCACAATTAACCCCTACTTCTAAAGTAAAAATATAAATGAAAAATGTGGTGGTAAATTACTTATTTAAGGTGTTGAGCACATAATAAGTTATACACATTTGAAAGTGGACTTTGTGTGTGGGACGGAGGGAGTAAAAATATAATTGTCCTCTTATGGTTTTAGTTTATGGGCAAATTAAAATATAGAGTTAAATTGTCCAACGAACTAAAAATACGCAATTTCACTAAAAATACGCAATTTAACCAATATTACATACTCCCTCAGTTCCATCAGAATAGTCCATTTTGATCAATGCACAACTTATTATAAATGTCAAGGTACAACACCTAATTGTAAACCACACATGATTGTATTAGTTAGACTATGAGGAGTAAAAATTTTGAAAGTGGACTCTTCTGTTATAACAAAAAATGTTTTTCAAACTAGATTTTTCTAATGGAACGGATGAAGTAGTATTTTTTGTATCTTTGAATATTTCACTTTTGCAGTCTCATTTTGTGATAAGTCACTCTAGTTTCACCGTCAATTTTAATGTTTTTACACTACTACAAAAATGACTTTTAATGGCGGTTTTTTAGGGCTTTTAACGGAGGTTTTCGGCATTTTTGAACCGCCATCTATCCGGCAGCCGTAGAAAGTTTACGGACTTTCTACGGCGGTTTTGAAAAAAACCGCCGTAGATTGTCTACTTTCTACGGCGGTTTTTTTCAAAACCACCGTAGAAAGTCTACTTTCTACGGCAGTTCCTAAGCGAACCACCGTAGAAAGTTAACTTTCTACGGCGGTTTTGAAGATAACCGCCGTAGAAAGTACCAAATTTGTAAAAAAAAATTTAATATTTCATTTTCTTCTCTACATTCAAAAAATATATATCAAAAACAGCAAGAACAGCCTTAGAAAGGTTTTGATATATATATATATATATATTTCAACTTTATTCAAAATATATATATCAAAAACTTCCATGCTAATAAACCGAACAACCACCAAACTTCACAAAATTTTTGCGTGCATCCATCAAATTCTAATTAATTTAATCATTAACAGCAAGAACAATACAATAATCACCGATATAACACTAATCAAACCCGAATTTAATCATTCATCATCTCACCAAACCCGAATTTAACACTAATAATAAACCCTAGGCCAATCACAATAATCAAGTAACAATAAAATTTGTAAAGCTTAAATAAAGTTGAAACTATTCTATATTACCTTTTTTATGATTTGAAGCCCACAACAAGGACCGATTGTGGTGAAATTATGATGGGGTTGGGTGATGGCCGATTAAGAAACCATATCCGGAGTTGGGTGACGGCGGATCTTGTTATCAACACTGCCGGAAGAACGACTTTGGGGGAAGACAAGAGAAAAAATCGACGGAGAAAGGATGGGTGTCGGCAACGAGAGAACGCTTCGGTTTGCTGGAGATGGAAACAGGGGGAAGCCGCGGCTGGTTGGAGATGGAAACAAAGGGAAACCCTTAAAATTCAAACAAAATCAAGTTTTTATGGCGGTTTTTATTAAAACCGCAAAAACCGCCGTAGAAATGGATTTTCTACGGCGGTTTTAATTAAAACCGCCATAGAAAGTAACTTTCTATGGCGGTTATGAAGAAACTGCCATAGAAAGCTTTCTATGGCGGTTTTAATTACAACCGCCGTAGAAAGTCCATTTCTACGGCGGTTTTAATAAATCCGCAGTAGAAAGCCCGTAATTGTGAATTCCCGCCCGTTCCTCTATTCCTATTAATTTCTAGTTTTTCTATTTTCGTAAATTAACCCCCAAATTTTTTTAAATTTAATAATAAATATGTATTTTACTATTTATCATTTTATAGTAAAATTCATCATATTTATTAATTATACGGCGGTTAGAAATACAACCGTCTTTCTACGGCGGTTAGAAATAAAACCGCCGTAGAAAGTCCCCTTTTTACGGCGGTTTTAGAAAACCGCTGTAAAAAGTAGGGAACTTTCTACGGCTGTTAGAAATAAAACCGCCGTAGGACTTTCTACGGCGGTTTTATTTCTAACCGCCGTAGAAAGTCCCTTTTTACGGTGGTTTTATATAGAACCGCCGTAGAAAGTCCGTACTTTCTTTTTAATGGCGGTTTTGGTCTTTCCGCCATTAAAGCACCGCCGTAGAAAGTCCATTTTGTAGTAGTGTTACTCAATTAGAAATTTTCACCTTAAACACGGATGACTGTCTATTTTTAAAACACATGGGGGAAGCTGTCTATATCATAAAACGCAGAGTAAGACTGTATTTAACCAATATATATTTATATATATCTATATTAAAAAGTATTATAAAACTCAAATTGAGTTTCAAACTAATAAATTGAAATGTTACAGGTTACTTTAAAGCTAGAACCGATGTTCAAAAGATCAATTACATTTGTGGAGAAGGATGATTCGGGCCTTGGAGATGAAGCATTGATATTTGGAAAGAAGCATGAATTTGCAGATTTCAATTGGTTTCCAAGTCAAAAGAAGGTTATTTATAGGGTTGATGATCGAGTTGACAACGGCTGCTCCGGGAATGGACTTAATGATTTCATTGGCTTTCGCACTACTCCTTCTCTTGTTCTTGCAGCACAAAGAACTTCAGGTCAGTTAATTTTACAGCGAATTCCATCTACCTTCCTGAACTAAGTATATAACTACAAATATTATTCCTATTATTTTGAAATCTACAAAGGAATTTTTGAACACTTGTCGGAAGGCAAACTCATGACCGCTATACTACAGTTACAAAAGCCGTGGAATTTTCCTTGGGTGTTTTTGTTTGTTCTATTTCAAACTATCTCAATACAAAGAACTACCTCAGTACTTTTCTGAATATAAGTTCGTTGCCCATAAGTTATTTGTAGTTTTGAAAATAGTGAAAATGATTTCATAGTTACGTACTAAACTCATGGAGGTAAATGTAATTCATCCTTAATTTTATTAATCTTGTCACATTTATTTTCTTAATCTATTATCCGTTCAGGTAACTTTAGAGTCGTGAGCTCAAAACTCGTCAACACAAAACACAAACTAATTGATTATCATCCCTAAAAATGAACACCTATCTTAGGGACTTGTTTGTAACTTTAAAAAAAAAAAAATTTGAACATTCACAAGGATATTGATAGTTTTGTCGAATTTCATAGTGCATTTTCACAAGGATATTGATATAATTCTTTTTAGATAACTATATCTTTACATTTATGGATGTCAATAGAATTATATCGAGGTTTATATATATATATATATTTAAAAGGACAGCGAAAAGTATATATATATATTTTTTTAATAAAAAAATGAGAGTGAATACCCATTTTATTAATGGCTGGAAAAAAGAAAAAGAAAGAAACAAAAGATTCCAAAGACATAAAGTAGGCCTAAAATCATCTGGCTCTAAACATTAGGGGTGCCGGCAGGTGAGTTTTTTATAGTCTACCCAAACTTGTTTTCTAAGCGCATAATCATAAAAAGTTTCAAACTTCCCGTCAGTTTAGCAAGGCTGCACATACTTCATCCTTTTCTGACGCTCCTTCTTCTACCTATGGCCCATACTTTGTCTCGCCACCTGGTCTTCATCACTTCGGTCGACTGGGGTGTGTGTGGTATTAGAGATAATTGTTAGTCAACTCTTATCCCATCATCCTATCCCTATAATCCTCCCCCATCATCCTCTCCATACAATCATCCTATCCCCCATCATCCTCTTCATACAATCCTCCTAAATAAATATTAGTCAACCCATATCCCATTATCCTATCCCTATACTCCTCCCCATCATCCTCTCCATATAATCCTCCCCGTAATAATATTGTATCCCTAGAATTCTCTCTGTAATTAATTTGTTCATATCATACATGTAAAGATTAGCTATAAATTGGTACTATACTCAATGAAAAAGTATGTCATTATTCATATACAATTCTATACGTTTCTTTATGGTATCAGAGCATCACCGGTCCTAAACCTCTTCCACCACACTTCTGTCACCCTCAGCCATCGACGCTATTATTGTTGCTGATCATCAAATCATTGTCATCCCTAACCCAAATAGTTCAACCGAATCCCTTCACCTTATAAACATCTCCCATACCAATATCATAAAACTCACATCCACCAATTACATTGCATGGAAACTGCAAATTGAGGCCATCCTCATAGGCTATAACATCTATAAGTACATTGATAGATCCCATCCATGTCCACCTCGCACTATCAGCAAAAATGATGTTGAGACACCCAACCTGGCCTTCCTGCCATGGACTCGACAAGACAAACTGCTGTTTGGCGCCCTTGTCGGTTCCATTTCTCTCATTCAACAGTCAACTACATCTCGTGAAGCATGGAAGACTCTTGCCAACACATACGCCCGCCCGACTCATGGTCACATCAAGCAGATCAAAGATTAGATCAAGTGGGCAACGAAAGGTTCACAGTCAATTTTGGATTTCATGCACTTCATCAAAGGCAAATCCGATGAACTCGCTGCACTCGATAAACCTCTAGACCATGAGGACCTCATAGAGATAATCTTGGGGGGTCTAAATTAGGACTATCGCCACATAATTGACATAGTTGATAGAAGGGACACCTCTATCTCGTTTGATGAAATTCATGAGAAACTCATCAACCGAGAACTGGTTCTAAAGTAGTCTTCGACTACCTCATTCTCACATCCTGTCACAGCAAGCATAGCATCGGCTCGCCACAACGGCCCTCCTAAGCACTCAACACCACAACCACATCAGTCATGGTTGCCCACTCCTCGGCCACAGCAGTCTTGGCAGTTCCCTCCTTGGCCCTCGGTCCCTGGCACTCATCACTCAATCTCGGCTCACTCTGCTCATCCTGCACCCTGCACCCGAAATATATGGGTAAGTGCCAAGTCTACAAACAACAGGGCCACACAGTTGCTCAGTGTTCTCTCTTCAAGCTGGTCCCTGCCTCCTCCCACGGTGGAACTCACTACTCACTCACTGGAACCCAGAGGCAACCACAAACACATGTCGCCAAGACATCAGGTGCCGAGACTCCCACTGGGCTTCTCGAAAGTGAGGCATCCCACCATGTAACATCGGATCTTGGCAACCTCTCACTTCACACTCTGTGTGATGGGTCTGACAACATCGAGATTGGTGATGGTACTGGCTACACATCTCCAAAATTGGGTCTTCTTCCCTTACAAGACCCTCTCACACCTTTCAATTGCATGATGCTCTCCTTGTTCCTAACATGAAACGTAATCTAATCTCCATCTCTCAATTCTGCAAAACCAACAATACTTCAATTGAATTCTTACCCTTTTCTTTTCGTGTCAAGGATATACTGATAGGAGCCACCTTGCTGGAAGGATAACCTAAAGATAGTGTGTATGAATGGCCAACTCGCCCTCCATCCTCGATCCAGTCCAATCCCCCTCAACTTACACCAACATCAAAGCATCGGCCAGGGCATGACATCACCACTTTGGTCACCCATCTGAGTCAACTCAGCGTCACATCATCTCTAAATTTGGTTTAGTTTTGGATTTGTCACACTCAAGTCCATCTCACTGTCATGACTGTATGAGCAATAAAAGTCACAAATTACCCTTTTCTGAATCATCCATAGTGTCTACATCCCCTCTCCAAATTATTTATTCTAACGTTTAGACCTCTCCTATCCTGTCTGTTGATGGCTATAAATACTATGTCATCTTTATGGATCACTTCACTCACTACATTTGGCATTACTCTCTTAAACACAAATCTGACTTCACAACTATTTTCCCTCGCTACAAAGCTCTTGTTGAAAACTTCTTTACCAAGAAAATAGTCACCTTCAACTCTAATAATTGGGGGGAGGGGGGAATACATAGGTCTTGCTAAGACTACTGGACTTGCAAACTACTTATCTACAAATGGCATCTCGCATCTCACCACCCCACCACACACCCCATAACATAATGGGGTTTTCAGAACAGAGACACCGTCATACTGTTGAACTAGTCTTTCACTTCTCTCCAAAGCCTCATTACCACTCAATTTCTGGTCATATGCCATTTCCACTGCAATATACCTCATCAACTGTCTTCCAACACCAACTCTACATATGGCATCTTTCTACCACAAACTCTTCGGATCACCACCCAATTACCAAAAAATTCGAGCCTTTGGTTGTTTATGCTACCCTCGGTCCACCCCTACTCTGCTCACAAACTCGCATCTCGCTCCACCCCTTGTGTCTTTCTGGGCTACTCCCTCACTCAAAGTGCTTATCTGTGCTTTTACCCCAGTACCCTATGCCTCTTCTTCTCTCGTCATGTTCGCTTCGTCGAATCTGAGTTTCCCATGTCCAAAGTAAATCTGCACCTCCCCCGTCCTGATGAGTCAACAATTGTCACGTGGCTCTCACCATAAGTCCTGTCCCCAGCTATATACATATCATCTGCAGGTTGTTCCAGTGGCTCCTCGCCAGTCAACTCCAACACAATGGGTATGGTACCACCAGAAACCTCTATCCCCACCCTGACCTCAGCCTCCCCCACAGCCTTAGCTTTCACCTCGACCTCAGCCTCTTCCTCGGCCTTCGACTTATCATCTCCCTCAGCATCGTTTCATCCCTCAACCCCATTCCCACCACCTAATATCCCATTGGCCTTACCAGCTCCTCCAGTTCACACCTCCACAATAATTACCCGTTCTCAAAACAACATCCATAAGCCAAGCCGTAAACTCATCCTCTCGGCCCAACTTGTCCAAGATATTGAACCAATATGTGTGACCCAAGCTCTTAAAGATATCCGATGGAGACAAGTAATGTCCAAGGAGTTTGATGCCTTGGTTCGGAATGGGGCCTGGGAGCTGGGGTGCAAATGGATTTTTTTGTCTTAAACAGTTATCTGATTGTTCTGTTGACAAGTACAAGGCTCGCTTGGTTTATCAATGACCAGGGGTGGACTTTCATGAAACGTTTAGCCCAGTGGTCAAACCAACCACCATTTGTCTAGTCCTATCACTTGCCATCAGTTGGGGATGGGATCTACACCAGCTTGATGTCAACAATGCCTTTCTCCAAGGCACCCTTACGGAAGATGTTTACATTGCTCAGCCTCAAGGCTTTGTTAATGCCGACAACCCTCTCCATGCCTGCAAATTGCGAAAGGCGATATAAGGGCTCCAGCTAGCTCCTAGGGCTTGGTACAATGAACTTCGACACTTCCTCCTTGCATCTTGCTTCTCGAACTCCGTTGCAGACACCTCTTTATTTATCTTCAAGGATAACGGTACAACCCTTTTGCTACTTGTCTATGTGGATGACATCATCATTACAAGTAATAATGCAACAAAAGTTTAGGACTTCATCTCCACCCTTGCTCGTCGGTTCTCCCTCAAAGACCTCGGTCAACTGTACTACTTTCTTGGTGTTGAGGTCACTCCTCAACCTCATGGTTTGCTTCTCTCCCAGCGATGTTACATTACTGACTTGTTGGCTCAAACCAAGATGACTGATGCTTGACCGGTTGCAACTCCTCTTGCTACATTATCCACTTTTACACTCCACGCTAGTCAGGCACTCACTGACCCAACTGAGTTCTGAGAAGTAGTTGAGAGTCTTCAATATCTAACCCTCACACGATCAGACATTGCTTATGAGGTTAACAAGCTGTCCCAATACATGAATCGTCCAACCACTGACCATTGGAATGCGGCCAAGTGACTCCTTAGATATCTGTGTGGCACCATTGATCGTGGCATCCACTTACACCACCAGTCACATCTTGCCCTACACGCCTACTCTGATGCTAACTGGGCGGGTAACAAATACGACTTCACCTCCACCAGTGCTTACATTGTGTATCTCGGCAGAAACCCGATATCTTAGAGCTCGAAGAAGCAACGAACCGTAGCTCGCTCCTCAACCTAAGCCGAATATCGTTCAGTCGCCTCGACAGCTACCGAGGTCCGATGGATCACATCTCACCTCGGCGAACTTGACATCTCACTCCCTCAACAACCTGTCATCTACTGTGATAATGTGGGTGCAACAAACCTCTGCTCCAATCCGGTCTTCCATTCTCGCATGAAGCATGTGGCTCTTGACTTTCACTTCATTCGTGAACAAGTTCAAGATGGAACTTTATGAGTTTCTTCGAAGGATCAACTAGTCGATGCACTCACCAAACCACTCCCTCAGTCCAGATTTCAAGACTTGATGATCAAGATTTGTCTCTCCTCACGGAGCTCTAACTTGCGGGGGCATATTAGAGATAATAGTTTATCAACTCTTATCCCATCATCCTATCTCTATAATCCTCCCCCATCATCCTCTCCATACAATCATCCTCTCTCTCCAAATAGTCCCCCATCATCCTCTCCATACAATCCTCCATGTAAATAAATGTTAGTCAACCACATCCCATTATCCTATCCCTATACTCCTCCCCATCATCCTCTCCATACAATCCTCTCCGTAATCAATGTTGTAACTCTAGAATTCTCCTCGTAATTAATTTGTTCATATCATACATGTAAAGATTAGCTGTAAATTGGATACTATACTTAATGAAAAAGTATGTCATTATTCAAATACAATTCTATACGTTTCTTTATGTGGTACCGTCGAAGTTATGGGAAAGAGCGAAAAATATGGTTTGTAAAACAATGATAATTTAATGGATAAAGTGTTATTTAAACTAAGTTAAATGAGAGGGTTAATTACATTTCAGATGAGGTTGAAGAACTGGATATGGATGGCACTGGGATATGCATAGCTGCAGCAGCAACCACATTTGCATTGAAAACTACTGCATTTGGGTACACAAATGATGGTACGTACCAATTTTTCTAATTTTCCCTACCCGTTTTGTTCATAAGTTATTTTTGTCATATTTTATTTATGGAAAGTGTCTACACAATATTTATATAAGGTTTTAGTTTTAGTTTTAGTTTTAATTTTGTATTATAAAAGACATATAATCAATTCTTTTAGAAACAAATATATATTTACATTGAAAATATAAATTATTGTTTGAAATAAGAACTCAAATAAAAATTATTTTATTCAATAAATATATATATATGTATATATATAATTGTATTATGATGTTTTTCCACTATAAACCATTAGTTGAAACTTCTAAGGCATATTTGGTTTACAAGGATTCTGATTAACAAAAGTATTATGGTTCCTGGATTTTAAATTCCTTTGTTTGGAATTGATTTTAATTGGTTGGGAAAGGAGAATGATTCATCGGCACAAGAAAAATAAGTGTTATTTTCCTGGGAAAAAAAAAAAGAATCCTTCTAATATGGTATTTTTTTTCCGGGTCACAAAATTTCAAAAAAGACAGTCACTACCCCAACTTTTATTTATTTTTAAATATTTATATTTTTATGATATCAACCATAACATGAAAAAAAAACCATAAAATGAAATAAATAAAAGACATAAAATTATATTTTTGTGATATCAACTATAAAAGCCGTCTGACTAACTAGTTGCAACTAATCATCCACAATATCACAAATACATTTCTTAGCCCAATCCAAACACAAAAGCATATTTTGTTTTTACTTTAATTTCCTTATCATTAAATTCCCCGAAATTATATTTCTGAAAAACTTTACTTTTCCGTGAACCAAACAGGCTCCTAAAGTATTTATAATAATTGTGATTATACATGTATAATAGGTGTATTTGGCGTGCAAGAATATAAATGAGAAAATTGGTAGGTAATTCCTGAGATTACATGTTTTTATATTTACTTTTTATAAATAGGAAAAATAATCTGAGACTTTGTTTATTTCTTCTTTTTTTTAGGAAAAAAATAAATAAATCTCTACAGACAAACAATTTATTTTTAACTAAATTCAAATATTACTCTAAAATTATACTCATATTATTCAAAAATAACACAATCATTAACTATTTTTTACACAATTTCTCAGTAAATAATTTCTTTCAAAAAATATTCCACCCCCGAAAAAAAAAATCTTCAACTTACAATCCAAGCATAGCACTAGTGGTTACCTTGGATGAAAGGTATGAGAATGATGAATGAGTTTGATTCTCTGATATGGTGTAGATGTTTTTTTAAGGTGTAATCAATCTATAGAAATGATTCCCAAATATAAAGGTTTCGCCAAGCCTGGCTTTAGCTTTGGATTTGGCTCCAAACTTTTTTTTTTTTTTTTCCGAACCAAAATAAAAATCAGCTATTATTGCCATTTCTGTTTCAATTCTATTTGACAAACCACTAAGCCACTTAAGTAATTTAAAACTCCTTTCATAAATGACTCATTTATTCCCTAATATTAGATGCCCCTTGTATTTATTTGTATTAGATCAGACTTTTGTTTACTATTGTCATTCTACTTTATCATAATAAAATATGGGATTCGCATGTCAAATCATGATGCTCACTTTCCCATTATAAAAGAGTATATAAAATATCTATATAGGGCAAATTATATGAATGACCACTAAACTATTGTCCATGCCCACTTTTGGTCACTAAACTACTTTTTGCCTACTTTTGGCCACTAAACTATTGCATCTGAGTAAACTATTGCTTCTACCCACTTTTGGCTACTAAATAATTTTTCGCTCACTTATGGCTACTAAACTATTAGAAGTTGCCATTAATAACCACTCCGTTAGAAGTTACCATCAAATCTTTATTTACTCCTTAATCTTTAATGTTCCAAAATCCTAATAATCTTTAAACTACCTATATATATGCATCAATGTTTTTTAACATTAATCACTCACAAACAATAATTATTTGTATTTTTTTTGTTTTCTCGATATCTTTATTTGTATTTATAAACATATGATAAATTATTCTTTGACTCATCGAACGTTATTGTCTTTAACTTTAATTTTTAGAATTCGTTTTCTAACGTAGGATATAGACATCGATCTCATTTATTATTTATTTATTATTTTATTTTTGGAATATGTTAGATCTTGAAAATTTATAAAATGATATGAGAATTCTAAATGTCACTACAAATATGATATAATATTAATGAATAAAGTTGGCAGTCAAAATTAAAATAAAGATTTGAATAAAAAAATGCAATTTTTAAATAACAAATTTAAAAAATGAAAGTAAATAAAGATTTGATGAAAATACTTAACGGAGTGGCCATAGTGACAACTTCTAATAGTTTAGTGGTCAAAAGTGGGCACGGGCTATAGTTTAGTGGTTAAAATTAGGCAAAAAATAGTTTAGTGGCCAAAAGTAGACACATGCAATAGTTTAGTGGCCAAAAGTAGACATATGCAATAGTTTAGTGGCCAAAAGTATGCAAAAAATAGTTTAATGGCCAAAAGTGGGCACGGGCAATAGTTTAGTGGCCATTCATATAATTTGCCCCATCTATATAATACAATAGTAGACAGAAGATTTCAAAAGCATTTATATTCTGCATATAAACCCACCATATCTATATGTCACATCTAAGTGGAGAAATTAGGAACATAGTTGTCGAATCGCGATACGTATCGTGTATCGAAAACTAAATTTATGATACGCGTATCGTATCGTGTATCGTATCGTAAGATACGTTTATATATAATAATATAATATAAATTTTATATATTACTAAAATAAATTAAAATTATATATATTTTTCATTATATATTACGGTTATATATTATTAAAATAAATTAAAACTATATTTTTTTCATTATATATTATAGATTACATATAAGAATAAATATTTACTTTAAAATAAACTTTCATAAGTTTATAAAAATGAACTTTTATGTGAAAATCATAAAAATTATAAGTTAAACTTGAACTTAAATAGTATTATTTGAATCATATCATAAATTTACAATACAGTCCACAATCTTTTTTAAATTAAATTAAAAACATATTATATTATTAAATTAAATAATTAATGTTCTCATCAAAATAAATATACTAGTGATATTATTATTTTAAATCACTAAACAAATATAAAGATGATTAGTATGGTTTTTCTATTTCGAAAATGTATTTGGGATGAAAATATGCTTTAGAAATGAATTTTAAAATTTTTAAAGTGTATTAAAACGTAAAATGTGTATTTGAGATGTAAAAAATGTATTAAAAATGATGAAAATTGTTATAAATTTTTAAATATATTTTACAAAAATAAAGCAAAACAAAAACCAATACTACCAAATAGGAAAAATGTGAGATAATAATTATAAACAAATTTTAAATAAAAATAACATTTTGAAATAATATCTTATATTTAATATAGAGTAAAAGTTACTTTTATAAGTGAAAAAATTTAAATTAGACATTTAAAATTGAATTTTAGACATATTTAACGTATCGCACGATACGCGATACGTATCGCGATACGTATCGTATCGCACGAATCGCACACAATTGCACGATTCACAACGACTTGCGATACATACGTGCAATACGTATCGAAATTCTCAATTCATGATACGTATCGTACGATACGTATCGCGTATCGTACGAGTTTGACAACTATGATTAGGAAACATATAATATAACTGGTTACATATCACATGGGGTGGAGAAATAAGAAAGGAAATTGGAAAATATGATGAAATTATTAATAGGTATATCACATTACTTTAGGAAATTGGAAACATGCAGGTTACAAATAAATGTCCTCGTTGACTATCAACTAACATGGATTAATTAGTAATATGGCCACATTATGACAGCCTGCTCATTTGAACAATAATTTTATGCCTTACCAAATGTTAATTGTGAAATTGCCATAAGTACAAAAGTACGTTCTCCATAAGTACTTTGTGAAATTGCAATATTTTGAGATTGATTCATTACTCTAATTTCTTTATTTATTTTTTTTTTTTTTAATTGTTAGGCAAAATTTTCAAGGGTTACCCTATAGTTGGATCTCACAATAGGCTCCAAACATCAGGAAGCTGCCTTAATAGCATTGAGGACTCATTGTTGACAGCATGTCCATGGGACCCTAGAGTTAAAGGGCTGTTCTATTTTGTAACTACATTCACTATAAGCCTCTCCAAAGTCAAGGGCTTCATTGAGGATGTGCAAAGACTTGTGAATTTGGAGCCTAAGGCCTTGTGTGGAGTGGAAATCTACAATGGCATCCTAATGAGATATGTCACAGCTTCAAGCGCTTATTTGGGCAAACAAGAAGATGGGGTTGACTTCGATATACCTTATTACAGAAGCAAAGATCCAAACAAGCCTAGGGTTTATGAGGACATTCTTGAAGAAATTGAGCAAATGGCTTTTTTCAAGTATGGAGGGTTGCCACACTGGGGGAAGAATAGGAATGTTGGTTTTGTAGGGGCCATTAAGAAATATGGAAAAGCTGATGAATTCTTGAGGGTTAAAGAGGGTTTTGATCCAGATGGGCTGTTTTCTAGTGAGTGGAGTGACCAAATTCTTGGATTGAGAGATGGGATTAGCATTTTGAAGAAGGGGTGTGCTTTGGAAGGGCTTTGTGTATGTGAGAAGGATATCCATTGTGCACCACAATTGGGCTATTTTTGTAGGCCGGGAAGAATTTACAAGGATGCCAGGGTGTGCAAGTTTGGGCAGTAGTGTTGAAGATTTTAATAAAATAATTATTTATTTGTTAATTTTGTGGAAGAATTTTCAGTTACAAAATAATTATTTATGTCATGAATTTATTTTAAGTGATTACATTTATATTTGCGTGACTTACTAATAGAGTTTATTGTTTCACTTACAAAAACTTGTATTCCCTAATTTCATTATTTTAATTAAATTTATGAAACGGTTAGTCCCTTCAAAGAACCATTCAGCCATAAGAAAATGGCATGTGCAACCACTTATGTAATTGCATTAATCTTGTATCATAGGTCATTTTCTATTGACTAAATAGTTACTTTAAGAGACTATAGTTGAACCCTTTAGCTAGGTACTTCAAAATTATGTTTATATGCACGTAAAGTATTATATACAGATATGAGGTAAGTATATAGAAAAGATATAGTTTGCTCTACTTGAGAGATTTGAGAATAGAGTTACGATATATTTTTAAGCATATATAAGTGGAGCCTTTATCTATATACTATGAAATAATAAATATGGCAAGACGACATTGTGTAAATTCAGTGAATTTCGATTAGCAGCGTAGACTATGAAGAGATGTATAGCTAGTGTGCTGGAGTGAAGAGATAATGATCTGCTGTCCCTAATTCTTATGCAGAAGCGTTTGAATCACCTAAAAGTAATGATTACGCGCCTCAACTCATATCTTACTAGTTTTTCTCTAAATTATTGTTCTTTACTTTAATTTTAATTTATTTTATTATTTTTACTAATATTGTAATTTTGTTTAAGCAAGAATGACAAGTAGCATTGCACGACATTCTGATTTATGCATATATATTTATATTAAAGGTTAAGAGTTCGGAACTAATTCGCTATAAAATAAAATTACTTTTCCCCTTTTTGATAATATAATAATATAAATGGGGACATATTAATGGACGATTTTTATTTATAATTCAATAGTGGGTTGAATAAATGTATCATATTTCAAAATATATATGTTTTTTTTTTCTTTCTTTTTTAATCAATATATACATAGTAACAAAAAGAAAAAGTTTCATGTTCGGCCATCTGACAGTCTGACGCACGATATTTCATCTGCTAAGTTCAATATGTGTATTTTCTCAGTGCCTATATTTTATCATAATCAAGATACTACATCATAGGCTAAATTCAATACTCGATATTTAAGCAGCTAAATTCATAACATAGATTGATTTGACACTAAGCTCGATACATTGGAGGTTAAACTCAATACATGATATATTGAAAACTAAACTCAATACGTGATGAATTTAGATTGCGACAATTAATTTCCATTCACTACCCCAGAATTGCCTATTGGAGGCGGGTTTCAACCCCTATTGGAGGCCGGTTTCGCGACCCAGCACCCGCATCTAATGCGGGCGTCTCCAATAACCCCTTCAAACCAGCCTCCAAATCTCCGAGTATCTGAGCCGCGTTTTTTTATTTTTCCCTTACTTCAATTAAATCTAATTTTCATTGCTTTAATTTATGCCTACAGTATGGATCAAACCCGCGCTTGCAGAAGCACTTGACTCTAGCACACTAAATTTACCACCAGGCTACATATACTCATGTATTTAAAGTCAAAATTGAAAGTATCTATTTATATATTTCCTTTCAAAACTTGTAGGTTTTTACTACCTACTAATTTTCTCTTCAAGTATCCATCGGATTTGATTTCTATAAAAGTTGTAATTTCCTTTTAAACTATTAATTTCTCGCCCTTGCTCGAACCTCGACAAATTTTCAAATTTTTTTTAACTTCCAATTTTTCATTTTTCACTTCCAAAAACCCGCCTCCGATAGTGAATAGCATAGCTAAAGTAGTCTACATTATTGGAAAACCCGCCTCCAATACTCGGGTAGAGTATTGGGGGGGTGGGGGGTGGTGTTTCTCAAACCCGCCTCCAATAGTCTACATTATTGGAGGCGGGTTTAGGGAAACCCACCTCCAATACTAGACCCGAATATTGGAGAAAACCCGCATCGAATAATGTAGACTATTGAAGGCAGGTTTCAGAAAACCCGCCATAAATTATGTCCAGTATTGGAGGGGGGTTTTTGGAAACCCGCCTCCAATGGTCCTTTTTGTGGTAGTGATTATTTACTTATATCTAGTGGATATGATTAATTTGTGGTGAAACTACTGTCACGAGAGGAGGGTAATATGTTAATAATTTGCAACTATTGATTCTATTTTTGAAGTTATTAGATCTAGGTTCCTCTAAATCTTAATGTTATTAATACATTAAATCACGTGTTGGTTAATTTCAGTCTGGTTGTGTTTTGATTGGATAAATCATTAGTTTATATAGCTGATTCTTGATAATGGTCGAAATAAGTCAGGAAGGATTGTGTTGTGTCTTGTAACTCATTTTCGCCAACCTAGAACTGATTGATACATGCATATTCATTTATCCTTGCGTCAAAGACTGATCTCATGTGGATTACTATACCCGTAGCTTTTATTCTTGAATTATTTCTTGTTTGTTTAGTTCTACTTTGATTTTCTTTCTTAGTGATAATTACAATCCCTTTGCAAGAAGATGGTGGTTGCTAACCAAAACTTGAGTCAATTGTTAAGGCAATTAATTCATCGTTCTTTATGGATTTGACCATGTTTGTTACTATATTACTATATATGTTTGTTACTATATTATATAATCGGAATACGCTAAGAGTTTGCTAAACTCAATACACCATGGATTATAGATTCATTATATGATACATTAGATGCTAAATTCGGTACGCGTATTGATGAAACACGATCTGACAGTCTCTGCCAGGAGTATATATTATTAAATACTAGGTGGTTGCCTTGTGACAAAGAAGAATATATGGTAATGGTGGAGCAACCTTTTGGATTCCTTTCGTTGTCCCAGTGGATTGCATTGGGTAGGAATTTCACACTTCTGTGTTTCAGCAAAAGGCATCAAATCAAAGCCATTCCTTTCTCATTGTTCACATTTGGTACTTCCTTTTACCAGTTCTTGAGGCCATCGATCCTTAAAAGATACTATTTGAAAATAAAGAAGCGTGCACAAAGAAGACAAAAAATTTTAGTTAAGATTGTGACAAATTAGAAAGAATCTTTCCCAATTCCCCTTTTGGTACCGCTTTTCATCTAGACAGCTGCCACGCTTCACATGCCAATATTTCAATCTGATATACGTGAGTATGAGAATAAGAATGGGGTATCGTATATCTAAATATGGATAATCGTTCACTAAAAGATTCTTAGATTGCCTTTTACATAATATAATAGTTCAAATTATTATATTCATATAGATACCGAACATAGAAATTTTAATCATGCGAATCAGATGTCGATTCCCCCCATTTTCATTCTCGCGCGTCATAACACACATTTGTTATGTTATTAAAATTTTGAACATTACAGTTTTGTTCGATTTTAATTTAGAATATATATATATATATATATATTAAAATATAAAATATTTAAATTTTTGTTTCAATCAAATAGAATCCAGGACCTTGATATTTTGAACGTTACTAAAACTTCAAAGTAATAAATCATAGTAACATTTTTTTTAATATATAAAAATAAAAAAAAATTAATGAGATTTAATACAATTCAAATTCCTATACTTTTCCTTACAATATTAAACCAATAAATCGGGAAATGATAGATTATTTAGTTAAAGAATTGTTGAACCTATTAAAAGTGGGATTTGTGCTTGTAGAAATTACTGCATTTTCGTAGAGGAAAAAGACGACGCAAAATTTATTGATTCTGAATGTAATTGTTTGATATTAAAGGATGTCTTCTATAATTTCCTATGAGAGGGGTTATTTCTTGATTTCGTCCCGTCATTAACTTATTTATGTTTAAATAATACTCTCTGTTCCATTAAAAAATTCTACTTTGTAATACAATTTTTAATATTATAATGTGAACTCTTATAATAGAACAGAGGAGTAATAAATAGAAATAATGATTGTAAGGAGTCCTATTAGAACCCAAAAAAATATAGGTCTTTCTGTTATTAATCCACGATAGAATAAATAATTTTTTTAAAAAAAACCTACTAGTGAAGAAAGACCTATGAATAAACTACACCTAAATACAATATATTCACTAGATAAGGTCTCATAATATAAACAAAAAGTTTTCGTCTTGTATCAGAATTTTGAATCTGTATTTTTTATTAAGTAATTTTAGAGCTCAGGTTTCTTGTAATTCAGGTCATTATGCTCTCCCCAGTCCCAGTTACTTAAATTTTAATAGAGTTTTCATGCTCCCTTAGTCACTTAATCGGATGTTCCCATATATATATATATATATATATATGAGAAGTTAAATGAAACGCGATAATATGTGGGATGGACCTCAAGATACACATCCACCACATTTCCTTATGTAACTAATATGGTGATAATTTTTAAATTTGATAATTATACTTTTGTAATAGCTGTAAATGTTATTCTTGAATCAAAATTAATACTTTTTATATTTATATAATGTTCGTGTTGAACCACAACTGGTACAAAGTATGGACACCATTATCTTATTGAGGTATCAAACATCATCGCTTGATGACAGGAAAAATGAGCCAAATATACATTAATATAATACTATATATAGATCAGATCGATGGCTTTCATGCAAATTTGCTGGCGTCTGGCGGTACCATCTGAGTCATCAGATCTGCCACGTGGCTGTTGGATCATGAATTTTCCATACAAAAAAGTTAAATAATGCAAAGTGGCTTTCGTGCTGTCATAAAGGTCGTCAGGTCGTGTGGCGGGCGTGTGCCTAATTAATTAATTTGGACGTATCTACCCCCATCTCATTCTTTTGCATGCGAGAATCATGTATTCATTCCATTTCTAAGTAAGTGTTACAATTGTTCAATGCAACAACTAAATTACGTGAGATGATAATGTAGTCAGATACATTCAGAAAGTGTGATATTATTTTAAGAGAAAAGTAATGTATATATAGGCAAGGCCGATCCATAGGGTTAGATTGCCTAGACGATCGTCCAAGGCCTTATAATTGCAAGAGCCTAATTATTCTATAAATATAGGCTAATGTAATAGTGTTTTGACTAATAATTTATATTAAGGCCCATATTTATTTTTATTTGGAATGAGTTAATATAAAAGCGTGTCTTTATTTTTATTTTTTTTGTAATTTAAGGCCCACATTTAAAATACATATTTGCTTTTGTTTTAAAAAATTTGATGCAAGAGTGAATTTTTTTTTTTTTATCAATTCAAGGCCCAATTTTATTTTTGTTTGAAAAGGGTTTTGCATGAGTGAAATTTTTTTTTTGTTACCTTTTGTTGTAGTTAAACGTACACGTTATAAAATTTTTAAAAAATAATAGAAATTACTAATTATCATATTATATTTTTCTGTAGGGTCCCTTTTATTTATTTGGCCCCGGTGCCTCTAAAGCCTTAGGACCAGTGTTGTATGTAGGGGTACAAAATTTTGAATATTGAGCTGTAATTGGCTTGTTGCACATAAATTAAGGATGTGAGCAAATTTCGATTAGGTAAGTAATCAATTTATTTTTAAATTTACATTATCTAAGTGCGCGAGTTTCATTTTGTGGAATCATTAACCATTTTCGCAATTCTCATTCTTACGCATTAAACGCCACCCGAACTTCACTAGTTGATTGAATAACAATTTTCTATATCTTTTTCAATCTTGAATTAATTAAATATACACCTGTTATATTTTCAATTATTGAGTAATCAAAGGCATCACACTCTTCAAAACAATATCTTTTCACGTTAATGTATAAGATTTATGTTTTGAAAACGTGTTTTAAAAATTTTGATATGAAAATAATTTTTTGACGGTTAGAAATTTAGAAGCGTATTAATATTGCAAAAAGTAATATTTGAAAATATGTAAACATGATTCTCTTTTTTTTTTTTTTATCTATTACTTTGGTAAACAAAAATTACGTTTTTGCCATTAAACAATACAAGTTGCATGGTATAAATTCATTTATATAAGGGGGTATGAAATTTTTTCCAGAACTAGGGTTGCCAGTATAGGCGAAGCCTTGCAGTTGGAGACAAACGAAAAAGCTAACGAAATAAGAAACTCCAAAAAAAATTTGTACCAAAAAGTTTAAAAGTACAAAAGGAATCGGCGCCTTTTAGGTTCACATGATTGCAAACTGCAACCCCAAGATTTCTTCTTCCATTATATATTCATAACAAATCCAGAAATCACCCACAGAATCTATCCATTTCTTGGGTTTTTTGTCTCAGCAAACCTTGCAAAACAGGGGAAAACAGAGAACCCAATATTCAAATTTGTATTTCAAGGAGTTCCCATGGCGGAAGAGCAACAGAAGTTATTGCTGGATGAACATACAGAGAAGCATTTCACAGCCGGAGAAATTGTCCGTGACATAATCATCGGCGTTTCCGATGGCCTCACCGTCCCTTTTGCCCTGGCTGCCGGATTGTCCGGCGCTAATGCGTCATCTTCGATTATACTCACTGCCGGTATCGCAGAGGTTGCTGCTGGTGCCATTTCCATGGGGCTCGGAGGGTATACATTTTTTTTTTTTCTTTCTTTTTATTGGTTATGAAATTCAATGGATTTCTTACTTTTGCCTTTTAATACTCTCTGTGTCCCGCTAGAAGAGTCTACGAACAACTGTTTCTGCTTGGTTTGTGAATGTAGAATTCGAAACATTACTCTTTCATTTGAACGAGAGAGTACATAGTAATCATTCATGCATCATGAGTATTGATGTTTATGAATTTATATACTTCTTCTGCTAAAATTTGAATTTTTATGCAGTTATCTAGCAGCACAAAGTGAGGCTGATCACTATGCCAATGAATTGAAGAGGGAACAAGATGAAATCAAAGCTGTACCGGATACAGGTTCGATTTTCCCTCTTAATCATATAGTTGACTCCACTTAGTGGAACGAAAGCTTAGTTGTCGTTGTTGTCAATCATATTTCGGGTCTCATGGAACTGGAGAAGTTTGTTTTCTTTTGAGATGGGATCTTTGAAACTCAGTCTTATTTGGAGGAACAAAAGAAAGAAAATTGAATTTTGGTTTAATGGGATGTTCTTTATTTTATCATTTGAGATGGTTTTGAATAGAAAAATGGGCATTCAAATTTCAATAGCATTTTTGAGACATTTGGAACGAATTTGTTGAATGCAGAAGCTGCTGAGGTTGCAGAGATATTGTCACAGTATGGAATTGAGCAGCGTGAATATATGCCTGTGGTGAATGCTCTCAGGAAAAACCCACAAGCATGGCTTGATTTCATGATGAAGTGAGTCTTTTAACACTTCAATTCTTACGGGTTTTGGGATCCGATCTTCTATCTTCCATTTTCCCCATCTTCCTGTCTAAGATTTCGTTGGAAAGTTTAGACGTAGAAGAATGGGGGGTTTTTACCATTTTGTTCTCATGACCTTAAATTTCTGCTGCAGATTTGAACTAGGATTGGAGAAGCCAGATCCAAAAAGGGCACTACAAAGTGCATTTACCATTGCCATTTCCTACATAGTTGGTGGATTGGTTCCTCTTGTGCCCTACATGTTTATCCCAGAAGCAACAAAGGCTGTTGAGGCATCTATTGCCCTCACATTAGTAGCTTTATTTATCTTTGGTTATGCTAAAGGCTACTTCACAGGAAATAAGCCATTCAGAAGTGCTGTTCAAACTGCTTTCATTGGAGCCATTGCTTCTGCTGCTGCCTTCGGCATGGCCAAGGTCGTTCAAGGATAGAGATTAAGCGTTTTCTTCCTTTCTACCAATATGTACTAATGCTTCTCATGAATAAAAAAACTACCCGTTACGCTTTTCAACATATACAACATTAGGCAAACTCTTGTAGTGATACAAATAAAACATATACTAGGAGAATCGTTATGATTTGACAAGGACGGTTAAGCGATTATCCACACCCATTGCACTAGCATAATGAATTATTAGAAATTGCCTCATGGAGTAAAGACGTGATGTTTAACTTCAAATTCACACAAGTTCAAAATAACAAAGCATAGGAGAGGACTAATATTTTCCAAGCCAAAATAGCTGCCTCAAATTCACACAACCTCAACAGCTTGTGAGTAATTATCAAAATGTACTCCACAGGCAACATCTACACTAACATTCACTGACGAGCGCCGATTTATCCTGCCACCATCTGTGAATTATGCAAGAAGATCATCGGTAAGGATGAAAGGATCAGCTATGCAAACCAGATAATTTGAAACTTGAAAGTATAGAAAGCACATATAAAGCCATGCTAATATGAAACATTCACCAAATATGAAAGCAAGAAGAGTGAAGGGAACAGACTTACACTAATTTGAAGTACACCTATCGATGATGAATCACATTCATACGGGATTAGAAAAAGAAATGCCAGAAATAGTAGAAGATCCCAAAAGCTATAGATGATGTTTACGTTTGAGCTGCTATCAAGAATTGAGAAAGCCCATTTGAGAAGTCAAAATGTCCATGCTTTCAGGGCTATCAAAATGTTTCTCAACTCCTTTGTTTTCCGTCCTGTCCGGATCGGATCCTTCCCATGGACTTCTGGAATTACTCAATTCTAGTGCTCGGAATGTTGACTCACTCTCCATTCCATTATCCAAACAAACATCAGAATCAAGCTCTTCAGTTTCTTTAGACTCTGGTAGTGGACTTGATAGAAGGAGCTGTTCCCATGTAAAATCATCAGCAGCAAGATCTGGAAGAACAAGAGGGCCATGGTTGTCAACAGGAAGTAACTTATCATCCAACAGCCCTGATGTGAAGTCAATATTCACAAGGAGATCTCTCATTTCATCTGAGAACTCAAAATCCATCGACTGTTCTAAACTAGAACTTGGAGGCTGGGTAGGAGTCTCCGAAGCTTCATTCGTAGGAAGCTGATATCGTACTATCATTCCATCTGAAGCAACAGGCTCATAATCATCCATATGCCATTTATTCTCTTTAGGATGAAGCAGCTGTATGAAGAATCCAGGGTTTTGCATAGCCAAAACTATGAATGAAAGCATTTGCTGCTGACTCTTCTCCATACTTTTTAGCTGTTCTCGGAAGACTATCAACTTACTCTGAGAAATCTGCTGGAGTTGCCTCAACTTCATCAGCTCTTGCATAAGGAGATTCTTATCCACCTTCAAAGTTTCAACTTCCTTGCTAAGTGCAGCTCCCTTATCTTCTTTAGCTGGACTGGGCTCACTATCCTTCTGCTGGGACACTCTCTTCTGCTCTTGAGCAGGAGGCTGAGGCTGTTTTCGTCTAACGATGTTCTTCAAAAGATGCTTTTGGCCTTTAACAAATTCATCATTTGAAAACTCCCAACGATCTGTATCAGTTTTCCTAAATCCCTGAAACCAACAAATGCAAGTTAAATATGGGTCAACTAAATTCCCATAAGAAAAGGTGTCACAAAAATAGCAAGTTGAGAATTCAGTGTACACATTTTTCCACCAATAATCTTCGGTTAAATTCCTAATTAGTCGATGTTCCATCAAAAGGTTAACTGATAACAACTTAAGAGAATAGTATTGTTAACATTTACTTTCCTATTTCTAAAATAAACTATACTGTCTATAACAAGATCCTAAGAAATTAAGCACAAAATTACCAGCATAACACTTGTACTTACAAAACATCATTCAAGCATGTAAATATGATGCAAGCAACTTTCTAAAAAAAAGGTTAGGAAACTTCACAAGAATCCACGTTCAAAGTGTAAATACCCAATTGGTTTCATTCTAATGTAAAGCGATGCAAGAAACTTTCTAAAACAGGTGACGGAACTTCTTAGCAGTCTGTTCTTGAACATATCAAGCTTAGGAAAAGTGGACTTACAACAAATTCAACTTCTCTACAAGATATATAAAAACCAAGAAATCTTCAGCTTAATGATAATAGTTAAGCTAGATTTTGGCCCAGTGAGATTGTTTTTCCACTCTACAACAGATATACGCCACCATTTTAGAAGCACAAGATGTGAAACTTCACAGCACAGATTGAAAACCATCAAAATCCACGAAAATAAAGTATAAGCATAGTTCATTCAACTGTTTAAATCATACTATTCTCCACCACAAAACTGATTGAGGACCCTGATCAGAAAGACATACGAGATCTAAGTTCTTCCACTTTCGGGAAAAAAAAAAAAAAGAAACAGTGAATTCCAACTACTCAAACGAAATTCCTACAGCTTGGCAAAGCAACTAAAAGCTGTTCGCAGTTTCACTAATTAATTACCAAAGATTAAAACAACTCAACAAAGGAAAAGCCTATTTCTAGACTGTTTAGAGCTATGTAAATTTCATTTTGCATATGCATCCACACATTTTGTAAACTGAGGTAACACTCGTTAGGTCCATCTCTGTGCATTTTTTTCCCCTATGATTCTAATAGAGGGGACTCATGCCCCAAGCCACATAATCGGGCTTCTCCCTTTTAAAAAAGCCTATGTATCAAGAATCAAGAAACCGGATTTAGAGAATCCAAAATTAAAAACAGCAACCAACGCAATAAAAAACTATCAAGCTCGATATTCATCCACAGGATCATCGAAAAACAGCTAGTAAAACCAAAACAGATCAGAATATCAAAATCCAGAAACAAGAGAGTAAATAAAAGACCAGCAACTTGAAATCAGCAAAAATATATACATATATATGAATTTGCAAGGGGAAACTCTCACATAGATGTTAAGTTGCCGTATAAAGCTTGATAGATTGCTGTGTTTGAAGTACTTCGGAAGCAGTTCAGAAGAGAATTTAGACACATCCCATATAATAAAGCTATTGCTATGCGTTTCACTCCAAGAAATCAACGTGTCTGTCGATTCATTATCCACCATCTCAAAGCATTTCAAAAGAAACGGAGCCACCGATGACCCGTTCTCCAAAGATTTCACCATAATCCAATCGAACAATCCAAAAAATTCGGAAAACCCAAAACCCACCCCAAATTCCAATCTCAAAACCCAAAATTCGACTAACCCGCCGCAAAGAATCAAAACCCACCTCAAATATCACCTAAAAATTCAATCTTGATTTAACAGGAACTATCAGTGCCTCAAATTGAACCGACATTACTGACTGAGTTTCAAGAAAGACCCAGTTAAATTGGCTGGCGTCTGAAAAGATCAACTGTCCAAGTGGGAACAAAGGATTTTACGATTGAATCCTGCACCCTTATGAGCGTCAAAGACGTGAGAGAGGGGTAAGGAATGGGCTTTTATGCTTCGTTTTCCCAGTGTGGGGTCGGCAGGAGTCTTCGGGCAAAGGAACGTCTTCACCTTTGGAAGGGCACGTAACAGTGTATTTCTTTAGAATGTGCAGAATTGGGGAAGGAGAAAAGTTGAACAATCATGACTCACCCCTTTGGTGAACAGTACAGGTCTTAAAATATCTAGGTTTTATTGTAATTTCAAATCTTCTATTTCAGCTTTTCTTTTCAGTGACCAAAGATCCTTTGATGTGGAAATGGGCAAATGGGATATTCCCCAATAGATGATAGATTTCTTGGTACACTTTTTGGGTAAAAATTTTCCGACTTATACGCATGCCTTTTGCATGTTTTGAAGTTGGGGGTTTTCAAAAAATAAATTTTTACTATAAATAGTGTATTAAAAATGTAAAAAAGTAGAAGTAAATATTAGAAATTGTATCAGAAATGATTATAATATATTAATTTATCAAAACAAAGAGAACAAGTCTATAATTGTTGTACATCTAACTATTTTTCATTTGTTTTTTAGCAAAACAAAACCATATTTTTAATAATATTATTTAGGGGTGAGCGTTATTTGGTTTGATTCGAAAACCAAACTTAATTCAAAATTATCGAATTTGAATAAGTCAAATTCATAACCAAATTTGAATTCCGAATTTGATTTTTGAGTTTGCAAAAGGTGATCAAATATCTATTAAATGTAGTACCTTCAAATCTTTGAAAATTGGTATATTTTTAAACATGACTCCTACATTCAGATGGAGGGACTACTACTTTTAGATGGTGGATAAGTTGTTTGTAAGTATCCTTAAAAATAAAAAATAAAAAATAAAAAAAATGGTTGTTTGTAAGCATGATAATAGAAAGGCCATTTTCAACAAATTTGGGCAGTGTAAGGCTTGGAGCCATCCCACATTGGTAGTGTGGGCTACCAATGTGTGGTTTAAAGGGAGAGTGTGGCACCCTCCTCTCTTGAGCTAACTTTTGAGGGTGAATTCTACCTCACTTCCCTGGCATGACAGTGGTATCAGAGCTAGAGCCCCACCCTTCCCATACCGTAGTGGAGTTCGATTCCCACTGTGATCAAAGGATCGCCGTGGACGGCGGTGCGGAAGCGTGGTGGTGTCAGGCAATGAGCCATCCCACATTGGTAGTGTGGGCTACCAATGTGTGGTTTAAAGGGGGAGTGTGGCACCCTCTCCTCTTGAGCTAGCTTTTGAGGGTGAATTCTACCTCACTTCCCTAGCATGACAGGCAGTTACTCTTGAGCAGTTAGTTACTCTTGAGGGCAAAAGAAGAAAAAGGTTGTTGGCCAATTTGTAGGTTTCAAAAGCCTAAGTGGGATGAATTTTAATATCTGATTCTTTCGTGGGCCTGACGAAGTCCAGCCCACATTCAAATATGCAATCTCTGTTGGTAAATTTTTTTTTTATCTAAAATCAACAAATAAATCATCATCAAAGCATGTTCTCTTTGTTTTGATGTTAGTTTTGTTTTTTATTTCTACAGTAAATTTAATATATTAGAATTATTTTTTATCGCTTCTAATGTAACTTTTAATTATTCAGATATGTATTTTTATATTTTTAATACACCTTTTATAATAAAAAATTATTTTTCAAAAACATGTTTTCAAAACATATTTTCAAAACATGCAAAAGAACAAGCCCATTGTATAACTTGCTCACTGTCGGGGGCGAGCCAGTGGATTTGTAGTAACTACAAAAGATCTCACGCAAAAAGTTGCATGTTCAAGCTCCATTTTCCTCTCCATTTTCTCCTATTTTGTAGTAATGTAGGTTTGTCAACAAAAAAATATATAATTTATTCGCACTCCACAAGTGTCTATTTACATTATGCCAACTATGGATTTTCTGTACAAATTTGTTATAAACATGTAATGTTGAATTGTTTTCTTAAAAAATTTAATAAGATTGTACATGGTGAGTTCATTTAATAAAATAATTTAATGAACAATATGAATTTTGCATTAAAATAATCATTAAAAGGAGGATCAAATAATGATATATTTCTATATCTTTATTGTGATATTATTCGTTATTAAGGGTCAAAAGGTTTAGAATTTTCAATATTTGTTTAATTATCAAATAAATTTCATGTTTGGATATATTTTCAAATGAACTCTCAACCAAAAATAATAGAGCAAATGACAGTTACCCGCTTATAGTATAACTTGAGTAACAGTTACCCCCTTGAGTTTTTAAAATACCGTGTTACCCCCTCATGATTTTGAACTAAAGTCACTAGTACATAAATGATCAAAGGAGGCGTCCCTTTGGAGTACACCCTCCTCCAAATGGGCCGGAAAAGCCTTTGCACCCGCCTCCAATAATTAACTATTGGAGTCGGGTGCATGTTGCACCTGCCTCCAAATCTCTTTTGAGGCGAGAAAAGGCTTTGCACCCGCCTCCAATATCGTGTTTATTGGAGGGGGGTGCATTTTCCCAAATTTTAATCAATATTATTTCGAAAATTCTCTTTGTTTTGGACTGTTGAAAGTTGAAAATAAATTTGAAAATAATTTACTAGGATAATTTTGAGAGTTGAAAATAATTTTGAAAAAAAGAGATAAATTTTTAGGTAATAAAAACCACAAGTTTTAGAAGAAAATATATAAATATATATTTTCGATTTTAACGTTATATAAATGAGTATATGTAGTCTAGTGGTAAATTTAATGTGCAAGAGTCAAGTGAGTCCCTCGGCGCGAGTTCGATTCCTACCTCCAATAACCCCTCGCAAGGGAGGCGGGTGCGGGCGCCTCCAACGTGTGCACCCGCTCTTAGGACCCGCCTCCCATAAGCTCTTTTGGTGTAGTGAGTGTCACTTGGATGGAAAAATTTAACACAAACGGTGTTATATCAAAACAGTGTAAAATAACTTAAATAACCTTGTTGGATTGTCCTACAGTGTAATCCAAATTTGGAGAATAAAGTTCTCCTTCCAGCGGCACTTCCTTTGACGGCAACCAAAGAAAAGCTATTGGTTGAAGTACTCTAGTTATCTCCAACACTGTTCTGATGTCCACAAATTCTAAAGATAACCAAAGCGCACAAGAGTTTATGTTTGCAAATCTAACTTGAACGATTGATTTTTAATTTGTAGGGTTAGGCAGAATAATCTGGATGCAAATTTTGAATTTTCAGTCACAAGACCCACGTGAGAATATTTGGTGAATTTTCAGTTTTAGCTTATTTTCTAAATTGTATTGAAATTTTGATAGAATATCCATTGATGAAGAAGGATACGATAGAATATGGAGTTAAAACAGGAGGGACCAATTTGATTTTTTGAGTTCAGTGATCACCTTCTCCTTCTTCAATTGTGCAAAGCTCTGTTCTTTATCTTCATCCCATGATTTGGTTTTGCTTCCCATAAAAACATTGGTCATTAGTTTTTGAATCTTTAGGCTGATACTTGTTGCAGGTCATGCAATCACTTGTCGTCCATTGCTCAGACTGTCTTCAATTGTATATGAACTGAAATCCATTGATAAGTAAATTTTCGGGTTAATTTGGAAATATATATATATACTAGCAGAGGAATGTCGTGCGATGCCCGACATTTGCCCTATTATATGATTAGTGTATATTTGTAGTTTGGAGTATATGATTTATATATGGTTGTGTATGACATAGTGAAGTTTTTATTAGGTTTGATATGTGTAGATGGATATGAATTTCATAAGGGATTAATCTTTGCAAGACAGAGAGGGAGAGATATGATTCCATATTACCATTCACATCCAACCATATAATGGTGATGAAAGACACAGAGGGAGAGATATGATTCCATATTACCATTCACATCCAACCATATAATGGTGATGAAAGACACAGAGGGAGAGATATGATTCCATATTTCTCCGAACCATGGTCTGAAAAACACCATTCGCATCTTTCATCAATCCTTCGTTGGATAGTGAATCTATTACGATATTGTAAGTGAGCACATCTGGAGAAATACCAAAACAGAGCATCTCAGTCCATAGTCTTTTGACCTCATTCCATTTGCCTAAATTACATAAACCCCGCATGAAGCAAGTGTAAGTGATGACACTTGGAGGAATACCCTTCTCAATCATCTCACGCAAGAGAGCAAGGGCTTGATCCATCATCATATCCTTGCAGAGGGCGTCAATAATGGAGTTGTACATGATGTTATCAGGTTTGGCATCTCCATTTTCCATGAGTCTGAGGAACTCAATAGCTCTTTTGGTGTTTCTAGCCTTTGACAATCCATCTATCACAATACTTATCATTACATTATTTGTTTGACACAAATTCTTATATATTATGTTCCTAAACAATTCTTGTGCCTCAGGATCCCTATGCTGTCGAAACAGTCCCCTAAGTAAAGTATTGAAGGTGACGGTACCAAGCACAAGACCACGCTTGAAAGGCTCCTAGTACAGAAAACCCCAAATGTATTTGACCCTCTAGGCAGTAACAATTTATGACCACACTCATGGTGTACTCATCAATTGGAATGTCTTTAACACACATATTTTTGCAAAGGGAAATGGCAATTGAATAATTCTGCATCTTAACCACGTCGCTAAGCAGTTGAGTGAAGTAAATCATATAAGGAAGAGGCCTCATTCGGACCATCTGATCGTAGAAACCCAGAGCATTATCAAGATTATTGATTTTACTTATATCATTCTTCAACCAGCTGAACCTAGATTTATTAGGTTTTGTATAAGAACTCGTACCACCAGTAATCATGGCAGAAGAATGAGAGCAAAACGTGGAAATGGGATATAGATTTGAAGGATGAGAATGACGTCTAAGAGCTCTTACATGTTCAGCACTACAAGTAGTCAGGAAACATGAGAAAGATATTGTTAATGATTTTCCAATGTGAGCCACATAAGTGGGAGCAAAAGCTCTTCCTTTTCTCATTTTAGATAAAACAAAACCACAGAACAAAGAAAATAATTCTCCTTCTAAGTTCCGAGATGCCGGTGCCACTTACTGGTGATGAAACTAAGGTGCCCCTAAAAAAACATAGCATGGATTACTTGTGAAACAGGACACAGCATCCCTGTTTATAAGCGTTTGATTCAGTTCTAGATTAAGGGTATTTAACATTACGAAATAAATCCAGCCAGAAAAGGGAAAATAAGAGAAAAGCAGAAGCAAAAGAAACACTCACTTAGCATAGTAATTTCCAAAACTTGCATAAAAATTCAAAATTGAGTCAGTCCGTAAATAATCCCAGAATTACTGATCAAAACTTTAACACAAAACACACTCCAAATCTAGAATTCATAGTTACTGCCACAGTTAAGAATCACAAATCAATGAAGGACAACTAAAAATAAAAATAGAAAGAGGGTTGAAGGATAACCCATGACCCTGATCCTGCAGCAGATGATGAAGCTGGTGCTGCTTCTGATGACCTTTTCGCTTATGAGACTAAGGAAGAGGATTATGAGGTATTCAACCTAAGAATCATACACCGTAAAAACAGGTTTCTCCATTTATTTTATTTCTACATTATTACTTGTACTATCTCTCATATGTTCCCTTTCAAGTGTGAATATCATCTCTTTTTCAGTTTGCCACATAAATTTTAGCCAAATATTTTTTAAAGTTCTAATACCAATTTCCCATTTGCTTGATTTTTTTTCTAGTATCTCATTAAGAAACATCAATGTAATTTCAATTTTTGTTGGAAACAATTTAAAAGGGTAAGCTATCCACATATTTAATATATTCTATCTAACCCACTCGATAGAAGACATTAAAGAACAAATCATGAGCTTTGAGATATTGGCGTCTGTCCATTTTGGCCATCTGGTATATGAAAAAAAAAACAAAAAAAAAACCACTAACACAGGCATCATAATCTATATCACCTGTTTGTACAAAATGGACTGCAGATGACCTATGTTTATGGTTTGATTCTTTAGTTTCATTTCAGGAATTCATATGTCTATGTACCATGAAAAATAATTCTCACAGGGAAAAAATCAAACACCTAACATACTATAAAAAAAAAGGTGGGAAGAATATCCCAGACCAAATACGATTTGAAAATGTAAGACGGATATGGTTTCCAATGATTGTGTGAAATTTCTTCAAGAAAGGCACTTACAATGGAATTTCTTTAGGCCAAATCAAGGTTTAGGCTTTGGTATCCTCCTTATCTCGCCTTTTCCCATTTATCCCCATCAGGATGATTACAAGAAATCACAGTTTATGAATATTAGCTGGAGATTAGACATTCCTGTTTATATGAGATAATGAGAAGAAATCATTATGAGAACACGTGCTGCATAAATACGGGCAGGAGATAAAATATTTCTATTCCTATATATAAAATCTAATTAAAGTTAGACAACTGACATTTTGGTTTAGTATAATAGCTGAAAAATGTCTTATCACCTTTCTAAACAAGGTTGACAAAATCTACTCTTGTGATGGGATTATCCTTAGATTTTCATGCAGAAATTTACTTTGGCTTTTCCTGAAACATGCCATCTCTATGGGCTTGTTTTAATTAACATCCTTGTCTGATGCGGGCATTCTGATGCGAGCATTCTGCTCCTTATCGTGCAGAGTTCTAGTGCACTGTCTACTGCCAGTTGCCAAGCCGTCATCCTAATATTTTCAATGCCTTTACTTTACATTTCTACATGCTACTAATGTTTTCAAGCAGCAAGTGACCGATGACTTATGTTTATGGTTTGATTCTTTAGTTTCATTTCAGGAATTCATATGTCTATGTACCATGGAAAAATAATTCTCACAGGGAAAAAATCAAACACCTAGCATACTATAAAAAAAAGGTGGGAAGAATATCCCAGACCAAATACGATTTGAAAATGTAAGACGGATATGGTTTCCAATGAGGGGGTTTTAATCAACCAGAATACCACAGCCTAAATTTTCTAGTAAATGCCAAGAATCCATCAAAGTAAACAAACCATTCTGCAACAAGAAAATAAAGGTAAAAGTTTACCTATTCCTATTTATGATGAATCCGACGACAATTTGACTGAAGCTACGACCTGAGGTTTCCTTCGTGCTTGCTTCCAGATGCCTGCTGAATTAAGGAAGATGGCCAAAACAGTATGGGAAACACACAAAATTCGAAAACATATAAAACCAAACCTTACCCTCTTTCAAGAACCTTGCAACTGGCCTCAGATTATAGACGTTTCCCCTGTATATATATGAATTCCAAGTTGCCTTTTCATCTTTTCCAGTTCATAAACCCCTTCGCAGGATATGAATGCATTGAGGAAGATGTAAAGTCTGTTTAGAAACGAATAAATGGGGGAGGGGAAAAGAGATGAACCGTACCAAAATGAAGATTAGGAGATGAATGGATCATAAAAACGTTGCTGAAGAAGTTCTTAAACGACAGAAGTAAACTCATTAACCGTTTGGAGCTGAGAACACAGGAAATTGCCAACGTGGAGTACACACTTGGCATATGCAGACATAAATATAATGTATATGTGGCAGCCATGTGGCTACCTCACAACAACTCTATATTGCATTATATAACCAAATACGATTTGAAAATGTAAGACGGATATGGTTTCCAATGATTGTGTGAAATTTCTTCAAGAAAGGCACTGACAATGGAATTTCTTTAGGCCAAATCAAGGTTTAGGCTTTGATATCCACCTTATCTCGCCTTTTCCCATTTATCCCCATCAGGATGATTACAAGAAATCACAGTTTATATGAGATAATGAAAAGAAATCATTATGAGAACACGTGCTGCATAAATACGGGCAGGAGATAAAATATTTCTATTCCTATATATAAAATCTAATTAAAGTTAGACAACTGACATTTTGGTTTAGTATAATAGCTGAAAAATGTCTTATCACCTTTCTAAACAAGGTTGACAAAATCTACTCTTGTGATGGGATTATCCTTAGATTTTCATGCAGAAATTTACTTTGGCTTTTCCTGAAACATGCCATCTCTATGGGCTTGTTTTAATTAACATCCTTGTCTGATGCGGGCATTCTGATGCGAGCATTCTGCTCCTTATCGTGCAGAGTTCTAGTGCACTGTCTACTGCCAGTTGCCAAGCCGTCATCCTAATATTTTCAATGCCTTTACTTTACATTTCTACATGCTACTGATGCTTTCAAGCAGCAAGTGACCGATGACCTATGTTTATGGTTTGATTCTTTAGTTTCATTTTAGGAATTCATATGTCTATGTACCATGGGAAAATAATTCTCACAGGGAAAAAATCAAACACCTAGCATACTATAAAAAAAAAGGTGGGAAGAATATCCCAAACCAAATACGATTTGAAAATGTAAGACGGATATGGTTTCCAATGAGGGGGTTTTAATCAACCAGAATACCACAGCCTAAATTCTCTAGTAAATGCCAAGAATCCATCAAAGTAAACAAATCATTCTGCAACAAGAAAATAAAGGTAAAAGTTTACCTGACTGAAGCTACGACCTGAGGTTTCCTTCGTGCTTGCTTCCAGATGCCTGCTGAATTAAGGAAGATGGCCAAAACAGTATGGGAAACACACAAAATTCGAAAACATATAAAACCAAACCTTACCCTCTTTCAAGAACCTTGCAACTGGCCTCAGATTATAGACGTTTCCCCTTCGCAGGATATGAATGCATTGAGGAAGATGTAAAGTCTGTTTAGAAATGAATAAATGGGGGAGGGGAAAAGAGATGAACCGTACCAAAATGAAGATTAGGAGATGAATGGATCATAAATATAACCGTTTGGAGCTGAGAACACAGGAAATTGCCAACGTGAGTACACACTTGGCATATGCAGACATAAATATAATGTATATGTGGCAGCCATGTGGCTACCTCACAACAACTCTATATTGCATTATATAATATAGGGTAGATATATATATATATATAATTAATATACGTAATTCAACCTATCCCACTCGCACAAACACGGAGTGTATATCAAGTACAGTTAGTGTGAAATTTTTCCATCCAAGTGATGACACTTTAGTATAAAACCATGAGGGGATAACACAATATTTTAAAAATACGAGGGGGTAACACGGTATTTTAAAAACACGGGGGGCAACTGTCACCAAGCTATACCATAAAGGGGTAACTGTCATTTACCCAAAATAATATAACAATAAAACTTTGATGACCGATATTAAGACTAAAATCGCCTATGTAAATTTTTTAAAAAAATGTAATCTATCTAATATTTTTAGTCATTCATGTCTTATACATGGTCAAGTAAACTTTTATCTTGTCAATAAATTGTTAGATAATTTAATAATATTAGAGCATTTTTGTTTGACAGTTTTACAGCTTATTTGGTTTGATTACAAGCTTTAAAAATTATTTCAAAATTCAAATCTTGTTTGGCACTCAAAATTCAGAAACTTTTATTTGGTTTGTTCTAGGATCAAAAATGAATTGTCTTATTTTCAGACACCAAAAATTATTTTTCTCTAAATTCAAACTTTGATTGGAAATCCCGTTTGCTACGTACTCCCTTACCAAACAAACTTTTGAAAAACTGTCTCACAAAATTCCTTTGAAAACATATTTTGGAAAATCTATCCAAAGTCTCCCTTAAAATTTTCTAAGAATTTTTTCCATAAAAAATGCTTTTTTATTCCAAAATTCCAAAAATAGGGAAAGTTTTTGGGGAATTCCCGATTTCCAACTTCGCTTTCTTTGAAAATTGGTTCGGATTCAAATTTGTACTGAAAGCGAAGTTATCAACTTCGCTTTCTTTGAAAATTTGTGAAGTGACAAGTTTTCAAAGAAAGCGAAGTCTGTAACTTCGCTTTCTTTGAAAAAACTCGCAGCGAAAATTTGCACTGAAAGCTTTCAGTACAAATTTTTTACTTCGAGTTTTTTCTTTGAAAATTTGTAACTCGGAGCAAAGTAACGTTACTTTGCTTGTTAGCTCCCAGTTAACAAGCAAAGTAAATTTTCAAAGAAAGCGAAGTCTGTAACTTCTCTTTCTTAGAAAAAACTCGAAGTGAAAATTTAGAAACCAACTTTATATATATTTAGAAAACATATCTGTAAACAATAAAGTTTGACATAGTACAATTTTAATAAAAAAATCGACAGAGTTTCCCCTGTAACAGGATCAAATTCCCTGTTAATAATTCACGTCAAATTTACCATTTGTCATTTTTTTCATTTACCATATTTACCATTTTTTCATAATTCATTGGTGATTATCAATGACTTTACCTTTAAAAGAAGTAATTTATAATAATAAGCCCTAAAAAATGATCATAAGTTATCGTTAACTGGGAGATAATAATGTTAATGTTAACTGGGAGATAACAAACAAAGTCCCAGTAACAAACAAAGTAACGTTACTATGTTTCGAGTTACAAATTTTAAAAGAAAGCGAAGTCTGTAACTTCGCTTTCTTTGAAAAAACTCAAAGTAAAAAATTTGTACTGAAAGCAAAGTTACCAACTTCACTTTCAGTGCAAATTTTCGCTGCGAGTTTTTTCAAAGAAAGCGAAGTTGGTAACTTCGCTTTCAGTACAAATTTGAATCCGAACCAATTTTCAAAGAAAGCGAAGTTTCCAACTTCGCTTTCTCTAAATTGGGAATTCCCCGAAAACTTCCCTATTTTTGGAATTTCGGAATAAAAAAACATTTTTTATGGAAAAAATTCATTTTCTAATGGGCCTTCAAAAAAATTTATTCTAGTATTATTCAAATTTTAATGTGATGGGACATTTGATTCCGTCTTGTTCTCAGGGTACGTTTTATTTACAAACAATTACATGGCTTTTGAGGAGTTGAAAAGGTCAAAACTCATGAAGATGCTGATCGTTTTTTTGTGATTAAAAATTTTGCAGTTACTTTCATGTATAAGTCAAAACTCATACAGTAAAAATTAATTTATTTTTTTAAAATCCCCTGTCAGGGCATAAATGATTAATTACGTTTTTTTAAAAATTTTTTAAGTGACGGAGTTTGGAACCCTTTATTAAAAACCAAAAATTATAAAAGTGGCCAAAGGAAATATCATGAGCCTTATCTTGATATAAAGATATGGAGAAAATGCAAATGCTTAATGAGAAATTACAGATTATGTACATTTGACTAGTGTCAGTTGAGGAACAGATTTCCCATCTAATCTAGCTAAACCTCTAATTATATGTGGCAGATTGAACCCATGTAAGTTGTTGTATCCTATTTGTGGACGCCTCTTTTACTAATGCATCTGTGACTAAGTTCGTCTCTCGATTATGATGTACCACATAGCTGCCTTCTGAAAGTACATCCCATATGGCTCGAAACCAATCCACCATCTTCCACGGGATCTTCCGGCGTATCATATTGATGACCACTAGTAAGTCAGCTTCAACATCCACCCGTGGTAGGCTCAATTTCCGGCAAACCTGAAGGCCGAGAAGAATAGCTTTGGCTTCAGCATCTAAGCTCGTTCCAAAAATGATTAATTACTTTCTTGAAATAAAAAGTCTCCCATTTTGTTTTTTTCTTTGAATTGAGAAAAAAAAATCGTAGGATTCGAACCGTTAATCTTTAAAATAGGTGCATAAAACACAAAAATAAAAATGTATGTTTAATCCACATTCTTTACTTAAATGGCAGATGTAGTCCACTTTCTTTAAAAACTAGTAAATGTAGTTCACAATCTTTCTATTTTTTGTAATTTTAGTCCAACTGACGGATAATTGACCCCAACTAATTGGACTAAAATTGCAAAAAAATGGAAGATTGCGAACTACATTTACTAATTTTTAGATAATGTGGACTATATTTGCTAATTTTTAGAGAATGTGAATTATACTTGCTACTTAGGTAAAAAATATGGACTAAAAATACAAGAAAAAATGTTCGAAACTACTCTCATAATTTGACTCCAGCTGCAGCCAAATTCTACCATTTTCTTTTCTTTTTTCTTTTTTTTTTTTTTTTTGGGATAGGATGGAACTATCAGCTAGGCAGCTAGCCAAAGACCTTGTTTGTGATATTTTTGTAGTATCAATTAAGGGCATGTTCTTTTTGAACGTTTTGAAAATAGTTTTCAAAACAAGTTTTAGAAAATAGTTTTATAATGTAAAAAATGTATTGAAAATATAAAAAGTAAATGTTAAATAGTAAAAAGTTGTATTAGAAATGATGGAATATGATTAAAATATATTAAATCTACTATTAAAATCAAAACCGTTTTTAAAACGAAACAAAAAGAACATGCCCTAATTAAGCTTTGGCTTTTGGTTAAGCTGTAAAGGTTGCCGCTTTGTACTATTTTGTTGTCTTTTTCACCTTTTCTTTTCCTTTTTTCACACTATTTTGAGGTTAAATTAGGGTCTTGTTATAGGCTTTTGGTGCCTACATGCAACCTGAAAAATGAAAAATGCAGCATATATTGACTGGTTACTTTGCACCACAAAATGAAAGCCATATATACTTTATGGATTTTTGTTAGCAATATTTTTGACCAATTAGGCAACTTTTACCAAATTTCGTATCTTTGAAGTTATATATCTGAACTATAAAGGTGCTTGTTTGTTCTCTTTTCCTCACTAATTTTATTCTTCTATAACAAAAGTAGGGAATAATAATAAAAAATTAAAAAAGAGAAATGAAATTTATTGGGAAATTTTGGGGGTTAGGAGACTAGAATCTAAGAACAAATAACAAAGAACACAAGTGATCACAAAGAATACTTGTTTATGTAACAAGAACAACACAAATGGGGATTTTTTTTTTAATCAACATAGTGAATCTAAGGTGTGTAATCACAGTTATTAAAAAATTTATTACTCCCTATAATCACTAACTGAGATTAATGGCAGTACTTTTTTAGGATACAATAGATTCGACAAACAACAAAGTAAAGAATTCTTCGATTGTTCGAACAAGAAAATGAGAACAAGAGTTATTTTAATTCTAACTAACAATACCTATCTATAGAGGTGAAGAGTCACAAATTCGTTGGTTATGACTGAGGGAACTTCCTAAAGCAACTATTCAAGGAACATTGCAACCATTCGTTTCAAAACAGATTGTTGACAATTTTTTCCAAATGTTTCAACATTGATTCGACACTGAAAGCAGCATTGAACTTAAGTATGCGGAATGCCTATAACGTTTTAATAGCGTGTTCGACGTCGAACATGGACGTCGAGACCCGCCTGTAGCAAAGGCTCAAAACATCCAAAATTCTCTGAGTTTATTTAGCACCTTTATCGATGTTGAATATAAGTGTCGAAACTACACTAAGATTTTTTATGTTTTTTTTTCGAATTTCAACATATACAAAGTAATTCCAACAATCCCCACTTAGTTTGTAAATGCTGACCCAAACTAACACACTTTGAAATCATGCATTAGAAAAGTGACTTTCGTCTCAACTTTTCTTTAGTGTTAATAATTCACAAGATCACAGTAAGACAATTGTTGGCGCATTGCTTAAACCAATGCTCAAGTTTGATTAAAAATATAACAACACGATGTTTTATATCCACTCCAATTCACAAGTATTTACTTTGGTCATGCGCTCATCCTAGTTTCATGACCATGTACTAAGGATCACCCAAAACCTTAGATAGAAGTGACACCACTTATTATCACATAGGTGAAAGTAGTTTCAAATGTAATTGCATCCCAATTATAACACAATGAAACAATTCCATCTAGAGTTTTTAACACTCATCCTCGATATTTCAGCAGCTAGTTCATAACCGAGAGTCAGCAGAAGCTAAACTTGATACATCAGAGTTTAAACTATATATGTAATGCCTCAGAGGTTAAAATTGATACATATATTTTCATAACATTTATGTGATACTTTTGGAACTAAATTTGATACTTGAATAGTTAGATCATTAAATATGTTACGAATAAAAAAAATCCCTTAGTAACTCTCACACTTACCAAACAATATATATATATATATATATATAAAAGTTATAAAATAAACTTAGTGTAAGTTTTGAATTTTTGGTGTAACATAGAACAGAATATTCATCTAAGGGATAAGTTAACTGGGATTATAAAAAAGAGGAGAATATTGTAATTTAAAAGTTCTAATCTCTAAATTAGAGAATTTCAATTTAAAAGAAAGAGAAAAGAAAAAAGGAAAAAAAATCGGCACCTCGTTTTTTTTTTTTTTTAATGCATCAATTATATTTCAAAATCATGTTATCTATTACATCGAAGGCGGGGGGCTGTGGGAGGGGAAGAACGAAGTGGTGGAGCCTCGTGCAGAGTCCTGTCAACCTGTACTTTAAATAGACAGAACTGACAGAGGTATAAATTGAACCCCTCACATATGGGTGGCCCACTATGCGTCACAACCGTTGGGATACTAACTCGCTCATTTCGTATCTTTTTATTGAGATTGGGGTTAGTTAAAATTGGCACCGCCTATTAGAGATCGAACTTGAAGCTATCATACATTACTTAATTGTAGGTCTAAATTTGGAAAAATTGTACTTTTAGTCCATATCATTTACCTAAGTGACCAATGTAATTCACTTGTTTAAAAATTATCAAATGTAATCTAAATATTTTCATTTTTTTTTTCAATTTTAGTCCAAAACATGAAAAATTTACACCAACTAGTAAATGACTCATCCCGACGTTAGTTAAAAGTGGGTTTGTGATAGGTGTCGTTTCAGCTACCAAAAATATTTATAAAACCTTATTCAAAACTAGTATAGCAATAAGCATGATCGTCTCCACAGGGATGATAATTTTATTTCTCCCATAAAACAAAACATATAAAAACACGTAGTTGAAGATATAATCTCGGTTAATTCATGCAATTGATCATTGAATCAAAGATTGTCATGCAAAACACAAATCAGTTAACTCTAGGGACGATAAACCCCAATCACACCTATTCATTATACGTGTCAATAGTATAATGAACTATCAAACTAACTCAAGTAATTCATTCAAACATGATGAATCACCAGCCCCAAAAGGACCTGTCACTAGCCCTGAAAGGAACCCATGCATGCAATATTACAAGAACAATAATTTCAATCCCAGATATGCATGCAGACATAAACAACCAGTTAAAGATTACCGAGATTCAAACTAGCCTTTTAGTAGACGTGTCAATAATCTATGAAGCTCCAGCTAATAAGCAATCTATAGACACAACCCAAGTCTCCCTTAATTAATCGACAATTACCGTGAATCTGCGCAGACATAATCGTTTATCTAATTAATACATAACCTAACAAGGCTGGAATCTGTCGACACCTAATCAGTGTATTAATACCGTTACCTAAATCTGCAGTGCAATAAATCATTAACCCATTAGCCCCACTACCGATACAATAGTTTAGCCACAAATTAGCCCCTTCCAACATTATGTATTGGGGGAACTAATTGGTGCTATTCCAATTAAATAAACATGGCCAGTATTTAAATAATTCAAAAATAAGATTTAGGCTTAATCACTATTTACCCCTCCCCCCTTTGACTAAGTCACGTATAATAATCATTGAAATGACAAAATTACCCTCATTAAATGATGACTCCCTATCCACGCCACAACCCATCTGCCACATCACCACCCACATCTCCGCCACGTCACCTACCTTCAGGACATCGGGTCTGTGGATTGATCTAAAATAAAAGACAAAATTATGCTACTAGCTAGGATTGAATACACAACTATCCACTACCTTGTACATGGTTGAATTGCTAGGCTACTAATATTTTTGATACCAATTATAGTTCACAATAGCTTTATCCATCACTCTCTCTCAACTCTCCAAATAAAAGAGCCTAAGGCCCTGTTCTTTTCCATTCCTTTTTACAAGAATCATCATTTTTTTTCCAAAATCTTAAATTTTGAATTTTGAACTGAATAGAAAATTAAGTGAATTTTTTAT
Source organism: Leptodermis oblonga (assembly GCA_016801395.1). Classification (NCBI taxonomy): domain Eukaryota; kingdom Viridiplantae; phylum Streptophyta; class Magnoliopsida; order Gentianales; family Rubiaceae; genus Leptodermis; species Leptodermis oblonga. Next base: position 16,065,229 of record CM028751.1, on the reverse strand, counting down.
GTAAACCCAAATTTTTTTATGTAACCAAAAAAAAAAATGTAAAGTTTTTGGGTTTACATAAAAAATTAACTTAATTTTCTACTCGGTTCAAAATTCAAAATTTAAAGTTTTGGAAGAAAAAAATGATGATTCTTGTAAAAAGGAATGGAAAAGAACAGAGTTAGGCTCTTTTATTTGGAGAATTGAGAGAGAGTGAAGGATAAATCTAATGGGAACTATAATTGATGTCAAAAACATCAGTAGCCTAGTGGATATTCCATGTGTAAGGAAGTTCGAGAGTCACGTGTTCAATTCTAGCCAGTAGCATAATTTTTGCCTTTTATTTGACTCTTGAAGGTGATGTGAATAGGGAGTCATCATTTAATGGGGGTAATTTTGTCCTTTCAATGATTATTACACATGAGTTAGTCAAATGGGGGTAAAGAGTTAGTTTTAAAAACATGGAGGGTAAGTAGTCAAAAGAGAATAACACGGGGGGATAAATAGTGATTAAGCCTAAGATTTATGCGCAGAGGATTGGTGTGCATAAAAATAGTTAAAGCTGGCCCAATAAGTAAAGAAAAGTTTACACAAAAGGGGGCAAACGCATAAATGGTCCAGATCCAAACTTAGGTCGGCAGGTGATAAGTTTATCCGAGCTAAAATGAAGCTTAGGTCAGAATAACGGTGAAAAGGAAAGGATAGCTAGAAGACATTAAGGGGCGGGAATCTGGGTCTAATTTCATGCAGGAGTTTCGCACTGCAATCAATAGAAAGGAGCCTTATCCGAGCCATAAATAGCAAAAGCGTTACAGAGGCAGCCAAGCCGGGGGTCATTAAGGAAGGAGGCAAATAAGGCGGGCAATAAAGGTTCCAACCCCACAAAGGCGTAGGAGGCGAGAAGGCAAGGTGGGCTATAAATACCCAGACATCAAACTAAAACAGGTACGCAATTCTTTACAACTTTACGCACTTGGTCAATTCAGTTTACCCATATACTCTACTAACTTGAGCGTCGGAGTGGAACAGGGGGAATAGCCCCGCTTGTTTCTTACTTTCATTCACAAATCCGAGCTACATATTCCCAGATCCAAGCTATACCCTCAAGATTCTCATTGGTCAACTGAAGTATCCCCTCCTAGGCATTTTTACGTCACATCAAGGATAATCAGGAATTCATGCATATACACTACCCTAATAATGAATTATATCTCACAACTATACGAATCAACCTTGATCAATCTTCAACTATAAAAAAGAAGAAAACAATAAAACTAAACTAAGGAAAAGAAATTAACTTAACACTAATGGAGAGAAAGAAGAAAGTAGAGGAGCCCAAGCTCACTCCCGGGAAGCATTTGAGGGGGATTAAAATCGTACATACTACTCCCTATTTATAGAGAAAATTCTTCTACTAAATCTCCTTACAAGTTTAGAAAAAAGAAATAACTAATTAACTTGTAATAAAAAAAGTAAACTACTAAGTTAACCAACAGAATGGACGCAGCCCTGATTTGCACATCACGTCAGTTCACACAATTGGTAATTTCCAAAACTACTTTGCTTGCATCAATCCATTCATACGCATGAATGACTTCTTCCAATTGGATTTTGATCCCTTCACAAATCGGCTTGGAATTTGGGCTTCTCTTCACTAATTTTTCGGGCTTATCATTAATCCTAGTCCAAAACAAAAATCATTCCAGCCCAAGTAAAGAATGTCCTGGCTTATGAAATCTTCAGTTACTATTCACACGGTAATGTTCACGCGCCTTATTCACACAGGCGTCCGTTTGGGCAAACGGACCTTGTTTATTCTCTTTTTGCAACTCTTCTCTTTCTGCATTGATTCCTAAAACCAGTAATTAGCAAAGAAAAACACTCCAAATATCTCGTGAAATAGGGCAAGAAAACACTAAAAGTAAACAACATAAAGACGCTTATCAGTTTGACCGAAACAGAACTACTCCCTTTTATCTTTAACCATTGCATCCATTATAAAGCTTCCATAACTTGAAGACCATTTGCAAAAATGTAACCAAGACAAAATGGTCTTCAGGAACCTATTGTGGAAGTATTATAATGGATGCAATGGTTGAAGATGAGAGGGAGATGATTTTGTCTCGGTCAAACCTGCATTTAACAAACGTCGGGATGGGTCATCCGTTAGTTAAGGTAAATTTTTCATCTTTTGAACTAAACTTGTAAAAAATAAAAAAATAAAAAAAAAAGATAATGAAAATAATGTGGACCACATTTGATAATTTTTAAAGAAATGGACAATATTTATCACTTACGTAAAAAATATGAACTAAAAGTACAATTTTTCCGCCCAAATTCTAAGCTGCCACTTTTGCAACTCTATTGAAAATATATATGCTATGATTATGAATTTGAAATTTTGGATTATCAAGATCCAGCTATGTCATTAAAGAAATTAAATACTTACTTACCATATAATATTTCGCAAAAACTTATAGTAGACGCTTGATGAAGCACAAAATGCCCAAGGATAGATACTCCGGTAAAAGAAATAGTACCTCAGTCGTATAGCCCAGATTCCAATCCATTTAGCCCAACAAGAGAGCTTACAAGGCTAGACCTGAAAGTGGAGACAAGAACAAAGCGGGGCTATCCCTCTGTTCTACTCCGACTGTCAAGTCAGTAAAGAGTAAGATAGAAAAATGATATAGACCAAGTGCTAAAGTTGTAAGAAAAATGCGTACCTCCTTTAGTCTAGAATGTAAGTATATATAGCCTTACCTTGAGGTTCTGCCCGTTGCGCTTTTTCTGGGCTGTAGCCCTTAATGCCTTCCTGATTTGCCTCCTCATTAATGACGGCTCCTTCCTTAAATGCCTTCCTAGTATACCACTCTCTTTATGACCCAGATCCAATTCCTTTACCTTAACTGCCTTGCACAGTTCCTGTCCATAATAATAGCTTAAACTCCCGCCCCTTAGTTATTACTTTATACCCTGACCTCCCACTGTTCCTCTGACATATAACCTTTTAGCCCAGTTATCCACCCTAAGCTAGCCTAAATCGTTTTACCCAAGCTACCCGTTCTTCTACTTACCTAACTCTTCTATTTTATTTCACCTTTCCTGTGTCTTTCTTCCTGTTTTATCCTTTTTAGGCTTACTCCTTACCTATTGAGCCAGAGCCAATGTTTTACTCACTTTTAGGCACACCAACGCGTTTGACAGTTTAACAGCGCATGTATAGAGTTTATCCTTTAGCTATTGCGGTTATATTATAAAAACACATTAATAAAATTTAGCATTTTATGTATCACAAGCTTATGGTGTATCTAATTTAATTAGCTGCTAATGAATTGTTATTATGAGTTTAGTTGTTGAAATAACGTGTAACATATTTAACTTCCAAGGTGTTATGTATTGAGTAATAATTTACTTCGTAGTTGCGCATTCTTGCAGGTTGAAGTTTGTTGTTGGCTTGGGTGAAAGAATGGTGATCTTTTGGAGAAGAGTTATACGTTCCTTTATTTAGTTATGATTTCAAACGATATAATTAATTCATTACAATATTTGCAAGAAATATTGAAATTACAAAATAATTACAATAATATTTAATTTAGAAACATCAAACTAAAATCAGTTACATCAAAATTAATCAAATGAGATAGATATCTATTATTTGACATTTTTACTAGTATCACTTTAAAGTGATAAACAAATAATTAAACAACATCTAATTTTTTTTTTTTTGACGAAATTAAACAACATCTAATTAATGAAGTAAAGTCCATAAAACCATGATTAACATTATCGAAAATAAAATCTATCTTCTTCACTTTATACTTAAGTAATTTTTTATAGGGATTAATAAAATGTTATAGAGCATGATGGGTACTAGATTAATAGCCTCTCATCACAACGATATAACATTTGTTACCTATTCATTCATTTATTTAATTATTCATCTTTTCTGTCACTACTACTCCTCTTTTTAGTGGTAAGTTGCAATTTTTGTATGACTATTTTTTAACTTTGGTGATGTGTTACGAATTTTATGTGATCATGATTATAAACGCTTACACTATCTGCACTCATGACCTTGTTTTTATGCATTATTTAAGCGCATGACTATTGCATTCACTTCATAAATTTAAGCCGTTATACTCTAAAGATTCCGTGAGTATCACATTTATTTTGGGAAATAGAAATTTCGTGCAAGATAGGTTGTATGACTTATAAGAAAAATTGCAGTAGTTTCTGTTTCTTAAAAATAATGAAGTCGTTTTAACTGGATGAAAATCATGACTTTTCAAAAAGAGAAAAAATTAAAAACATAAAAATAATTTAGTCCCCCTATTTTGTGTACTCTTTGTATAAGGGTAATGCATTATATACATCTCAATTAATCCTCACAATTATTTAATAACAAGTGATGTGGCATGCATTCATTGATCAACGGTGTGATATTAATAATTATTTTGATAAAAATGTAGCCAATAAATTCATGTCATAACATTTACTGTTAAAAAGTTATGATAAAGTAGATGAGATTTGTACCATTCTTACTCTTTCAGTACACTTCGGCAAAAAAATTGCGTTATTGTCCTCTCAAGTTTATATAGTTTGTTGTACACCTCATTTTTATGTAAAGTATGTGTATGGTCTCTAATTGAAGATTCATAGAGGATAAAAGATTTGTTTAAAAATATGGAAATAAGGATAAGCGAGAAGAAATAAATAAAGATTGAAAATGAAAGAGAAATGAAATTACAAAATATGACACGAGAGTGAGGCTTTGTTGTTTTCCATTCCATTCCAAGAGAATCATCACTTTTTTCGCCAAAATTTTACATAAATAAACAATCTCATCTTTTACTAAATTCAAAATATAAATTTTAAAATTTTCTCTAAATTTTCACTCGCATAAATTCAAAAAATAGTATAATCATTACACTTATTCTTTTCTTTCTTACACAATTTTCCAAAAGAAATTCTCTCCAAAAAAATATTTTTCTTTCAAAAATAAATTTTTTTTAATTGGGCCACAAAGAAGAACGAAGCCTGAGTGAGACATGAAAAAAACTTTATTAATTTACTAAAAATAATGTTGAGTGGCAATCAATGGCGGAAATGAGAACAAAATATCTTTGAAAGAATCAATATATAAATAAATTTGTTTAACCATTAAAAATATACTATTAATGAATGTGATTAGGCACGCCAGCAATGAGATGTTAGTAGTACTATTCGAAGGGCTGGGGAGAAAGATGACAAACACAATGAAGCCATCACCTTATTCATATATTGATGATTAGACAGATAGGATAATATTTAAAAATGTGATATCAGATATGTGTCATTTTAATTAATGATTAGGAGCTGAGCCACACATAAATAGTTATACTCAATTTTGACTAATATACAAGTTATTATGAGTACTATGTACAACACCTCAAATGATTAATTTGACATTATTTATTCTATTTATACATTACTTATTTTAAGTATAGACTAATTGTAGACTTTTATATTAAAACAAAAAAATATTTTGTAAAGTGAATTTTTCAAATAGAACGGAGGGAGTAAATAACTACGAAAAATCACTCTAAATTTTTCTTGACTGCAAATCTCTCTTTGAACTTTTATTTTCTGTAATCACTGCTCTAAAATTATCAATGTATTACAATATAAAGAAATGCTAGTCTTATTTTGAAATTTTATTCATAAAAATACCTAATTACCCATTAAGTAACAAAACTAATATACAAATTTCATAATTTTATTGAAAGAATAGTGAGTGAATATGTATTTTTATGAAGAAATTCATATTATTTTCTTACCTTTCAACCATATTAATAGTCTAGAGGGTTAAGTGTAAACAATAAATGACTCTCTCTGTTTTATTAAAATAGACCACTTTATAATACGGAATCCAATATTATAAAGTTCCGCTCTTAGAAAGCTAACTTCATGCTCGGTCTTAGGCAAAGGCAATGACATTGATGCTACAGTTGGAATAAGTCTTCTTAGGATCTTCTCTGGTGTTCACGTAAGCGCTATTCTCGGCCTTACTCCTGTTTGTGGGGAACTCCAAGAGGATATAGAAACCTTTGTAGGAGGAGGTGGAGTCAAGAAAGGCTGTCGAAGTTGCCTTAAAATGCTAAGGATCTTTGGTCTCTACTCGGACCCGGTAAAAAAAATTGAACACTTCTTATGGACTCATTGAGAATGATTCGCATCTAGTTCATGGCCTATTAGAAGTAGAAGGCGCAACTCTTCTAATGAAACAGGAGATAATTTGAAATCAATAAAAAGTCAAGAATAATTTTTTGCAATCAACTCAAATAGTTATATTAGTAATGATAGACATCTCAAATATTCATCACAACTTTTTCATAGCAACTCATGTGACATGCATTCATTGGTTACATTTTTATGAAATAATTATTAATAACCCATGATTGGCTAATGAATGTGTGCACATGAATTGCTATAAAAAAAAATGTGATAAATTAATTTAGATGTCTATCATTACTCTAGTTAGATAGAGCAATATAAAAAGTATATGAACTCTTTGCCTTTGGCGAGACAGTCGCATTATTCGGCCTTATGGTGTGCGCTTTTTTCAGGTTTTAAAATACTTTCTGATGAAGCCCAAAATGCCTAAGAATTGATACCCCGGTAAGATAAATAGTACCTCAGTCATATAGCCTAGATTTCAGTCTCTTTAGCCCAACAAGAACACTCACAAGGCCAACCTGAGAATAGAAACAAGAACACAGCAAGGATCCCCCCTGTTCCACTTCGACGGTCAAGCAAGAAAAGAGTAAGAGAGGAATCGTATGGACCAAGTGTTCAAAGTATAAGAAATTGCGTACCTTCGTTAGTCTAAAATGTGAATATATATATATATATATATATATCACCTTGCTGCCTTGCCTGTTGCGCCCTTTCCGGGTTATAGCCTTTAATGCCCACCTTATTTGCCTCCTTAATGACGCCTTCAGCCTTTAATGCCTTCCTGGTCTACCGTCCTCTTTATGACCCGAATCCGGCCCTTCTGTCTTTAATGCCTTGCATAATCCTTTCCCGCGATAATAGCCTAAATTCCAACCCCCTAGTTATTGCCTTACAACCTAGCCACGTATCACTATTCTGACCTAAAGCCTTTTTGCCTAATTATATACTTCCATGCTGGCCTATCCTGTTTTAGCCCAGCTATGTGACTTTCTACCGCCCTAACTTTTTTTTTTTTTACCTTATTCTCCATCTCTTTGGGCTTTCTCCTTTTTTATTTCCTTTGGGCTTACCCTTTACCTTATTGGGCCAGGCCCAATGCTTTGCTCACTTTTAGACACACCAATAAGTCCCCCCCCCCCCCCCCCCCCAAGTATTGTGTTTTATACTCTGATCTAAAACATAATACTTAGCCATTGTGGTATAAAAAATTTGACCCCGTAAAAAAGTGCCCTCTGATCGAGTACCATACCTTTATGCCTTTTAAGCTCCCCCAGAATGAATAATGTTTACTTTATTTATTCTATCCACCCACTTGTCGTTACTCATAGCCTACCGAGAATCAATAATGCCCCCTTTATTTATTTTACTAGGATATTGGTTTTAACTTAGCCCGTGAACAATAAAGAATGCAATGCCGGCCTATACTCATACTAAGCTCCTGATTGTTTTTACCAATATAGTCCCCTAAGAATAAATAATCACACAGATTTTTTTATTTTTACCATCAGTGTATGATTAGAAGTCTACTACTGGGACCTGTCCACCGGCTTATAGAAGTAATATATCCCATCTCTGAATCGAGAAAGATGGGTAGTGCCAAAATGAATAATTGAAAGCACATAAAGTAAGAACAAAGAATGGCCAAAGGAAGAAGTCGCACCTGATAGCGCCAGGCCAAACTTTGTATAACTCCTCCTAAAGATCGCACAGTCGTCCTTGAAAATCGTGAAATCAATCCCATCAACATGCCTGAACACGCTTCCCCTTCTGCAATAGTTGAATCCCACTCCCCCACGTTGCGGTTCATCTCCCCACGATGCTTTTTTACTTCAACTTCCCAACTTTATCAATTATTTTTCTGTACTAACCGTTTTCACTCCATATATATCTCCTTGTGAAGTTTTGAGAAGTACTTTACCAAATTTTACCAAAAAATTATAAGATTCTCCTACTTCCTTTACACTTCAAAAATCCATTCCACGCCCTCTGTCTCAAAACAAAACCATCAACATGGCTGATGAACGAAGCTCCACCACCGGCATTAACCCCTTGAAAGGTCAGTCCCTTCCTCCTTCTCTTTCTCATATTTTGAGTTCCGAAGCAACCCCGAGTCAATCACCTCCTATGTCTAAGTCCCGTCCCCCCGATTAACACAAACCACCCTTCCCTTCCGGCCCATATCTGCTTCTCCGACGAATTAGCCGACATGGTCTTTGAGGATGTTAACCATAGCACTACCGTAGACCAAGAGGCTCCAAAAAGACAAACCTCCCTAATGCCGGAATCCACATCTTCTAAATCCCAACAACTAACTTTACTATAAATCCAAAACCCCCTGTCATAAATATGGCATCAAAGGCCGTCACTGCCACTTCACCACCACTCTGATTTTATCCAATAAGATAGCCGAGGACATGACCATAGAAGAGCTGGAAGTGCTCAAGTCTTCCTACTACTTCAGCCCAAGGTGGAAACCAGGCTACCGAGCACTAAGGAAAGAGCCGACACCACCTCTGACAGATGGATAGCTATCTATGAACACACATGGGGGCCGGACTTAGGTTGCCAACCCATGGCTTCTTTTTGGAAATTTGTGACTATTTTGATGTGGGGCTAACCCAGTTTGCTCCAAACGTCTTTCGATTCACGGTGGGCTTCCTTTGTATCTGTGCCAATGCCAAGGTACCACCTTTCGTGGTCCTGTTGCTACAATACTAATATATTCGGCATTATCCCCATGGCCCGGGATGGATCACTCTGTAAAAGTGCAAGAATGGCCACACCTTGGTGACCAAATTTCCAGAATCCATAAAAAATTGAAAATCAAAATTTTTTATGGTAAAAGCTGTTGAGGCAAAACTCCCTTGCCGCTAGAATACCCTGATCCTACCCAGTTCTCAAGCTTGGATTAAAGATGACCCTATACTCCTGGTCCATTGCAAAACCCTTGAAGCCTTCAAACATAAATACTCTGAGCCTAATCCTCTAGAATCCTTTCTTGTTTGGGCCAATCTTAGCCCAGCCCCGAATGTTGTTGGCCAAAATTATATTTCCCTCTTTGCTTTAGTTTTTTCCCAACACTTTCTTATTTTAATGTTGACTTTGGTTATCTTTTTTATTCAGGTGGATTTGGTGGATACAGTATGAAGAGAAAATCAACCGCCAAATGGCCATCACTTCTGCAACTGACCCAAAGCAGACGGCCAAAACAATTGATCTTACCTAAGAGGTGGAGATTGTTGATTCCTTGGCCCCCCAACCTGTTATAGCCCGAGTTTCGTCAAGACCCCCCCCCCCCCCCCCCTTCCCCCCCAACTCAATATTCCCCGCCCTACCTAGCAAAAAATTGGCCTTCCACTGAAGAAATTCAAGCCACCAAGAGGGCAAAGGCTCTCATGACCAACCCTTATCAAGAATTTCCCCTTCTGTTAGCTACTCCCACCCCCGAGCAAATCCCAAGTCCTGATGACATGTTTGGACCTATTGACCCAGCAACCCAGAAAAGAATGATCATTCTAAAAGAGGCAAAAAAATGGGCCCCCTTCCAAGGCTCGACCTATCTTGCAACCTCACCTGGCGGAAGCAAATTTTGGTGACCCCATGCCTTATGCCCTAATTTCAGATTCCTATAATTCCTTGAAAGAAGTCATTAAAGTTGGCCAACTCCTTCGTCAAGACACGGAGAAGATGAATGACCTAGCCCGCCAAGTCACCCAGCGGTAAGCTCATATTGCAGCCCATATCAATTAGGTAAATAATTTGTTCTTAATTTGTCATTCTAGTCCTATTCCTAGTTTAGTAAAAATAGTAACATTGTGCGTGATATGCGGCTACGGCTATGTAGCTGTGGCTAAGAGGACTACGGCCCTTGATGTCTTGGCCCAGAGTTACGAACAGGAAAGGAAAAGGTGGCCAAACGAAGAGATAGAAGATTTGAAGATGGGCACAGAATCTAGCCAGGTTACTGACTTACAAGCTCGAAACACCGAACTTCATAAAAAAATCAATTTCTGAGCACCAAGGCCAGTCAGATAGAAACCAAAGTCAGTGGCCTGGAGGGGAAGATTGAGGAGCTAGAGAAAGCCCTTAAGGAAAAAAAGGAAAAGGAAAGAAAAAAAAAAAAAAGCTCTGTCAAAGGTCACCCAACATGAGAAGGCCAATGAGTGGGCCCGAGAGAACTTTCGACTCAAAATAGAAGAAGTTACAGGTCAAAATGAAGCGGCTGGCCTTAGGGCGGTAGATGAATTCAAGCAAAGGGCTTTTTTAGACTTGTTAAACAACCGCTTCCTAGAGCTAGTCCAATGTGGGTTCACCATTTGTTGGAATGAGGTTCGTGGCCCCCGAATCCTGAAAGACTTGGCCCCAGAATCCATGGCCTAGAAATCCTTGTTGGCTAAAGGCACAGATCCTTTTGAGTTGATCGAACAGATCAAGCAAAAGTGCCGGGATTTAGGCATCCCTCTTCCTGAAGATGAAGCTGAAGAAGAATAATAAGCTAGGATAAGCCACCCTCAAGACCAAGAGGCTATCTCTAAGGCCCCGTCTACTGAGAACATCTAATTTTTTTTGTTTCGAACAATTTATTTGTCTTTACGCATTTTGGGCCGGCGGATGGGTTTTCGGGCAAAACTATTCATGTGAACAATTTACTTTTCTTCGTACTGTTTAGGCCAGCGAATGAGTTTTCCGGCATAACTATTCTTTTCAACTAACTTAGCACTTCTTCCTTTAATATTCGTATGATACCTAAGTTTGCAAATAGATCTTCACACATAAAATTTTCTTAAGTGGACAACATTCCAAGCTCGAGGGACCAAAGTCCTGTCTAAATCTTCCAAAACATAACTCTCAGTGAACCGGGCTTCAATCACCCAATAAGGTCCTTTCCAATTGGGGGCCAATTTGCCCTGATCTTGAGGCCTACTCAGCTGTTCTCCTTAAAACTAAATCACCCGAGATAAAGGATCGTAACTTAACCCGAGAATTATAATACTGTCGAACCATACTCTTGTAGTTGACTTGGTGAATATAAGCAGCATCCCACTTCTCTTCCAACTCATCCAAACTCAATTTTAAGTTCTCTTGATTCTGTTCCTGATCAAAATACATGACCCGGGCCGCCTTTATTTAAACCTCGGGAGGAATGACAGCATTGACCCCAAACACCAACCTAAAATGAGTTTCTCCTGAAGCGGTCTTAGGTGTTGTTCGATGAGACCACAAAACGTGATGTAATTGTTCAATCCAATTTTTTCCCTTATCTTCAAGTAAAGTATTGATCCCATGTAACAATGTTCTGTTGGTTAATTCTACTTGCCCATTAGCTAGTGGATAGGCTACAGATGCAAACCATTGTATTATCCCCAACTTCTTACATAAAGTTATGAATTCTTTGGACTCAAATTGAGCTTCATGATCCGATATAACTGAATTAGGTATACCAAACCGACATATGACTTGTCTACATAAAAATTGAGCCATTGCCCTTCCCGTGATATTCGTTAAAGCTTCTGCTTCCACCCATTTAGTGAAGTAGTCGATTGCCACCACTAGATACTGGCAAGTGCCGACCTTAGGAAATGGTCCCATTAAGTCTATCCCCTACTCAACAAAGGGTCATGGTGCCAGAATGCCCATAAACCCAGAAGCTGGGAGCCGAGGAACCGGGGCATGCTTTTGACAACTCTTACAATGTTGAACGAACTCTGCTGCCTCTTGAAATAACCAAGGCCAATAGAACTCCGCCCTAATTACCTTCTTAGCCAAGTTCTGGGCCCCAATATGGGCCCCACAATCCCCTTGATGGACTTCTTGTAACAAATCCTTCGCTTCTAAAGGCCCCAGACATTTTAGCGAAGGCATTAAATAAGCCTTCTTGTACAAGTCTTCTCCAACTATTTGATAATGCTTTACCTTCCTCCAAACTCTCTGTGCCTCCTTTCTTGACTCAGGTAAGACTCCATTATGTAAAAAATTCCAAATTGAAATCCTCCAATCATTAAATTCTTGGACCGGTAGAACCGTTAGCTCCCCGTGCTTCTAGCCATAACTTCTTCTACTAAGACACTTTTAGTCAAATGCGAATATACTGAAGAAACCAACTTTGAGAGAGCACCTTCATTTGTGTTCTTCCCTCGAGGAATCCGCTCCACTGTCCATGCCAAAAAAAATTTAATAATTTTTGTACTAGTGCCAAATAGCCCATCATCTACCTATCCTTAGCCTAATACTTCCTCAAAATTTGTTTGACCACCAGCTGTGACTAAAATCACCAAAAAAATGTAATCTATCTAATATGTTTAGTCAGTCATGTCTAATATATGGACAAACAAGCTTTTATCTTGTTAATAAATTGTTTGATAATTTTATAATATTAGGACATTTTTGTTTGTAAGTTTTGCAGGTTGTTTGGTTTGATTACGAGTTTCATAAACTATTTCAAAACTCAAACCTTGTTTGACATTTTCAAACCTTGTTTGACATTGGTAAAGTTTGTTTCATAAACTATTTCAAAACTCAAACCTTGTTTGACATTGGTAAAGTTTGTTCTCCAAAATTTGATATCAAAAAAAAAATTTTTTTTTTTTTTTTTTACACCAAACAATATTTTTCTCTAAATTCAAACTTTGATCGGAAATCATGTTTGTTACATACTCCCACACCAAACAAACTTTTGGAAAATTGTCGCACAAAATTTTTAAAATAGCTTTTTCTCACTTGTTCGTTTTCTTATTATTGAATCCAAAATCTCCCTTAAAACCTTCAAACGAACTCTGGCCCTAGAAAGTTTATTTAATAATTCAGATAAATTTTGAGGGGATGGATGTAATTTATTCTAGTATTATTCATATTTTCAAGGATGGGACATTTGATTCCGTTTTGTTCCCGGGGTACGTTTTATTTGCATGGCTTTTGAGGAGTTAAAAGGTCAAAAACTCATGATATGATGATTTTTTTTTTTTTTTTTTCCTTTGTGTCGATTAAATTTTGCTGTTACTTTCATGTATAGGTCAAAAGACTCAAAACTCATAGCGGTAAAATCCCCTGTCAGGGCATAAATGATTAATTACTTTCTTGAAATAAAAAGTCTCCCTTTTTTCTTTTTTTTTCTTTGAACTGAGAAAAAAGAAAGATTGTCAAGTAAGATTGGAACTGTTAACCTTTAAAATAGATGCATAAAACACGGAAAAAATACATTTTTAGTCCATATTTTTTTACATAAGTGGCAAATGTAGTTGACTTTTTTTAAAAACTAGTAAATGTATTTCACAATCTTTATATTTTCTATAATTTTAGTCTAATTGACGATAATTGACCCCAACTAATTGGACTAAAATTACAAAAAAAAAAATGAAAGATTGTGAATTACATTTGCTAATTTTTAAAAAATGTGGTTTGTATTTACTAATTTTTAGAGAATGTGAATTTTATTTGCTACTTAGATAAATAATATGGATTAAAAATGCAACGCAAAAAAGTTCGAAACTACTCTCATAATTTGACTCCAGCTGCAGCCAAATTCTACCCTTCGGTTTTCTTTTTTTTTTTTTTTTTCTTTTTTAAAGGGATAGGATGTAACTAGCAGCTAGGAAAAGACCTTGTTTGTGATATTTTTTGTAGTATCAATTAATTAAGCTTTGGCTTTTGGTTAAGCTGTAAAGGTTGCCGCTTTGTACTATTTTGTTCTCTTTTTTACCTTTTCTTTTCTTTTTTTTCACACTTCCGTTCTCTTAGTAACTTGGTTAAGAAATTTTTTAGTTAGGGAAGAAATTTATTTTGGAGAGAATTTTTTTTGGGAATTTGTGTAGGAAAGAGAAAAAAAAAAGTGTAATAATTATATTTTTTCTAAATTTATGTGAATGGGAATTTAAAGGAAATTTTAAATTTTGAATTGTGAATTTAGTAAAAATTATGTTATTTCTTTGTGTAATATTTTTGAGAAAAAAGTGATACTTTTCTTGATTGTGATAAGAAAAGAACAAAAGGGTCTTTGTATAGGCTTTTGGTGCCTACATACAACCGGAAAAATGCAAAATGCAGCATATATTGACTGGTGACTTTGCACCACAAAATCAAAGCCATATATACTTTATGGATTTTTGTTTGCAATATTTTGACCAATTAGGCAACTTTTACCAAATTTCGTATCTTTGAAGTTATATCTGAACTATATATGTACAAACAAAGCATCTGGTTTCTTCACCATTGGACCAAAAACTAGTAAGTGTTGAGAGGTGTTTATTTCCTCATTAATTTTATTCTTCTATAACAAAAAATGGGAATGATAAAAAAATTTTAAAAAGCGAAATTAAAATTACTGGGAAATTTTTGGGACTAGGAGACTAAAAACCCAGAACAAATAACAAAGAACGCAAGTGATCACAATGAAGACTTGTTTATGTAACAAGAACAACACAAATGATGATTTTTTTTAATTAACAGAGAGAATCTAAAGCATGTAATCACCGTCCTTAAAGAGTTTATTGCCCCCACTATACTCACTAACCGGGATTAATGATAGTACTTTTCTAGGAAATAATAGATTCGACAAATAACAAAGTAGAGAATTCTTTGATTGCTTGAACAAGAAAATGAGAGCAAGAGTTCATTTAATTCTCACTAACAACACCTATTTATAGAGGTAGAGAGCCATCAATTCCTTGGTTATGATTGAGGCCACTTCCTGAAGAAACTATTCAAGGAGCAGTCACAACCATTCGTTTCCAAATTGTTTGTTGCAGTTTTTCCGGCAATGTTTCGACATCGATTCGACACCCAAAGCAGCAACAAACTTAAGTATGCATAATGCCTAAAACGTTTCAACATCGTGTTCGACATCGAACATGGGTGTTGAAACCCGCCAGTAGAAAAGGCTCAAAACAACAAAAAATTTTTGAGTTTATTCAACACGTCGATTATGTGTAATGCCCCTGGCATGTAGGCTCGCCCAATAACTTTTGGGCTTTCGTCCTCGCTAACCGAAAATACCTAAGGCAAGTTACTAGTAACCCACAAGCCTTAGGCTTATATACAAATCACCCACTCTTTAATTTTTCAATGTGGGTTAGGGGATGGTACAGTCCACCCCCTTTAGGCCATTGCGTCCTCACAAGGCCTAGTACAGTAGTTGGCCCAGTCTTCCCTGGCACAGGACTCTAGAGGTGGCTCACGTGTCTAGCACGGTGGCTCTTGCACGTAACACTTAGCTCCCGGACCAGGGCCGCTCTGATACCATTTGTAACGCCCCTGGTCTGTAGGCTGACCCAATAACTTTTGGGCTTTTGTCCTCGCTAACCCAAAATGCTTAAGCCAAGTTACTAGTAGCCCACAAGCCTTAGGCTTATATACAGGTCACCCGCTCTTTAATTTTTCGATGTAGGATTGGGGATGTGTCATTATGAGTGTCGAAACTACACTTAGAACATGAAGGTAACGCAATTAGTGTAACCCAATCGATTGAGTTATCAATTGCTCCCAAACATGAAGGTAACGCAAGTCATTAGTGTAATGGCAATTGGTTTAAAATATCAAAATGGGAAATACGTAATATAAGGGAAATTTTCGAAAGATAGATTCGTGTTTTTTGCACTTACTGAAGCAAAGGAAGTAAAGAGTCTTTGCCACTGTAATATTTGATCTCTAAAATCAAATACGAGAAGAAATCATCATATGGAGTGCTATTGCTGGACATGATTTCAGTACAAAGATGCAAAATCTTTCGAGGATTGATTGATCGATTAAGGGTTTGAGATTTGGAGAACGCCGCTACTACCGGTACAATCGTAGCGATGATCATCGATGTCCGAGACTGTAACAAAAGTCTTCGGTGAATTTGCTTGTTCATCCATAGTGGGAAAATGAAAGATCAAAAAAATTTCTTGTTCCCCCTTGGTGAATTTCCTTGCCTCGTACAACATTTTTTTTTTTTTCGGAAGAAGAAAATGGAAATTGTGATAAAGAGACTAATTGTCCCTCAAAAGTAACATGTGAGATGAACATGTCTTTGCTACCGGTAGAGTTAACGGTTCCGTTAGCTCTGATGATGTAGCTAATGCATTTTTGAAAGTATAGTGATGTTTTGAGCTAAAAAAAGTATAGGTTCATAACCGTGAACTAAGGCAAAGCATAGGTACGTAATGGGCCGTCACTCATAATGTAACCAAGACAAAATGATCTTCAGGAACCTATTATAGAAGTTTTATAATGGATGCAGTGGTTGAAGATGGGAGGGAGATTATTTTGTCTCGGTCAAACCCGCTTTTAACAAACGTCGGAAATGGTCGTTTGTTAGTTGAGGTAAATTTTTTGTCTTGAACTATAATTGAAAAAAAAAAATGAAAATAGTGTGGACTACATTTGATAATCTTTAAAGAAACAGATTACATTTACCATTTAGGTAAAAAATATGAACCAAAAATACAATTTTTTCGCCCAAATGCTAAGCTGCTACTTTTGCAACTCTATTGAATATATATATATATATATATGCTATGATTATGAATTTGAAATTTTGGATTATCAGGATCCATCTATGTCATTACAGAAGTTAAATACTTAACATATAATATTTCGCAAAAACTTGTAATAGACGCGTTTGACGGTTCAAACAACCCATATATAGAGTTTATCCTTTAGATATTGCGATTATGTTATAAAAACACATTAATAAAATTTAGCCTGTTATGTATTACAAGCTTTTGGTGTATCTAATTTAATTAGCTGCTAATGAATTGTTGTTATGAGTTTAATTGTTAAAGTATCGCATAACAAGTTTAACTTTCGACGTGTTTATATATTGAGTTTAGTTTCTGATTTATTCAGTAATATGTTGCGCATTCTTGCAGGTTGAAGTTTGTTGTTGGCTTGGGTGAAAGAATGGTGATCTTTCGGAGAAATCACTAATCTTTGAAGCTTGCTCGGCACTTGTTCAGTAAATCTGTCACTCCTGATTTTGTAGCTTTGCTTTTTTCGTTACTTTTGATTTCAAACGAGATAGGGCCTGTTCTTTTTACTTTGGTTTGCATTCTGGTTCTCGGTTTGGTTGGGCTTCAAACTCAAAATCAACCCAAACCTTTGATCGGTTGAGAGGTTTCAAACCAAAAAAATACTCCTCTTCAACAATGGTTGTTTGGCCCGAACCAGGCGCCCCGCGACCCGCCAGCCTTATCGGGCCAAACAATAGGCCAAACTCGGAAGTGACCAATCCTGGTAAAGCCCGGTCAAAACCCGGGGCGGCCAGTGACCTGGTATAACTCTGCTGACCCCGGGTTTTCTCTAATTTGGAATAAATAAATTTTAATGTATAAAATTTTGTCATTAGTATGGATTGAACCTTGGTCCAAGATTATAAACAAGAGCACTTGCCATTAAACCACAATAATTGTTTGTTTATGCTTTTGTTAACTAACTTTTAATATGAGTCATAGGCTTTCTAACAATATATTAATTGGACCATCCAAACTAATGTTAACATCACCGCCATTTCTTAGTATTTATAAAATTAACACTACCATAATTTTTATTAGTTGTTTTGTTTTCAATTAAAGTTTGTTTAATTTTTTTCATGTATTAATCTAAAATACATTTCATTTCTTTTAGATTAAAAAAAAATTTTAATAAAATGTAGTACTATATTTTATATTTTGAAAAATGACCAATATTTTATTTTTTATTTACTTATTGATTTTTTTTTATAATAATGAATTTAAATGTTTAAGTTAGTTGTAAAATTCAGAAAATATATAATTTGTTGTGAAAATAATATATTTTAAATGTTAAAAATGATAAAATTAAAATATATTAATTATTAATATATTATTTATATAATATATATTTATGCCGTTATTCGGGTTGAACTGATCGACCCTCCGAGTCATTGTCCGGTCCGGACCAAACAACATTGCTTTCAACATACCCACTTTCAACCCAACCACAATGGCTTCTTCTCCGGCTTTCCCGCACAGCGACGACTCTAAAGCTCCACCTTCTTCTCCGGCGACACAATCGCCAGGAACATCAACAACCGATACCAGAACACTTCCGGTCGCGTCGTTTGGGACACATCCGCCAGCTTTGCGTCACAAAGTTCTGGTCCAAGTACCAAAATTTACATCAGCGAACAGATCTGAACCGCTTGTACCTGGCTTCTTCTCCAGCGACGCCGACATCAACGACTCGACCAGAAAAGTTCTGGTCGCATCGTTTTCCGATGCCACCGCTTGCGACCAGATTTTTTTAGTTTGCACAGCGTTACTGCCCGTCGGTGCATCGCCATCGTCATCATCATCCGTGGATTTGAAATTGTCATCATCATCCGTGGATTTGAAATTGGAGAAGAAGAAATGTTCAATTTAATCCCATAATTATTTCATTACAATATTTGAAAGCAATGTTGAAATTACAAAATAATAATAGCAATATTAAATTTAGAAACATCAAACTAAAATAAGTTACATCAAAATTAATCAAATGAGATATCTATTATTTGACATTTCTACTAGTATCACTTTAAGGTGATTGACAAATAATTAAACAACATGTACTATATTTTTTTTTAACACGGAATTAAACAACATCTAATTAATGAAGTAAAATCAATAAAATCATGGTTAACATTATTGAAAATAAAATTTGCTTCTATCTTCTTCCCTTTATACTTTAGTAATTTTTTATAGAGTTTAATAAATGTTTTAGAGTATGACTGGTACTAAATTAATAAGCTCTCGTCACAACGATAGCATTTGTTACCATATTCATTCATTTGTTACTGAACTCCCATTTGCTTCGTGGTACGGGCGTTAATTCAGTGCGTAACAAAAAAAACTGGGTTCGAGATTGGTACCAATCATCTGATTCATTTATTTAATTATTTGCTTTTCATCTTTTTTGTCACTACTACTCCACTTTTTAGTGGTGAGTTGCGATTTTTGTACGACTATTTTTCAACTTCTAGTAATGCGTAACGAATTTTGTGTGATCATGATTATAGACGCTTACACAATATCTGCACTCATGACCTCGTTTTTGTGCATTATATTAGCGCATGACTATTGCATTTACTTCATAAATTTAAGCCTTTATACCCTAAAGATTCCGTGAGTATCACATTTATTTTGGGAAACAGAAATTTCGTGCAAGATAGGTTGTAGGACATATAAAAAAATAAAATAAAATAAAGTAGTCTCTTTCATTTAAAAAAATGAAGTAGTTTTAATTGGGTGAAAATCATGACTTTTCAACAAAGAAAAAATTAAAAACATAAAAATAATTTAGTCCCCCTATTTTGTAACTCTTTGTATACGAGTAATGGTAGACATCTCAACTAATCTTCACAATTTTTTAATAGCAAATGATGTAACATGCATTCATTAATAATTATTTTTATAAAAATATAACCGATAAACACATATCACATTATTTACAGTTAAAAAGTTATATTAGTTGAGATTTGTACCATTACTCTTTGTATATACTTCGACAGAAAAATTGCGTTCTTGTCCTCAAGTTTATATAGTTTGTACACCTCATTTTTATATTATCGAATGTATATGGTCTCTAATTGAAGATACATACAGGATATGAGCTTTTAAAAACAAAATGGAAATAAGGATAAGCGAGAAGAGAATAAATAAAGATCGAAAATGAAAGAGAAATGAAAATACAAAATAGGACGTGAGAGGGCGGCTTTGTTCTTTTCCATTCAATTTCAAGAAAATCATTATTTTTTACTCTAAAATTTTACATAAATAAACAACCTTATTTTCTGCTACATTTCACAATTCAAATATTAAAATTCTCTCTAAATTTTAGCTCAAATAAATTCAAAATATAATATAATCATTTCACGTTTTCTTCTCTTTTATACACAAATTTTCAGAAGAAATTTCCTTCATAAATAAAAATTTCCCAACTGAGTAACAAAGAGAACGGATCCCATGAAAGAAATTTTATTAATTCATTATATATAATGTTGAGTGACAATCACTGGTGGCAGAATACAAACAAAATCTTTAAATGATCAAATATATGAGTCCAGTATCCCACCCCGGTGACAATGAATGTGATTAGGCACGCCAAGAATGAGATGTTAGTAGTACTATTCAAAGGGCACGGGAGAAAAATGACAAACACAATGAAGCCATCACCTTATTCATATATTGATGATTAGACGGATAGGATAACTATTTAAAAATGTGATATCAGATATGTGTCATTTTAATTAATGATTAGGAACTGAGCCACACATAAATAGATATAAGTAAATACAAAAAATCACTACGATTTTTTCTTGATTGTAAATTGCTTTTTGAATTTTTATTTTTTGTAATAATTTATTATAATATAAAGAAATGTTAGTCTTAATTTTAAAATTTATTCATAAAAACACCTAATTATCCATTTAATAAAAATACTGATTTACAAATTTCATAATTTTATTGAAAGAATAGTGAGCAAATATGTATTTTTATGACGAAATTCATAAATTAAGACTAATATTTTCTTACCTTCCAACAATATTAATAGTCCAAAGGGTTAAGAGTAAACAATAAAAAGTTAAAAGAGTATTCCTTCCCTGCGACATCGTTACATGTTCATTACACACCTTTACTGGAAGGTAACGCGGTTGTGGACGCTCTAGTCCAATCTGCGAGTCTATCCGGACGCACAGATTTTTTTGTTCACTCCACCCTCACTAAGAGAGTGAGAGGTTTGGTAGCTCTAAACGCTAGGGAGTTCCCCTATTTGCGGGGCTAACTTTTCTCAGTCTTTCTATATATTCACACTTGTATAGGGTGCATCTGCATTACTGCATTTTTGTATCTCTAAGGTAAGACGCATTATGTCTCCCTTGAAACATTTTTTGGCTTATTGGCCACTTGATTTTCAATAAACGTCCACATGCTCACAACCACTTAATCGACTGTTACCAAAAAAAAAAAAAAAGTACTTCATCTGTTCTATTAGAATAAAATAATTTATAATACTGATCCCAATATTATAAAGTTGATTTCTATAATGAAATAGGAGATAATTTGCAATCAATAAAAAGTTAAGATATCACCTCTTTAAACAGGAAAAATTAAAAAATGAATTGAAACACCTTTCTCGCACATAGTAGTTTTCACGTGAAAAGTAGGGCTGAGAACGAATACGAACGTTCACGAACAAGTTCGGGATCGACTCGTTAAAAGCTCGGTTCGACACGAACACGAACAAAATTTTAGGCTCGATTAATAAACGAACAATAAATGAACAAAAGGGAGCTCGGCTCGATTACGTTCGTGAACAGCTCGATAAGAAAAAATAATTTTTAAGAAGGATAAAATACATATATAATTTATCATTCATACATATAACATGAAAATAAATTTGGTGCAGTAGTAAAACATCAAAAGGAAAAGCAAGGGAACTAGGGTTCGAATATTCACAAGGCCAAATTTATCTTATTTCACAATTTTGAGGTGAATTTCACCCAATCCCACATCGAAAATGAAAGAAGATTTGGGAGAAAAATTCCTTATAAATAGATGAACATGACACTTAGGGTTGAGAACGAACATGAACAAGCTCGGCTCGGCTCGATTAATAAATAAACGAACACGAACAAGATTTTAACCTCGATAAATAAATGAACACTTCAAATCTCGGCTCAGCTCGACTCGTTATCACCCTTACCCCTAGTGAAAAGTATTGAAGATATTTTCGTAAAAGCATTGTTAGGATCTGTTTACTTTCATTCCCTTATAAGGAAAATCATCATTTTTTTTTTTTCAAAAATTTTATATATCCACACACTTTTAGTTTCTATTAAATTCAAAATTTTAAATTTCATCTAAATCTTTACTTACACTTTTTTTTCTTAAAAAAAAAATCTAATCATTATACTTTTATTCCTTCCTTCTACACAATTTTCTAAAAAATAATTTTCCCAAAATAATTTTTTTTAGTTTAATCACTATGTAAACAAAGCCATTAGCTTGTGAATTTCATTTCATGGCTTGTGGGTGGGACAAAAAGCTCGATGGCTCTCAAACAACCTTCTTGTTGAATTCCATAATTCACCGTGGAAAATTTGCATACAGGGGGGTACTTGCGTCATACTCATGTATTTTATATATCTGGTTAAAATTGGATGAGGACTTAAGCACGATGTGATAGAGGCACATGAGCTAGTTAAACAATGGGTCATGTTTGTAGTTATCAATAATTGAACCTGTTTTTCAATGAAACCTTGTGTCCAAAAAGGAAAAAAATATTTAAAAAATTGAACTCGTACATTGCATTTTCTAGTTTTAAAAGTAACTTAGTTCACTTTATATTACTATTTTTAGTATGTCAAATGACACTTTAGGTCACTAAACTCTTCAGATAATTTATTTTTGGTTATTAAACTCTTTTTTGTGTCATTTTACTCTCTAAACTTTTTAAATCTCACATGTTTATTTATTCTATTGATTTTGGAGTTAATTTGACCAAATGAAGCTGGATTTAACCTTTATAATGATCATATTTTGAATTTTATCCAAATCAAAATTTGAATTTAGTATCGCGGCCTCTCTGTCACTTCTGCTCCTCTGTAATCTCCACTTTAATTTAATTTCTCCTTCTTCCGTCTCTACCAGCTCATCTTTTAGGGAGATTTCACTTGCGATATGTCTCATTCTAAGTCGTAAATATCATGAATTGGATGAGCAAAATAAAAAATAAAAATAAAAATGTTTTACTCTCAGTCATATATAGATTACAAGGTAGACCTATATATTTCCATGACAATTAAGCTTATCGAAAAATATAAGTTTAAGGGTGTTGGTTTATGAGGGTGCAATATATGCTTCAGATGGAATTAAAAAAAAAAAAGATCAGGAAATTCGTGTATGTATTGCTACGTGAGAAGAGAAGCTTACGTGGCAAAAGAAGTGTTACACGTGGAATAAAAATTAAAAAGATGCTATTTTCACAAATAATTTTTATAATAGTGTTATTAGGAGGTAAAAAAACTCTTAATTATAAACATCAAGGATGGAACCCGAAATCTCCATACATGCATCATTTCCAGGTTTGCTGCACTATTTTTAAGGATACAACATATGCATACAATATAGAATATGTATGGTATTTTTTTGAGTTTATGATTTTTAAATATAGAACATGTTTGGTATTTTTAAATTAGTTATGATTTTGTTTTGAGTTTATGTTTTTAAATATAGAACATGTTTGGTATTTCTTTTTTAACACGTTTTTAAAAATAAATTATTCCTATGGTTTAGAAAATATATTTTTTGCCAAAAAATTAAAATGTTTGCCTTACCTCCAACATCCTAGCTATATTTTGGAATTTTTTTTATAATAAAATTCCCTTATCAAACATAGTTTTTTAAAATCAGCTTTTATGAAAAAAAAAAGAAGTTTGATTGTATGTTTTTAAAATTTGTTTTGGAAAATATATTTTTCAAAACCTTCTCTTAAATGTAATGACGAACATGGCCTAAATTTCTTTTTTTTTGAAAGAACGAAAAAAAAAAAAAGTTGCCAACAAGGTGGCCAAGATCGGAGCTCAAACAAGATTGATTTAGATGTATGATCGGGATCAACAGAATCGAATCGTTAATTTGTAAATTTGACCAAAAATGAAAAAAAAAAACCATATAATTTATTAGTCACTTAAAGTAAATTGTTCATTAATAATTACTATCTGTTGATATTGATAACATTTATTTATTTATAATTATATGTTAATTTTTTGTACTTATGAGTTTTTATATGATTCTATTAATATTTAAATTATTGTTGCGCACTCGAGAATTTAGCCCACTAAATTTAATTTTGGTTAAACGTGAAGGAAATTTTACTTAAACTAAAGTAGTTATTCATATAATGATAGATGTTACTTTTTTTGCTGGGAGATTTGGAGGGCCCATTGCACAGTAGTTCATGAGGATAAGATAGTTAGTCCGTCTCATATTTTGAGGTGGATTCTACGTTTTACCTATGACTTATTGGCTCTAAAGCCCCCCACCATACCGATCTGCTGCAGCTTTTTGGAGGGCAACATCCTCCAACGGTGGGCATACCGGAAACAGAAAGAGGAGCAGGTGGTCTACTAGAACCCCCCTCTTACGGGTCGTTTTCAATTAAAAGTGGAACGTTAGTCCCGAGGAAACTGGGGCCTTCGGGAGCAGGTACAGTTTTGCGAAATTCGGAAGGTAAGGTGATCTTTGCGATTGGGGCTTCCCTTGGAGTACTCACGAGTTTTTAAGCGGAAGCATGAGTTCTTATGATTGGGCTCAAGATATGTCACCGGCTTGCCCTGCAGCAGTTGGATGTTCAGACTGATTCTATGTTAGTGATGATGGTAATCAAACGAGGTTTTGGTCCTTGGCGCTCGGCTGCCACGTTGGCGGGGATCTCCGCATTACGGCATACCTATAAGGGTATAACCCACCTTTATCGCCAAAGGAATGTTGTAGTAGATAGTCTGGCTCAAACTGCTAGTTTGACAGGTCACACAGCATTTTTTGTTCATTCAACACTCCCTATGCGAGTTAGGGGTCTAGTTGTGTTAGATTCTAGGGGTTTCCCTTATCTTAGGGGATAAGTATTTCTTTCAAGTATTTTTTCACATGTATATCCTGCATCTTGCATTCATACATCATTGTATCTCTAAGGTAAGACTCATTACATATCTCTTAAAACTTTTTTGGCATCTTGCCGATTAAATTCAACAAAGGGTCCCCAAGCCCCCAACCACTTAATCGGCTGTTATCCAAAAAAAAATAAAAATGGTAGATGTTCGTTCTTTTAATACATATATACATGATAATTTAGATAGATTTTATTATACTCCCTCCGTTCTATTAGAATTGTCTATTTTAAAAAATATTTGTTGTTTTAATAGAAGAGTTCACTTTTAAATTTTTTACTTTTCTTACCTTTACTAATATAATCATATGTGGTCCATAATTCGTCCATACTTAATAAGTAAGATATAAATGAAATAAAATGCGTCAAATTAACTAATTTATATGTTGTACCTTAACATTCATAATAAGTTGTACGTTAAAGTAGACATTTTGGGGGAGGCAGGAGAGAGTAATACATTTATAAAGGGGGTCCTGTACTTACCCTGATGATCACTGACTCTCTCCTACGTGGCATACATGTCAGATGTCAAATAAATAATTAATATTATAGGTAAATATAAAATTAATCCACGTCACCCAATTCGTTTAATGGAGATATGTTCTACCTCTCCCCTCTCTCTATCTTTTCATCTCCCCACATTTCTCTCTCCATCTTTCCGTCTCCCAATTCATCCTCGCCCTCCATCCATAACAACTTTCAAGATTAGTAGATTGCAGAGGCCATTCTGCTCATTTTCTTTCCGATTTCTACTATTTAGATGCCCAAAAGAGTTCATTTTGCTGAGAGAACGCATCATCATTCTTCCTCACTCTCTCATAAAGTATTTTCTGAGTTGATCCTATAAAATAATTTTAGTAGAATAGAGTTGGGAGCAAAAGAGACAAAAACAAAATCACAACTGTAAAAATAAAAAAGTGAAAAATAATATTATTTCAATTGATATAAAATAAATAATATTATTATGATACTCATGGTCTGAACCTAGGTACGTTCTTAGGACTCTCAAATTTTATAGGTCCCCTAAAGCCCTATATTATAGATATAAAATATAATCTTAAAAAGTGAAAATTTTCTTTAAATAAAAAATAATCAGTTTAGTTTTAAAATTATCACATTTATATTATAAAATATTGTGTATAACCTCTGATATAAATAGAAGTAGTGCGAATAAAATAAAAAGTACCAATTTGAAGGGTAGAAAAAGTATAAATATCTAATTTTAAGGATATAAATAGTGTATGTTAGATCAAAAGTATTCAATTTTATGGGTATAAATAATGATTATTTACAAAAGTAGCACATGTAATAGAAAAAATAGTACATATTTTTAAAATAAAAATTCAAATAATAATTTTTTTTTAACTTTAAGGGTTAAATAGTGCATGTAAAGTAAAAAAGTACCGAATTTAAGAGTAGAAGTAGTGCCTATTGAAAAAAAAAACATATGTAATTCTGAGAGTAGTGCCGATTTATAATAATAATAATAATAATAAATTTTTAAAAATTAATTTAAAAGTATAACTTGCGCATGTAAACTAAAAGTACCAAATTTAAGGGTAAAAATAATGCCTCTTTGAAAAGTAATACATGTAATATAAAAAGTAGTGCTTTCTAAAAATAATAATAATAATAAATTTTGATTTCAAAGGTAAATAGTGTCTGTAAAAATAAAAAGTCGTGCATATTTATAAATTAATAAAAATATAAATTTTAATTTGAATGGTATAAATAGTGTTTATAAGACGAAAAGTATGGTCTATTTGTAAATAAAACGAAAAAAAAAAGAAAAAGAATTAGTGTTGCACGGGTATGCTTGCGGTGCAGTCTCCTATTGAATGGTCAGACCGTTTCACATGAATGACTTTTAATATAATCATTCTATTCTATATTTACGATGATATAAGATGGACAACGCCCTTATTACGGTAGGAACGGCTCTGATGATATTTGTCTAATTTGAAAGTGTTACTATCGTGATACTTGTTAAGTTTGAGAGTATTACTCTTATAATACTTGTCAATTAAGTTTGATAATGTTCCTCTCGGACAAAAAAACAATATTCATAAGTTTGAAGGTATTACTCTTAAATTAAAAGGTGATATCAATGAGTAACAATTATGGCACTTGTCGAATTTAAAAGTGTTACTATTGAATAAAAAAATTATATTCGTAAGTAACAACTGTAATATTTGGTGAGTTTGAGTTTTATATTTGAATCATACACTTTCACTTATTTTCAGGGTCACTGACCTCACTTATTTGGCGAGACATGTACTGCCACATGTCATTAAATACAAAAATGTAACACTCAAAAATATAATTCTAAAATAACCTTTTGTGTGTTTTTATTTCTTTAAGTTTTTATAATTGATACTTTATATAGTAAATTTTCACTTCCGAGTATCAATTTTCAGTTCAAAAGTAACAATATTGAACTTGACAAATATCACAACTTATCTCTCGTTATAGTCTTGCATATTTTTCACTAGTTATCTTTGACTATATCTCTGAAGGTATTTCAGTATCACTTAATGTTTATGGCCATTTTGAGAACTTCCCTGTTTGCATTTGTGGTTAAGTGTTACAAATGTTATTTTAATATATGTATTGTACCGATTATGTTAAATTTTAATTTAAGATAATTAGAGGTAAATATTACTGTTGTCAAAGATATAATTTTAAGATAAGACGGTGCCATAAAAATAAAATTTAGTATTAAAAAATCAAAATAGCTATTATTTGATGTATAAATAAAAAGTATTGATTTATATGCTAAAAGGTAATTTCAGTTGGGGAATTAAAAAAATAACACGCAATTACTATAATTAATAAGTGAAAAGTACAAAATTTGGAAAGTAGCATAAGAAAAGCTAAAATTAGAACAGTCAAGAAATTGACATCATAAAAGATAAAACGTAAAAAAAATTACGGAGTATATAATTAAATCAACACTATAATGAAACATTTTAAAAGAAAAATGCGAGTAAAATGTTGACATTATAATCATGAAGATAAATAAGGGAGCTGATGTACTGACACATAAACTTTGAGATGATCATAATAAATGAAGAAAGATGGTTCATTGGAACTCCATAATATCTGCAGTAAAGATGGGGATCTCCATTAAAGATGATAGATAACCATTGAGTTAGTCCATGTAATCATTTTGATTTTTTTATTTTATGACATGTATTTTCACCTGTTTGCCACATAAGGGAGGGTCAGTGACAAGGGCCGGTCCTTAAAATTCGGGGGCCCGGAACGATACAATAAAAGAGGCCCCATTTTTAAATTAATTTTTTTTCAAGAGTGACATTTTAAATCAAATTAAAATTATTTATAATATAATATTATTTTATTTCAACGTTTTTCAGAATTTCTTATTCAATAAATAATTGTCAAAATTTTCAACATTTATCGCAACACAAACAATTTCAAGTACGTTTTTAACAAATGTAATGTATTGGAAACTACGGTGATGGAAATGAATAACTATTTATCACAATTCTAACTATAATTAACATGACAAAATAAACAATTAAATGTAAAATTTAAAAATCACTTTGAACATGGTAATAATTTAATGATTTTTACTATTTGTGCGTGCAGGTTGTAAACCCACAATACACACTTCAAAAACCTCTTTCATTTAGATCAAAATGTAATTAACTGGAGTTTCAATGTAAGTTAAAAAAACACGATCGATGAATGTGTAAGGTTTCAATAAGTAAAAAAAATGATTGTAATCACATTACTTAATAAATCAGTAAACTTTTTGTGTGGTATCATAAAATATGTGGGGTCTTGATAAATATATAGAGTTAGTACTATAATATTTAGTACGTCAAATGAATTAATAAAATCTTTTGTAGTATTTCATTAAAAATGTGACTTTTAATAAATACATTTAGTAAATATTACATTATTTGACCTCTAAAATGAATTAAAAAATTGTGTATAGTATTTTTTTTTAAATATATGAAATTAGTGTTATAATATTTGGGCCCCTAAAATAAATTATTATATTTTATAGGGGTGAGACAATAGTCCTTCAAAAAAACCATTGAAACTTTAAATCTGGTCTTGTATAAATTAGCTATATAATTGTATACTCAATCCCATATGCCAAATACAATGATTGAATTATCCATTGAAAGGACTATAATTTTTTACCTATTTTTTTATAAATATTTAAATAATTAAATGAATTTTAATATATATATATATATATAAAATATCGGAGCCCCTAAATTTTTTAGCCCCTAAATGATCGCGCATGTGGCACGCCCTCAGGGCGGGCCTATCAATGACCCTCAAGCTAATTGGAGATTTTTCCATTTATAAGCATAAAACCAAAAGTTAGGATGTGGATTCGGCTGTGGCACACATAATCCGATGCGGCCGTCTCGTGTTCACCAAAGCACCCTGGTTCGCCACGTACGAAGCAGTAGAGGCTCCACCTGTACAGGATTACGCTGCCACATTTACAATGAACCCAAGGGTACAAGCATTCCACGACAAAAACAAACCGGTTCATTGGACAATGCTTCGGCGCTGGGACCCACCTATATTATCTCACCTCACTTTCGACCTCCACAAAGCCCAATTGGATAAGATCTTTCCCAGTTTCAATCCCGTGTGTGCAGCTGCACCGTATGCACCCTCCACCAATCACGAATTTGACTTACAAAAGGTTGACAAATGAGAAAAAATGAATGCTCTCTCTGTCTAATAAAAAATGGAAGTAGAAAATTTTGCATCGACAAACTCTTCGTGCTCATGTTCACTTTTAAAAATACTCATATATTTTATTATACTAGAGTCGAGTTTTAAATTTTTTAACAACCTTTTATACTCTAAATATATAATTATGTGTGGTTTATTAAATATTTTATATATTAACATCTATATTAAATTGTATATTTGTGATACTGGAGTATTCAAATGGAAAGAAGGAGTTTTTTTTAAATATACATGGCTTTTTATTAAAAAAATTCAATGTGGTGAGTAATAAAATGATATTATGATTGTTGGATTCCTTTTGATAGATAACATTAATTACCAATCATGCTTATTTAAATTTTAATTAATAATAAATTAATCTTTTCGCCTCTTATATTTATAAGTTAGTTGGACATTTCTCTTTACCAACATTTTAATAAAAATACACTATAGTCCAATTATAACTTATTTATTTATTAAATAATGATTTATAATGCATTAGTAATGATATTACACTGACCTTCATGTAACGAATCAATATTTTGTAACCGGACTGTATCTTATCCCAAAATATATACTCCCAATATTTCAGAATATAAGTTCTTTTAATTTTTTAATTTTGTTTCAAAATATAAATTATTCTTGTTAATTTTGACATCTCATTTTTATATTTGTCCTTACGAGTCAAGCATTAACTATATGTGAAAAGTAATAATGTCAAATCAAAGATAAGTGTTAGTCAGCAAAGAATGGATTTAAAAATTTTTAAAAGGCAAATATTATTGTCAAAGTAATTTTTAACATATAGAGAAAAAAAATAATATTGTTACTAAAGTATCCTTATTTAATATAAGTCTTTTTTAATCTATTTTTTAATTTTTATTTATTGTTATCCTGGTCTCTTCTCCTCAATCTCCCTTCATCTCTTAAATCTTCCGCCGGCCGCCACCCACCCCTTGACCGCATCAACAAATGGGCACTTCATACAAAATTGGATATTAAATGAAATTCTCAAAGCATTTCGTTGAACAATCCTGATCAAATTATTTTGATTCTTCAACACAATCTCCAATCTGCAAACAACCAAAATAAAGCCTCAGATTAGACTTTTATTCTTAATTCCACTCACAGCACTCCTATTATGTTCATTAGCATCGGAAACAAAAATCTCTCATCCACCTCTGACAATTTCGGCAAAGCCACCGGACGACAAGTCCCCAATTCCTATTTGCCCACAACATGGTGAGGCCAGCCAAGTCGGAGTGGCCGTTGATGTGGGATTTTCAAGTCAAAAGCCAAATGGCGGGTGACAAAGTGGAGAGCCAATTGCGCCTTGATTCATTTGTTCTTGGAATATGATTTCAAACAAAGGAAAAAAAAAATATATTGGGAAAGCGGCTCAACGTGAACGGCGGAAGAGAAATATTACCGTTACCCATCAAGGTGGTGGGATGACGGTCAGAAAAAAAGAACTTCTATCTTGATGCAGATTTTTCCTTTGTTTGCTCAGAAATAGTTTTGAGGTCCAGCAATGGAGGATCGGAGATACAGGAGAGAGGGGATAGATTAAGGGAGAAAAAATAGGAAAGGAAAATAAAGAGAAAAAAAAAAAAAAACCTTATCATCATATAAGGGTAATTTGGTAACAACATAATTTTTTCTCTGTATGCTAAAAACTGTTCTGGCAATAACATTAGCATTTTTAAAAAAAGCAAAGTTGAGACCATCGCAATATACAGATGAAAGTAAAAAGTCTTAAGGATATAATTCCTTTTTTCTATTCTTTCATTTAGGATCTGTTTAAAAATGTCATCTAAATAATGATTTTGATTTTATTTTATAATAATTTTTATCATAAATAATTACTAATTATTTTTGTAGTTGATGTCCACCTGACAACCACCATTATTTATATTATATATTTTTCATGCACATTATTTTACATGTAACTACTATTAAATTAACTTTGGGAAGCTCTCTACCTATGAATAAACAAATAGAAAAAATTACATTTACCTCCCTCAAAGTTTGTAAACTACGAAACACCATTTAAAATTTGTAAAAATTACTAAACAACCTCTGAATGTAATAAAAATACAAATTTATACCCATAAAAGATGAGATGAAATAGAAAAACATTGGTATAATAATTTGTTATTTCGACATTAGTCAACGTTTTTCCTTTTGAATCACGTTTTGATGAGTACGATTTTCTATTTTCATCATAATTATAAGGTATTTGATAGTTTTTAAAAACTTCAGAGAATACTTAGTAATTTGGACAAACCTCGAGGAAGGTAAATATAATTTACTCAAATAAATAAAATAATTGTGGTGGATTAATTAATTTTTGTCTGGGTTGTTTGGATAGGGTTATCCACCAGAAGTTTCCAACAGAAAAGCTTAAAACATGCAGGATGCAGCTGTTTCTACAGAGCCCAGTGCCATTTGCTCCTTGTTTATTATTATTATTATATTATTATTAATAGTATGCCCTTTTTAAAACATTAGCTGTCAAACATCTGTCATGCTCTTGATTTCTATTATTTTTATTTTACTATTTATTACTTTTTGTGGGGAAAAAATTACTAGGTTTAAGTCCTATATTTTCATTTTATACGTAGTATTATTTGAGAGGTTTGATAGAATAGGTAACAAAAAAAATATAATCTTAAATTATAAAAGGGATACAAACAATAAAAAATGAATTATTATACATAAGAAAAATAATTGATGCAATGGGATGATGATATAATGAAAAATAATTATAATGATAATAACTAATAAGTATGACATAATAAAATATAATTATTTTCATTATATCATCATCCCATTGTATCATTATAATTATTTTTAAATTATTAGTGAAAAATAAGGGTGTTTGCATATAAATTCTTTTAAAGAAAAACTGATAATTTTCCTTAAAAGAAATCAAAGTAAGCAGAGCTTCCATGTAAGGTTTGAATTAGCGACCTCTAAGATGGGTTTGTTTGTAAGTAACTATTTGAACCATTCCTATTTCTGGTTCCATAGTTTCAATCACTCCTTTCATGTTAGAGTAGGTTATTTTTCTAAATTAAAATTCATCCAAGAAAAAAAAAAAAAAAAAGTAGGCAGAAATTAATCTATAATGCAGAAGGTAAATGACAGATGGAAATCTAAAGAAAGAAAAAAGTATCTCAATTGTTACTGAATTATTTCCAAGCTCTTAATATAATTCGTTACATTTTAAATAAATAAAAAAAAACTAAAGAAAGAAAAGAAGAAAAAAAAAAGATTAATTAGCATGTTTTTTGGTCAAGATTTCAATGAGCATATTAAGTTCGAGTTGGTAAAAATTAATAATAGTAGCCTCAAAAATTAGTTATTTCTACCTTCCAATACCTAATTCTGGGGTTTCATTCTTGCTCTAATTGTCAAGTTGTCAACTTGTCATTATTATACAAGTTAAATCATGAAGAAAATAAGAAGCTCGATTATGAGAATTTACAATTTGCTACCATCATCAAAATTTTCCTAAAAAAAGGTTCATTTTTATCCTGTTCCTAATCAATTTAGGCTCCACTTGACTCGTTTACAGTTTACTTTGAAGTTATACAATTATATATTTCAATGTCTCTATATTACTAAACCAATACTCTTACTCTTACTCTTAAACTTACTCTTACTCTTACTAACAGTTAGGTAGTAGAGTGTAATTGGGGACACTCCGTGTAACTGCAAGATTATTAAATAGTCAACATCCAACTGATAATTAACACTCTAAATTCAGGTACATTCCTTGCTACTGTACACAATTATTGGATAGTTGACATCCAACATATAATCAACATTCAAAACTTATTTGTCACAGTATGCTTCATCATATACTTTCTCCTTTTTGTATTTTTATTTTTAAGCAGTCCAACAATCAATTTCTTTTGTTATTAACAAATGTTCATTTGCAAATTTCAATGTCATGAATTAATAAGGTTTCAACATACTATCCATCTCATTTTTTTATCATAAAATTTATAGTATTCATTCACAGTTTTTATTTTAAAAAAATAAAATTAAAATAAATAATTTACATATTCTTTTAAATTGGTGTGCCAACCCTATTTCTTGCAAAATTCTCACTTGATTATATCCTTTAAAATTAAAAAAACTATTGCATAGTAATTTTCATATCCTTATTAGTTGCTAAACCAACTCATCAAGTGACTTAGTCATAAACAATTTAAAAATAAGAGTAAATTATATTTACTCCCTCAAGGTTTGTCCAAACTACTAATTACTCTCTGAAATTTGTGAAAACTACCAAACACCTCATGAATGAGATGAAAATATAAAATTAAATCCATCGAAATGGGTTTGAAATGGAAAACAACAGCTGTCGACATAACAAATTATTAACCAACGTTTTTCTTGTTTTGATCCCATTTTAATAGGTGTAATGTTATATTTTTACTGAGTTTTCAGAAACCTCAAGGAATACTTGGTAATTTAGACAAAAATCGAGGGAGATAAATGTAATTTACTCTAAAATAATGCCATCTAATCTAAACTCAAGTAGATTAGCAAGTGGTAATCATGATTGGCTGTGGATTTGTGGAATACAAATTGGCTTCCCCAAAGGGCAAAGCTACATAGATAGGTCAAAGCACCATTGGAAACATTTATCAAAGTGCTTTCTTTTGTTTTCATTCCCTATTTTAATGCAGCAATTTATTACATTATCCATTTGCAAATGAGCTCTTTCTTCTTCTTTTTTTTTCCTTTCCTAACTTCAAATCATGGGCCTATCCTATGTGGCTTTCTAAAGCTTATCCCCAAAAGTGCTGAAAATTGTGATTTATTAGGTGCAAGAAAGATCCAATTAAAATATGACATAAAAATATGTTCACCAGTTACAGTGGACACTATCATCCATAGTGGGGGCATTGGCTGGGGCAGTGTATATAACAAGCTGAAGGAAACTCTACATATTGTAAAGATAACAAAAAGCATAGTTTGTTTAGCTGTCTTCTAATTTTCGTTTTTTTTTTTACTTCTTCTTCTTCTTCTTGAGGACCTTCTTCCCTTTTGTGGGATTCACTTCAAGTGTCAAACCAAAAAAACTGGTAAAATTAGTTCTCCTTAACTGCTGTTGTTGTTGAATTTATTCTGCCTTGATTAAATTCTTACTGGTTGGTGTTGGTTTTGGTTTAACTTGGTGATTATCAGTCCCTTTACTGGTAAGAGTTCATAGCTTTGTTTTGATCTGTGCCTGTTTGTTCATTTCCTTGTTTTTGTGTTTTTTGAGAGGATTTGAGGTGGGAAAGTGTTATTACAGGGCTAGATTCAATTGATTTCTTTTACCCTTTTTCAAGCTCGAGTCTTTATTGTAGCTTTGCTTTTGGAAGGGGAAAGAGAGGTAAAATTTGTGAATTTCGGGGTGAATTTTGTGCTTTTGGGAGTGTTTTTGGGTTCAGGTGAATTTTCATCTATGTATGTAGTTTGGGATAGAGAAATAAGGTCAAGGTCAAGGTCAAGGTCAAGGTCTAAGTATAGTTAGTGAGGGGAAAGTGAAAGAGAGGGCTTTTGCAGAAAATGGTCTCAAGGTCATATTCAAACCTGTTGGAATTGGCCTCCGGGGAGGCTCCGGCACCGTCTCTGGGGTCCATGAGCCGGAGAATACCTCGGATTATGACCGTTGCAGGCATTATGTCTGATGTGGATGATGATGCTTCAGACAGTGTTTGTTCTGATCCATCATCATCAGCTGCCCAGAAGGATAGGATTATCATAGTGGCCAACCAGCTTCCGATTAGGGTTCAGAGGAAAACTGATAGCAAAGGGTGGACTTTCAGTTGGGATGACAACTCTCTGCTTCTTCAGTTGAAAGATGGTCTTGGAGATGATGATCTTGAGGTTATTTATGTGGGTTGTCTCAAGGAAGACATTCACCCAAATGAACAGGATGAGGTTTCACAGATTCTTCTTGAGACATTCAAATGTGTTCCCACTTTTATCCCGCCTGATCTGTTCACCAGATACTATCATGGGTTCTGTAAGCAGCAGCTGTGGCCATTGTTCCATTATATGCTGCCTTTATCCCCAGATCTTGGTGGCCGGTTCAACCGGTCGTTGTGGCAAGCTTATGTGTCAGTGAATAAGATTTTTGCTGATAGAATCATGGAGGTGATTAACCCTGAAGATGATTTTGTTTGGGTCCATGATTATCATTTGATGGTGCTGCCTACTTTCTTGAGGAAGAGGTTCAACAGGGTCAAACTCGGGTTCTTTCTGCATAGCCCCTTTCCTTCTTCGGAGATTTATAAGACCTTGCCTATCAGGGAAGAGCTTTTGAGGGCTCTTTTGAACTCTGATTTGATTGGGTTTCATACTTTTGATTATGCAAGGCATTTCCTTTCTTGTTGCAGTCGGATGCTGGGACTGTCTTATGAGTCCAAAAGGGGCTACATTAGCCTCGAGTATTACGGGAGAACTGTAAGTATCAAAATTCTTCCAGTTGGTATTCATATGGCTCAGCTTGAGTCGGTCCTGAGCTTAGATGAGACCGAGGCGAAAGTTTCGGAGCTTATCAAGCAGTTTCGCGACAAAGGGAGGACAATGTTGCTTGGAGTTGATGACATGGATATATTTAAGGGCATTAGTTTGAAGTTGTTGGCAATGGAACAGCTTTTGCTGCAACATCCGGAGAAGCAGGGCAAGGTAGTTTTGGTGCAGATAGCCAATCCTGCGAGGAGCACAGGAAAAGATGTGAAGGAAGTGCAGGAAGAAACGTACTCGACTGTTAAGCGTATAAACGAAACATTTGGGCAGCCGGGGTATCAACCAGTAATCCTGATTGACCAGCCATTGAAGTTCTATGAAAGGGTTGCTTATTATGTTGTTGCTGAGTGTTGTTTGGTCACAGCAGTTAGGGATGGAATGAATCTCATACCGTATGAGTACATTATTAGCAGACAAGGAAATGAAAAGCTAGATAAAGTCTTGGGTTTGAAACCTTCATCTCCAAAGAAAAGCATGCTAGTTGTTTCTGAGTTCATTGGTTGTTCCCCTTCATTGAGTGGAGCAATCAGAGTTAACCCTTGGAATATTGATGCAGTGTCAGATGCAATGGACTTGGCTCTTGTGATGGCGGAGGCCGAAAAGCAACTAAGGCACGAGAAACACTATAAGTATGTCAGCACCCATCATGTGGGGTACTGGGCGCGCAGTTTTCTGCAGGATTTGGAGAGAACTTGCAAGGATCATGTTAGATGTAGATGCTGGGGTATTGGATTTGGCTTGAGTTTCAGAGTGGTGGCACTTGATCCGAATTTCAGGAAGCTGGCAATGGAACATATTGTTTCAGCTTACAGAAGGACAAAGTTTAGAGCAATTCTTCTGGATTATGATGGCACTTTGATGCCTCAGAATGCAATTGACAAGAAGCCTAGCTCCAAAACTCTAGACATCTTAAATACATTGTGCAGAGACAAAAACAACACGGTTTTTGTCGTCAGTGCCAGAAGTCGAAGTAAGCTAGAGGATTGGTTTTCATCCTGTGGCAAGCTTGGACTTGCCGCAGAGCATGGTCATTTCTTAAGGTATGTGATGATTAGTATTTGTTTTATGTATCTATTTCATGTAGCTTTTACAAATATACAGACATGTATATATACTTGATGAAACTTTTGATTTCGTGTTTCCAGGATTAAGCGAGATGAAGAATGGGAAACATGTGTACCGCCTGTGGACTGCGGGTGGACACAGATTGCGGAGCCTGTTATGCAACTTTACACTGAAACAACTGACGGATCAGTAATTGAGACGAAGGAAACTGCGATGGTGTGGAATTATGAGGATGCAGATCCTGATTTTGGATCTTGTCAAGCGAAAGAGCTTCTTGACCATCTTGAAAGTGTTCTTGCCAATGAGCCCGTAATAGTCAAGAGTGGTCAGAACCATGTTGAAGTTAAGCCACAGGTATATGCTGCTTGTGTTTGATCTACTGATATGTGATTTTAGTCT